>JAOWBC010000935.1:5542343-5555599 GCA_028566105.1 Hypoplectrus providencianus | reverse complement strand
GGATAGATGGATAGATGGATAGATGGATAGATGGATAGATGGATAGATAGATAGATAGATAGATAGATAGATAGATATTCCTTCTGCAAATAACATCAACAAGCACTCTCATACCGATAGCACGTTGAAGCAATGTGTTTAGCCTCAAACGTGTCCTTGTACTTAGTCAACCCGGGTCCTCCTAAGAATGGAAAATGGTGATGTGCATGAGCATGCGTGCTGTACTCCTGTTGGTACCAGTAATACTCACATTGGCGTTTAAGGAGCAACATCACTCTCCTGCTCTAAATGAAAACATGCAGTGAGGCGTCATGGGCTACTGCTGCTTTTTAACACACACACACACAGATACATGATTGGTCACTTTAAGCAGACAGGCTATGTGATGTTGGGGTTTGATTACTGCAAAAAAAAAAAAAAGAAAAAAAAAGAAAGAAAAGAAAAAGAGTCACTACTAAAGCAAGGTCACACCATGAGTCGAACATAAAGTTTCCATCTCTCTTTTGTACCCATCTCTCCATCAGTATCACCAAGGTCATTTCTTTCGCAAATCACCATCCTTGTCTCCATCCTCCGCTCCTGCTCTTCCCTCTTTACTTCTTTCCATTCCTCAACTGGGCCATTACCTGAAAAGGCCATTACTTGAAATCTCCTCTGAGAGATGAGGCTTGACTTTTAAGCGATGCTGTCATAGTTGAGCCAACTTTTCGGCACCACTAAAGCCAGACCAGCTGTGATATAAATGATTTTGAAAGGCTAAATACAAGGTAAGCTTTCACTTTGCAGATTGTCTTTGCATTTTTAAACCTAAGCTAAGTGCACATTGGTGGCAATAATCATAAAATTGGTCTCAACAAATGCACTCAAAAACTGTTTAAGCAATCATTTCCTGAATTGCATTGACTGTCTGCACTGTTGACATCTATTTCCACCCATTTTCAAATTGTATTTTCATTTGCACAGTTTGGCATGGCACTAATGTTCCCCTCATTTGAATCACAGGTAGATAGTGCATTAAAATTCCTGGGGAGAATCCAGTTGTTTTGCAGACCAATTTTAGACAGAAAAATGAATAACATTGGGGATTTGCTCAGACCTAAATACAACCCAATGCTTGAACGTCCTCGCAAAGCTTTTTCAGTTTCAGTAAGCTAATTCTCCTCAAGTCTGCCAACTTTTTTTAACAAGCGGTCAAAACTCTAACACTGCAAATACCACATGCTGACACCTGCCTTGACAACTGAGGAAATACTGCTTCCTCGTGAATAAGCTGTATTCACATCATGCCACAGCCACATGAATATTCTAGCATTATGTTTTTACACACCAATTCATTTAGTGTGCTTAATGATAAAAAAAATATATTAAGTAGGGTTTCTGCCTTAAAACCTTTATCCTTTCTATTGATTCAGAAGCATCTTCCCTAATGTAATGAAATGCTCCAGTAAATCTGAGCCTTGGGGATATGTTTGACTTTGAAATAAAAAAAAGAGGGGGAAAGACAGCAGAAATAACAACAGCTTTGTGGCTTACTGGGGCTGGTTTTAACACAACAAACATAAAGGTACCTGTTTGGCGAGGTTGACAGCATCAGAGTGAAGTCGGTCTCTTAGATGGGGATCCAGTTGGAAAGCCGGTGCAATCTCCACAACCTTCAAAACAATAGGATTTAATTGATAAGGCCACAGTGACCAGAGCTCTATCAGAGTTTATCTGCAGAAAGCTGAACAAACAAAACTGTAACTATGAGAACTAGATGCTCTACAACTCATACAGCCTATTAATTAATTTATGCATTCATGGTAGCATCTGGATTAAAACTAAATTAAAATGATTCTATTATTTTGCCACTGAAAAAAATGTCTATTTTATATGCAGACAATATATTAAGATACAGTACTTATCTCTGAAAAGCCACACTACATTACCCTGACTGAAGTCACACTTGATCAGAGCAGTGAGCGAACTAAAACAATAAAGCTACAGCCATAAAACCTCAACAATGATCTTAAAGATGTGAAACTGCCCTGTAGAGCTGTTCAGAACTGCAGAGTTTTGTGAAATCCTCTGGTCCATCCCTACAAGTGACCTTTCTCACATTACAAATTGTTACTGCTACCATTTTTTATGTAAATTAATTAATTAACATAATTTAATTAATTAATTATTTCAACTTTATGAACTGCTGACTTTGCCATAACAAAATATTCAAAATTCCACAAAGTTCACAGCTTATTTAAAAGTCAGTTAAAGTGCCACAGACTTACACTTAGCTTCCTACTAACAGTTAATAAATAGCACAATTTTTCATTTCTCCTACAGTAGCCATCAGCTTGATGCAGTATGTGTCACTTTAGCTTCAGCAAAACAGATGGAGTGAATCATTTACAGTGACATTAGCCTTTCATTTGGCCTTGCCTTGGCTGCTGGGCGGGTGGGGTTCACCATGTTGGAGGCTGATTTGTTTCATTCCACTGCATCAAACAAATCAGCCAATCCAAAAGAAATAATTGAGTCCAGTTTAAAATGTCATGACCCATGTCTGACTGATCCCGACAACTCAATGTAGAGTCCCCCTCACCCAAAAACAAAAACCCACCTCACTAAGTATGAATTGCATTTCCAAGATACAGAGAAAAAACTAAAAATATCCTATCGGCGCTCTACCATCCCTAATTTATTTCAACAAGCAACTATTTCTGTATCCTTGTTTCTGAGACTCAAAAAGATCTTAGATTAAGGGCAAAGGCAGATTAAGACTCGCAGAATCAAAGAGCAGCAGCTCTGGCATGAACAGATCACTAATGTGCTTATCATCTATAATTTGATTAAAAGGAAAGGAAGAAAGTGATGAAAACACATGATTGAAACTGCTTTGAGGTAACAATAAGTAATGAAATATTACACATGTTAATCAGCTTCCACTGATGAAAGCATTGTTATATTGAGTGCTTATTTGATGACAATTTCAATTTACACTCACGTGGG
Organism: Hypoplectrus providencianus; assembly: GCA_028566105.1. Lineage (NCBI taxonomy): Eukaryota > Metazoa > Chordata > Actinopteri > Perciformes > Serranidae > Hypoplectrus > Hypoplectrus providencianus. The sequence goes on along the minus strand of JAOWBC010000935.1, from coordinate 5,552,611 downwards.
ATTCAGACATTAATTGTTTTTATGATCAGGTGCTGTTATTCCACAATTCCTTTCCAGTAACAGCCCCAAAAAATATCCTGGTAATTAATGACAACCATCTGTACTGTCCTTAAAGAACCCTTTATGTTGATCACAGTTGATTTAGTGGAGAATTCTGTAGCAGTTGTTAATCAGATGCCCTTTCACACAGCATTAAGAGCTTTTTATTGATACATAATGCTCAGGACATTTTTGATACCCAGGTCCACAAGTGTCATACTTATTATATCTTAAATCAGGAGTATAATCCCCATATTTATAAATGTGTTATAAATGCTAAATTGGTCTGTTTTCCTGAATAAAACATTACTGTCTTCTTTTGTATATTCAGTACAATGCCATGCTTGCAGGTGTGACATCTGCTTTTGACCTTCTATTTTAATGTCCTCCCACAATCACCACCCATTTCATGGTAATCTACCTAATACAGCACAAACGCCATGAAGATAATCGTAAGTAAATGTAAACATTAACTTGAGTTCGATTAATTTTGAAATGGGGACGTCACCTTTTGGTGTCTCCGCTGAATGGAGCAGTCTCTCTCATAGAGGTGGATGACATTACCATATTTATCACCTGTGGAAAGAGACAGAGTGGGTAAGAAAAAAATTAACAAAGACAGTGAGGAGATAATCAGAAGTAGAGGGAAAGCAGTGGGCAAAATCAAGGCAAACATTTTTAAGGCCTAATTTTTACTGTGATACATGTCCAATGGCTTTGGCAACTGAAGACAGCAAGCATCAAAATTCTGTATCAGATTCTGACAGCTTTGGAGTTAAAGGATAAAACGTCTTACAATGTGACCACTTCTTCAACCCACATGTTTGAATCAACCAAGCTTTACTGATACAACATGAACAGATACATGCTAATGTGTGAATCGGAAGGGATTCCTTTAAGCAGGCAAAGACAATGTCCATGTGACAGGCAAAGATTTTGTTTTTTTGTTAGTTTTTTTTGAATAGTCAAAAACAGAAAAAGATATTCAGCTTTAAATTAGTAGTCACACTAAAAGCTGCATCAACTATTATCAGACAACATTTTGACAGGTATATTAATATGACAACTTCTGGGTAAAGATTAAAATAGTGCCTGTATGATGGCCGAAGACTTGTCTGGTCTGCATGTTAGAATGTGAGAGTGGGGCACATTGATGATGCAAGATAATGACATGTCTGCATTTCTTTCCGTCTTTAGAATGTAGAGATACAATTTACCACATATTGCACAATCAGACATGTGACTTAGAACTAATTAGACCCATCTTACACAGTATGACCTGCAAGACTGTGGCTATTGCACACTGCTTAATGGCCTAAAAAGAAGAAAGGATGATGGAAGTTGACATAAAATGCAAAGGCTGAAGACACAGAATGAGGCAGTGGGTGGTTGGGAACGCAACAATGGAGAAATGAGAAGAGTAGAAGGAAAATGATGAGATGAAATGAGAGAAACTGGAAATATGTTGCAAGTGAGGAATGGAAGAAGAGGAGAGCAGGCAAAGACATGGCTTTTAACATGTAATTCATAAAATTCCCACAACCCCTTTTGTGGCCTAAAGCCGGTAATTAATCACATTTATCACACAGAACTGCAGAAAGGTAAGTGCTGATACAAGCAGACATACACTCACAAATAAACCCTTGCCAAACCACAGATAAGGGCACAACTGATAATAGGAGCTTACAGTAATGTGCAAATGAACATGCACACAGAACATGTTAGAAGAGCCAAAGTTGAACTTCAGTTCAATAGTATTGAGTGGTGGTGGAGTTACATTCACTATCATATGAAATAATGACTGGAGAATCCTCTGCTGGCCATTACAGCTCTTTCACTCTCACTGTCGCCCTTCCCTCTTCCTCTCTTAGTAATACCACTGGCTTCAAGGACTTGTATGCACTGTGCTTTTTCAAAAGATCATAGATCAATTTCACATAAAAAATGCAAACAAAATAAAATGCACAGTTAAATGCAAACACAAAGGAAGTCGTAAATGCACTTACCAAGGATCTGTACTTCAATGTGTCGTGGCTTTTCAATAAACTTCTCAACAAACAGGGCTCCGTTCCCAAATGCCGTGAGGGCTTCAGAGTAGGCCCGCTGGTAATTCTCCTCAAGTTCCTGACAACAGACGAGAAAAATCCATACATGTCTGAGTTGGTGCTGCTATTTGACGAGCAGACGAGTCACAGCAAAGGATTTATATGGTTTTCAAGGAGCATTGGTGCTGCACAGGGACAACATTTTAACATCCTTTAATCTGTTCTTTTTTTTTGCAACTTTTTTTCCTCTTTTAATCTACTGTATTTCCTTCTTCCTACCCTGTCACCACCACCACCTTTCTTTCAACACTTTTTTTTATTCTCCAAGGGGGAAACATTCTATCCTACATCTCCGGGAGCAGTGGGAGGTCATGAAAATGCAGGAGGTCACGACACAATCTGTTTTTGTCAGTCTGTTTTGTCGGTCAGTCCAACCAGGCCTTCCACAGTCCCCTCTATTGCCACAGAGTCACCATCATAACCCCTTTGCTATACCTTAAGACAGGAGACCCAAGCCCATCATCACCCATCAACTCAAAGACTTGAGAAAATATAATAAGTATAAGACATTTGTTGTTACAACTTCTTTAATTTGGGATGTGCAGGGTTTTTTGGACTTATGTTATAGTGCATAGAACTGGTGCACAGACAAAACAAGATATTTCAAAATATTACCTCAGGCTTCAGAGTAATGTAGTAGGCATTATTGCAATTTTCTAATGTTTAATAGAGCAAATTATTAATCAAGACAATAATTGGCAGATTCATAAAAAGAAAGATAATCTGGGAAATTAAAACTGAATAAATCACTACAGAATATTACCTTCTCAGGATGAGATCATTATAATTACAAATCTGTCTCCAGTTGTCAGTGTTATGGGCAGACAATTGGCTTCTAAAATTGTAAGAAAAATGCATTTACAAGAGAATGAACTAAGCATTCATAAAAACAACAAAAAAAAAGATTACTTACAACCTGCACTGCATTTAAAGTGCTAGAAAAGGAATTTACAGTCATCAACCTCGAAGCGTTTTGAATTCATTGGTGCACCTCTATTTTTGTAAATGACAGAAAAGACTTTTGAAAGACTCAAAGTTATCAGAATTCCATTTGTACTCCTTCCACATCAGTTCAGTCCGTCTGTCAGCTTTGGCCACTGGAGCTTTGATACGTGCCGTTTTCTTGTTCTCTTCCTCTTTGGGAAAGCACATCACGTCGAACACTGAGCAAAAATCTGGCACTTTAATTCTGCCCTGCTTATCAGTAAACATACACATCTCATCCTACAATATGTTGAGAATAGTTAGGTTCATTCTCTTAATTCAGCATACAAATGACCCAAGAGCTGGCCTTAATGGAATTAAAAGCCAACCTACGCATTGTTGCTCTGGGTCCCAACAGTGCAATTTTCTCACACAGCATCAGCTGGAGCTGCTGAGGCCCCTGTGACTCAACTGAATAACTAGAAATGTCAACAACTAATTAATTACACTGGCGTACAACTCAGGAAAGGTCATACTTAGCAATGGATTGCTGACTTCAATGACTACGGTACAACACCACAATGCTATTGCATAGATCACTGAGAAAAGCTGTGGCTGACATTAAGTAGTCAAATGTGACATGTTCAGTGAACACAAGCATTTATTGAACCAGGTCTCTTTTTTGTGGGTGAACGGAACATATTTGTTGGCAGCTAATTAACCTTGTTTTACAACACCCAAGGATTTACAGCAACCACCATGCAAAAAAAAATGACCATGCTGCGGTTTTAAACGTGACCGTGTTAACCGTTAACTCTCACACGAAAACATACTGGTGGCTCATGATGACGGCATCTTTAAATACATAATCTTTTTTTTTTTTTTTTAATTACCCAAACCAAACCAACAAGCATAGCATGGTAACTTGTTACACACTGGAAATGTTAAAGACTGCTTATGGATATGCAACAATCAGTACACATAACCAAGGAATATCTCACATTTTTTGCAAAATGTGAATGACAGGCCGGAATAAACAAGTCTGAAATTTAGCTACATCAACCTCAAATTTCAAATAATGTATTACAAAATCAAACTAGTCTTGTAAAAGAAGTTTTTAAAATTATTTACTGTTTTCCAGTCGAAGCAGCCCTATAAAAAGAACATGAACTAGTTCATTTTTTGGGACTGTGAACGATGAACTACTTAGTTTTATTATGTGTATTCTGCTGTAAGCTAGAGTGCACAGCAGTGGATCAAAGGTTTAGTGAATGTCACAGCCAGTACAGCCATCCTGCCAATAATATAAAAACAGTTCAAATGAAATTAATATTTAAGGAATCTCAGTCACTGCTGATCTGTGCCCTCTTCAATCCGATTGGACAACAACCAGCTGCTTCCTGGAGAAGTTGGACATGGTCAAACCTACAAGTCTGACACAGGGGAAAGCTGCGTGCTCTCACGTGAGTAGCTACCACAAATGCCCCCTCTGGTTCCCCTACGACTGCTAGCATATGAAGGAAAGCTACTGCCAGGCTTCAGCTGACATAATCAGTGGTGACAACCTGCCACTTCCTGGTGTCTTTGGGCCTGTGGGAGAACGTTATTTCTTTTGAGACACATATTTGGATAAAATCCTCCATAAAATAACCTTCATTTTGATGTTCTGGAGAAATTTTGTTTGTTTTACTTTGCCAGTAATTATAGTACTATATGTAAGCATTATACAGCTTCCAATAATAATCAACAGAGGTTAGTTATGTTTTTTCTTGGAGGTAAAAAGTCTGCGAACATTCTGAATCTTCACAAGCATCTCCCAATACACCACTTATACTGAGTGAGCAGCTGTTGGCTGCCCATGCCCACAAGCTTTATGAATATGTTTTAAGTGACAGGACTTATTGAACAGCAGTGCAATTATACATCAACACATGGCATACTCATCAGATGAAACAAACAGTAGCATTGTATACAGACACCATCATCACACCTACCTTATTGCGAAAATGTATCCTCTTTAACTGAAGTGTGTCTTTAGATTTCCAGACTTCACATGCTCAATTTCTTCTTTCATTATTGAGTTCAAGTACATATATTTTTAAAAATGAGATAGTGTTTCTTTACCCTTCAGGATCCTATTTCAAGTAGATGCTGGCAAATATGTACAGCCTGCCTGTAATCTTGAGGTGACAGATCACATACGTTTGACAGTTGGCGCAGGTGACTCAGATATATAAATGCTCCTTCTATAAGAGACTCATTAGAAAGCAGACATTTTGTAACCAAGCAACCCACAGACACAAGCTATAACAAGCAAAAGGATGGAAAGATATAGAAACTTAAAACTAAAGACTAGGGTAAGAAAAATATCATGTTTTATTCTGTAATTTCATTTTAGCATAACATAAAATTAATCAACATTGTTTACCAATTGAACTGTCGGGTGACATGACCCCAAAAAGTCCAGTTTGGTTACAGCCCAGTCTGAGCGATGCTACCATAACATGGCAGAGAGGAGGGAGATGAGCCAGGTAATAATGTGATTTTGCCCACCAACAGCTTTCCACTTCCTGACCAAATGTATTTATCTGGGCTATGCATTTTGTATGTAAGCATTTATCATATCAGGAATGCTCATGTTGGAAACTGTAGGGTGCTTTACATTTTATGATCTTCTTTACATTGAGAGCATATTTGAAAAGTGGCCCCTGGACAGCTACAATATGGACAGACATTATTTTCTTAATGTCCTCATGTGATGCAGGATAATGGGCCTCCAACACACAGAAATCACCCTGGCTTCACGAGATGACAGAAGCAATTTCAGAGTACACACACCAAAACACACAGCTTGATTGGCGGCTGGAGAGATAAATGACCAGGTTGTAATTTCCAAGAAATTTCACCTCAGTTCAAAACAAACAGAATACTAATGAGTATGGAGACCCAACTTTGTCATGAGGTTGCCCTCCATTAAGGTGGGTTTGTTTTCTCTTTGCTGGACACGCGTTGAGGACACAATTTATGTTGTTAGAGCATTACATCCCTCACAGGAGGGATAATGCACAGCAGCATGTGATGGCTCACCTCGTACTCTCTGACTACTCTCATGCCTCGACCACCTCCTCCATAGGCAGCTTTGAAGATGATGGGGAAGCCATAGGTCTGGGCAAAGACCTGCGCCTCCTGCAGGCAGGAGATGGGGGAATCTGTTCCTGGGACCACAGGCACACCTAGACAAGGGTGGGTAGAGGGAAAGAAAACATGAGTGAAAAATTATTACCAAATCCAAATCGTGTAGTTATAGCAACAAATTGTTACTGCATTATTTAAGAGGGATTTCCAAAATATATTTGATGTGAGACTACCTCTGAGAAGCCTACAAGCAACTGCATTTACACTACATTTCAGTCCCACAGGGTCAGACAAGAGCAACAGGGGAGAGGGGTGTTTCAAACATTTAAATAGAGCTTTATTTTCCACCATTTCTTGCATTGGCAGATGGAACAAGTTAAAGACTGAAAAATATGTTCTAAAAATGTCCATCGCCCACAGATTAAAGCAGTGCCAGGCTGAAAGATGGGTGAGTCAGCATTGTGACAGCTAGCACTACAGTTCATTTATGCCAAATATTGCTTCATATTGGAAAAACCACAACCACTGATAAAAACACTGGTATTAAACATTTCTGAATCTACTGCTCCTGAAGTCCTCTTTTTTATTTCTTGGAAGTCAACTCTTTCCATACCTGCACTAATGGCCAGGGCACGAGCCTCAACCTTGTCTCCCATCTTGCGGACTGTTTCTGGGGTTGGTCCCACAAACATCACTCCTGCATCTGCACAGGCCTGTGCAAAGTCTGACCGCTCAGACAGGAAGCCGTAGCCTGGGTGGATAGCATCCACATTGTTATCCTAAGGAGTGAGATACAAGGAAAAGGGTTGTTCACATTTATTATATTTCTGTGTGTTGTACCTGTTGGCCTTACTGCTTTGAAGTCAAGAAAAGGCCGATTAATCTTTGAACTAAATGACTGCAGTGTTTACTTAACACATGCCCAACATGTTTTAATTTCTAATCATATCTTATTTCAAGTTTCTGCTACAGTGTTTGCCAGTGAAACCAGAGAAAGGAAACTAGGCCCAGCTAAACAACAGGAGTTCTACTGAATAGAAAGCCACTGTGGGGCTCCAGTTAACACTTGGCTGATTATTGGTGAGGGAAATGAAGAGTCATCACATGCACTAACCTGCATGCTTTATCACACACTGTCTGCAGGCCAGTGAAAAGGATGCATGCATCACCTCAGGAAAGGGTTGGTAAGCTAATGACATACATTATTCTCATTCTATCTTTTGCAAGTTGCAATCGCCTTAATCATCATCTGTTCAACGGACAGCAGCAGGAAACTGAGAGAGTAGACAGGCACACATGATTTGAGGGTCAGGGGGAAGGTACTGAGAACACACAAACGCACACACACACTCACACAGACTAGCAGACAGATACAGTAGCTGCCGAGCTTGACAGATAGAGCCATCTCTGGATCAGTATGTGCCATCTGCTCTTGGATACGAGGCGGACTATAATTATGGGCTGTCCCGTTGTTAAGGGAGCTGTTACTGGCAGGCCGGAGGAGGCACAGAGCCACACACACACATAGAATGCAGAAAGTGCATGCACACAAGCAGGTACACCCACTCGCCCACACAGACATGAACGCAAAGAGACACCGGCTAGCACAACTCCCCGGGGTGACACACACTTAAATAAGCAAGATCATACGCTTGTGCCTTCACAGTTGCAAGCACACACACACAATTTCACATACAACGTCACACACAGAAGGTACTGGGACAGAGATGGATGGTTATTTTGGTCACACAGTAACAGAGTGATAGACAGTGTGAAGAAAAGGTACACATACACTGAATGCGAAAGAGCGGGTGAGAAAGCACACACACACTCTAGCTAGCATGGGGTGGCTGGGCTCCCAGATAGGCAGAAGGATTTTGAGAAATGAGTTGGATGGCGGCGGCTCCCCGACTTGGCTGGCTGACCACATGCCCACGCAGAAAATTATAAACCGTGAGAGATTGATCAGAGAAATGATAATGAACAACTGGCAGCACGTCCTGGAGGATGGAGGGAGGACAGGAGGGGAAGGAGGTAACTAGGAGCAGATCGGATGTAACACCACGATAAGTGACAGAGGAAAAGAGAAGGTGAGGAATGATGGAGAACGATGGGTAAATAGGGGAATGATTGAAGGAAGCTTACAGGAGCAGGAAAAGAGGGGGTAAGGAACAAAGGGCAAACGGAAGGAAGGGCAGAAGATGGGCAGAAGTTCCTTTTACTTCCTTCCATATAAACTAAAGATAGACTTTGGGTGAAGAAAAATGAATAAAAAAAGGGAATCGTCTTTCACTATTTTTACGCCATTGAAAAAAAAGAGATTTGCTGGATCAATGAAAGCTGCCAAATTCAGGGAGGTAGCAGGGTTTCCTGAAGATTAAAAATAAGATGAACTGCAAGGGAATATTCTTCATACTACCTACCAACTGTAAAAGCCTAAGCAAAGAAAAATCCTGCACATGTCAGGGGAATACAGTTGCAGGTAACTTTCCCTGAAACTAAAAATAGTTTCAAGTTTTTGTTTCTGTAGTGGTGAAATAAATGACATAACAGGTGATTAGTAAGTAATAGAGGTGTTGGCTGGGCGTGAACCAGTCCTTATCCTGATTCAACCAATAAAGAGCTGATTCAAAAAGTGCTGTTTGGATAAAGATGTTACATTTTAATTATTATGATAAGCTCAGGAACACGTACTGTGGCACATGTCAATGTGCTGAAGAAACACTGACAGGTGTTTTTTGGGGTTGGGGTTGAGTTCAAATATCAAAGATTTCAACTTTAATGCACAGACAAGAGGATTGATAATCTTCTTATGTCACTCCCAATATGAAAGCAAATGTTGACAGTACTTCAAAGTAAGAGCCTTCAAACTAAGATAAAAAGGAGCCCTATTTCAGTTTTGTTACATTTCTGAACATGGAGAGACACTGTTCTTATCAAAAGTCTGCAACACTGACACCACTTCCCAGTGTGTGATGGAGCCGATGTATGCTGACGCACTGTGCAGATGGATGACAAATCAAAGAATAAAAACTAATGTGAAGTGTTGTGTATCGGATCAGGCCACAACAAGTCCCCAAAACAGCTTGAAAGGTCCTTTCCAGGTCTGTGGAACTCTGCTGGAGGGATGAATACCATTCCTACTTAAGGTATCTGCTCAATTATATATGCAACCTTAATTTAATCAGCCACAGACATGGCTAATGAGATGTAAATATTAAATCTATGCAATTATCTTTAAAAAGCAATTGATGTGGACTGAAGTGTTACACATTGGTGCCATATCTTCCATAGGTGTTCCTGGGTTGAGATCTGGTAATTCTATCCTACAGTCTCTGTAATGTAATTGCAGTGCTTTAAAAAAAATTAAAAAAAATAAAAATCTTCCATATTCACGTCTGTGAAGGTCAACACCCCCAGTTTTCAATGCTAACTGTACCTTGATAATTTGCAAACTTCTCACCCTGCTAAGAGGCTAAGAAAGCCCTAATGACATCACATGGGATATTTTAATCCAATTAGAAAAGATTATCCAGTCTTTCAGCATTACAACTATTCTCATGGCAAGGAATCGATTTTTGATGCTTGTTACCTTGGCTACTTTGATGATGTCTGGAATGTCCAGATATGCTGCGACCGGTGGCAGGCCTTTTCCAATCAGGTAAGCCTCATCTGCCTTCTGCCTGTGAAGACAAGGGCAAAGGGCTGAATATGAGTGTGATGGGAGGATGACACCAGAAGCAAACAAATACACAAATGTGCACAAGCTCTCAATCGAACAACTGTTCTTGGCCCCACAGCAGCCTATCCAAGCTCAGCAGAGAGTCGGCACCATTATTTAATCGAATGAAGCCAATAGTTAAAGTAGTTTTCCACACAGCCTTTAACATTTTTGTTATATATGCGAAATGAGTTAGGATAGGCAAAACTAGTGGTATAAGTACAAGCACATAAGGTTTATTAGTCTCTGAAAGGTATTTTAAAAGACAGGCATTTGAAAGTCAGGGTGGAATAGAAAAGCTGACAGATTAGGATGTTTGTGCATGTAAACTAAGCAGTGTGATT
>JAOWBC010000935.1:5472479-5494219 GCA_028566105.1 Hypoplectrus providencianus | reverse complement strand
AAATTATTAAATTCTTTTCTAAGCATCATTGTGACTTACATCCTTTGGAAATACATTATTTGTGTAAAAGCAATGACAAATACTATACACACAGACAGTATTAATATGACACAAAGTGCTCAATCAGCTACCAGACTAATTTTACAGCAAGTTTGTTTTTAAATCACTAAATTCAAGAGAAGACCCCGGAGAAATATGTGCCAAGAAATTTGTCTCTGCATCAAAAACACACCATTTTACCAATTTTAGTGTTTGTGCCAGAATTATCTTTTAGGAAGTCAGTGTATGACCCATTTAAGGAAGCTTGTAGGTAGGTATAAAGCGTACGTTTTAGATTCAAGTATTCTAAGCCTACAAAACCCATCTGACAAGGCTTCCTCTGTTAACATCTGTGACACACATACACACACCTGTACACGATGATTATAGTGAACATGTCACTTAATATCATCTTTGGAAGAGAGAAGAGGTTGTTTATTGTGTTTAAACTCACTTTTCTAAGAATGTTGTCAAGCATCATAAAAACACAAGTACACAAGAGTTGATACAGAAATTTCTGTTTATTCATTTCCAATTCACTTCAGGTTTGCTGCTATTCGCATCAATTGTGTGCTGGCACTCAAAAGGGCTTCAAACAGAGCTACCGCACATGTTCAAAGTTTACTCGTTTTTTTCCCCCCCGTGTGACGGATGCTGTTCAGTGAGAAAAAAAAAATTCCATGTAATAAAGAAAGTAAAACTTTCTTAAAAGAATTTCTTAAAAATGTATTTTTAAAAAAATAAAAACATTAAAAGGACTGCTAAAGAAATGCCCAAAGAACAAGAATGGAATGTTGTATACATATTTGGACAAAATACAGATAGTCAACAACAAAAGATACCAATAGAACAAAATGCCTAACTGATGAGTGCATGTATGGTGGCTGCATCTCCCCCAAGCAGAGGAAATGACAGTAAGTAAACTAAAAAAAAAAAAAGCTATAGAAACCAAAAGAATTAAACAGAGTTTGTACTGGCCACTGTTCTGTTCATTTGTATGGCATCATTCCCAATTAATTACTGAATAATTTGGAAATAAAAAAAAGTTTGATGCATTATAAGGCAAAAAGAAATTTCCTGTATCTTTTAGTTATGCCATGTTATTACTGAAGATTAGGACTGAATGTGGTATCTTTTTAAAACAAGTCTAATCAGTAGGTAGCTTTCCTACAGTTTGGCTCCATCTTTAGCCTGTATAGGGGAATTGCAGCAGGACTGCTGTTTCAGGTGCAAGGCGGATGTTGTCCAGTTTGACACTGGAGTCCACCTTGATTTCATCATCAGTTGAAAACATCACCTTGGCGGTTTCTGGCAACTTCACTCCCTCTGCAGGACCAAACAACAAAGTGTTACAAACAACTAAAAGCCGTTAATGACTGTATTAGTTAGGACGCGTTAAACTTTGAAATCTTTGTGTTGAACTTGCCTGTAGGTGCCAGTTTAAATGTGATTGTCTCAGAGCTTGCCCCCCAGTTGACAACAGTTATGAATCTCCCGCTCTGGTCCCACAATCTTAGGAAAGCCAGGGAGCTCGTGGAGGAGGCTAGAGGATAGTAGTCACCATAGAGCAGAGAGCGCTCTTTGACTCGCAGGTCGCTGAGGGATTTGAACCATTTCCTTACGGCAACCTGCTCCTTTCGCTCAGCCTGAAAAAAAGAAACAAGGTAAATTAAAAACCATGCTGCTGAGAGCAAGGCAATATTTTTGCTTGTTAGTTTGCTCAAGCTCTTTCATTTTCAACAATGACGGTCAATAAACAAACTCTAACCTCAGCAGTCTCATTGACAACAGCTCCTTCAGCAGGTTCTTTCTCTATGTCCCAAACCATCTTTGGAGATTCTGAACCCTGATAAAAAAGAAAAAAACATAACACAAGTGTTACTCTCTGTAACAGCTGTTAGATTATGCAAACATTTCAGCATTTCAGTTTTTTTTTTTGTAGCTTACAACTGCCTGTAGGCCAATCTCATCTCCATAGGTGAACACTGGGGTTCCAGGCATTGTGAACAGCAGGAGCTGGTAGAGACGGGTAAGACCTGGGGTTGTTGCAAGTTTAGACAGCTGGCTGTGTTGGGCAGCACCAAGTCCCCAGCCCACATTTCTCTGCTGAGAATGAAGTGCATCCATTGCCATTATGCGCTCACCACCTGTACATATTGAGATAAAAATTATTTCAGACTGGACATTGGTTTTAGAGCTACTGTTAGCTCCAGATTTAGACACTTAAAATGTTAAATGCACAGAATCCAGAGATATTTAGTATAAATGAAAAATAAGGGCTGTATTGTCCAAAATGTTGTTAGAGAAAATGATTATTCATCAGCCAAAAACTGATAAATGTGATGCACAGGCAAGAACAGTGACAACATGGTGGCCTCAGCTTACCTGCAGGTTTGCTGCTGAGCAGGTCAGACAAGACCAGATCCACACCTGTGGTATTGACAAGCTGAGACAGCTCGTCAGGAGAAAGACTTTTAGCCACACCCATCAGCAGCCTGAAAAGAGGAGTATGTGGTAAGATGACATTGCTGACACTGGTTGCTGCATACTCAAAGTAAAGAAAATCTTGTTTTGCAATGCTTTTTTTTTTTAAGTGAAATGTGTAATTTCTCAAACCCTCCACATGGTGTCACTTTAGCATGTGTCTACTGAACACCACTGGCCCAGAGGCCTATTTTGTTGAAATCTCTCTGCCAGACCCACCCTCAGTCCTCTACAGAACTGGAATGTGAGTAATCCCTCCCTCAAAATTGCATTCCCTTTCTCTGCAGGCGATCTTGCAAATCAAACAATATGGCATCCTGCGCTGATTGAGTACTGATGTGAAAACAAATATAGGTTAAAAAAAAAATGGAAGCAATAATTACTTCTTCTTGGTGTGGTTGGCCTGGACAACACCTTGCAGCTTCGGCCATTCAACAGAGTTTGATGCAACACTGAGGTCAGGAATCTTGATGCCATCAACATTCAGGTTTATCCAGTGCTCAGCTGCAGCCTGGAAGAGAACATGAACAAGGGCAGTTCAATTAAATCGATTTAGCTATCCAGGAACAGACCAAAGTGTCTCACTTAAAAGTAAGCAGATAAAGAATCAAAGAATATAGCATTTGTCCTACCTGAACTTTCTCCATCACATTATTAGTTTCACTGGAGCTGAACCATGGATTGGCTCCCAAGTAGTTTGGAGTCAGGTCAAGCACCACAGACATGCCTGAAAGGAAAAAAAAAAAAATAGAAAACACCTTTACAATTCTAAATACAACACTAGATTCTACTCTTTAATGTACACTTAGCATAACATTGGTGTTCATACAAAACCTAATTTGAACTTTTTCACTATAACATTTGTTGTATGAGGACCTACCCTTCTTGTGTGCCTTCTCCATCACAGCAACCAGAGCTTTCTCATTTCCCTGGGTAGGGTCGATCTCTTGAAGATTGAGGGTGTTCGGTTGGTCCTTCTGGACGGTGTGCAGAGGGCCGAAAACCAGGCCTTTCACCTTCAGCTTGTTTATTTCATCCAACCTTGCTTCAACACCTGGAGATGAACAGGGGGACAGGAGGAGGGATTAAATGCGGTGAAAGTGTGGATTCAGCACTTTTGGACAGACAACTGGGAGTTAATGTGTGAAATGTGTAAAAGGTCAGAGGAGTAGTATGAGAGGGCAAAAGGCTGGAGAGACAGTCTGCTGGTTTAGGAGACAGCAAAGTAAAAAATGCTGCTCTTTTAGGTTGGTATTGACTCAAGGCAAGAGCATGTGAATGACTGCCCCCCACCCTCTACCGGCCATGTGAAATCTGAGCACAAGGAGGTCCTTTATGTGAAAACACCACCATGACACGTGCTGTTGTTGGAATTCTGCCTGTGGCCTGTTGGAAACCTGAGTGCTCCCAACTAATTCTATTTAGAAAAGCAGAGCAGTCTGTCCTTCCTTCCTTCCTCTTAACAAAAAAGTACTGGGTTGCTCAACTTTGACCTCAAATCTGAGTAGACAAGATATGAAAGAAATGACTCGTAGGAATTTTTTGTCCTTTAGACCATGACTCACTCGTCATTAGCCTTGTCAGCAGTTTGTAAAGTAAAGCTAAGGAAACCCAAGACTTGTCACAAGACTTGGTCCTTGTGAATAAGTGTGGGCTACCATGCCAAATCCAAACGACTCAAGATAATATTCAGTACTTATTTTGAATTTAAGGACAACACCCGAAGCAAGAAAAAACAAGTAATAAATGGCATTTCCCTTAACATACATATTCGCTTCAGGTACTTTACCTGCCATTCCCTCAGAGAAAGCTTCCAGGTTAGAGATCTGGTACAGAGGTCCTTCGTTCCACCAGTTCATCTCAGGGATAGGTTTGCAGCGAGGGGCCTTGACTATGATCACTATGGCTCCAGCCAGCATGCCTACCCAGCCCAGCCAAAACAGGACAAGAAGCACCCAACGGGTTCGTACCCATCTGAACAAAAAGGAGAGATCGGGGGGGTTAAATGACTACTAATTTTATGACATTCACCAATACAAAATGTATATTTTCAAGGTGTTCAAAGCAACTCTTGTCCGGTGGCTCTTACCCTGGAGTGCCAGCAACCTTCATCAGCTCCTCCTTGGACAGGCCCGTGAATGTTACCTCGTCCTCTGGGACCTTCAGCTTGACACTGCCATTTTTCTCACCGCCTGCAGCCTGTCCATCCCCTGTCATGGGCTGCTTCTCAGGGTCCAGCTCGTTGAGCTCCACTTCCTTCATGTCTATCTCCGTGTCCTTATTCATGTTGAAATCTGGTTTCTGTAGAGATAAAGGTACAGCAAGTCGGCTTAGTCAAGTTATGCTAATTAGCCATGGACTACTGTTGATGAAACAAAAAAAAGTTACTTGAATTGTTAGACTGACACCTGTTCTATAAAATACTCTGCAGGTCGTATGTAAAACAAAGCTACACTCATAACGACCTAAAAGTTACACGGGACTAATTAGCTTAGCTCAACACTTTTACCAGTTCGACAGTAAATGAATGTACCTAAAGCCGGTTTCGCTAGGCTGGTTCAGTTTATCGATCAGGTAAATAATGAAAAGCTCAAAGAAAAAGTAACTATACTAGCTATAACGTTCGCTACTTGCATACCTATCAAATTCAAACACGCAGACAACTTTGGGAAATGGTTGTTCCCACGGATTAACAGTTGGCTGACGAAACGGCAACCGGCAGTTACAGGATGCATCAGCAACCGAAGCGGAAAAATAAAACCTTCAAAATAAAACAGGTTAATTACATTTATAAGAGAAGTGCCGCGGTACACAAATGTGGCTTCACGATACATGTTGTTTCAAAACAAAACCTTAGAGGTATAAAATAAGTGTATATAATGTATCTTTTCTGATATATCTCACTACTGAGAGTTTAAAATACATTAATTATTATGTACATGCATTATACCGGAAGTCTAATAGACAGTCGCTTTGTTCTAGTACGTTGCCGTTTTATACTTGTTTCATAAAAACAAAATGTCTGGCAAGTTATTTTTCAAAGTAGTCCTTAACGCAATCAATGGACTTAACAAAATAATTGTTTAATTTGTTTTCCACATAAATGATGAAATCAAGATCATCGCTACGTCATCGACTTGTACACGAGGCTTTATGGCATCGTACTTCCACGTGATGACCACAGAGAGTAGTTCAATTAAAATTTACACAGTTTGGTTGGTATTATGTCGCCCTAAAATCGATCAAGTAGATTCAACATTACCTGTTTAAAGCAGCGTAGAGTCGGTGTCCGAGTTGTTTCTTTCTTTGTCGGTCGTTAATCCTGCGGTCTGTAGTAATCGTATTACGGAACGGCTCGGTCTGTATTTGTACTAGCTGCCCGGGTTCCTCCGCCTACCAAGGGACGGCCCAATAATTTCTCTCCATTTCTCTCTTCCCAGAAACAGAGGAAGGATGGCTACGCCCCATACTCCAAACAAACAACTTTATTTTTCCACGTTAAGGTTATTACACCGCTTATTTGAACGACATTTAATGTATCTCAAAATATATCTTATTCTTAAACCCACTTGTATATGCCAACCTTTGTCCCAGACATTCGGCATTCGTCATTTCTCATTGTAGTTCTAAAACTATCTTATTTTTCCTCATTTCAAGCTCACTCAGAGCATTAACAGACGCTAATGGAAATTGAATGGGATTGGAAGACGTTTCCCCTTATGAGTTTTAAAATATAAAACGTTTCGCAAAATCCTTATGAAAATGAAATAACACTGGCTAGAAAACACTATATTAAAATGATTACCCATTACTTAAAAATTCGGATGTTATTGATGCCACTGATTATGTAAATATAATCAGTGGCATTATTCATACTGAAGACCAGGTGATTGATTGTATTCTACAGGCTCTTTGATGAGTAGACATTGTCACTCTGTTCTTTAATCTAATCCAACCCCCATTTCCTAACCAGTACCTTCTGTTTTACCATACAGACATGATCAGAATTTTTTTTTTCATCCATTAGCAAGGGCCACTCCCTGATCAATTTATCCAATCCAGTATGATCATGCTCTCTTTACTGCTAAGTAGTCCAACAAAGAAAGTTAATCCCTTTATGATTCAATTATATTTGAAATGACAGTGCTGCTTTAGTAATCAAATTATTGTAATGTTTGCATTGGATGTTTTGAATTAATTAGCTGTTGATTACTTTGGTGTGGGGCTGCTTAATACAAATCTGGGATCTGTAAAAGTCAGGTCATTACCATAATAAAATATCGTTCGTTCTTTTTTTTTCTTTTTTTTTTTTTTTAACCAGATCTGTGTAGTTTCAACAAAAGCCATCCCAAAGCATTGGTCATTTCTCATTGTAGTTCTAAAAATAGCTCATTCTTATTTTGTTGCATTGGGCTGTTGTTGCTGTTTCATTTTTTTCCATTGCTGCTGTCACTGTTTGTGCTAGTGAGGCTTTCCTCAGCTGTTGTTGACCTTTATAGAGTTACAGTAGCAACAGTCTTCTAGGAAAAGTGTCTGTAACATGTCTAGGTCATAAACATAATGTACTGTATTTTTCAGACCACATTTGAAAGAGGTACAGAACGTACTGCACAGAATCCAAAAATCTTTTTTCAATTTGTCTTGTAAAACAAAAATACTTGAATTAAAGTCCACAGAAAGCCACATTTTGGTTAACTTATATGTTCTTTTCAAAGCAATGTATCTCTTTATTTTGCAGGAAATCTAAGCCTATTAGGTCATGAAACAAACCAATATAATGATCGCTTTATGTTGTGGTTTTCAGATGAAGTCCATATGATTAGATTCACAATGACACATTTCTATATGTCTCTATATTTGATCCTGAAATAAAATCTTATTATTATTATTTTGTGTCTACTTGTGAATCTGTAACTATAACCTGTCATAACCCTGTTACTTAACTTTAATTATTGTTCTATAGGTAGCAACACAATGTGACTGGCAATGCTGCAAAAATGTAAAACTGGATTTTTGGAAAAACTTAATGTGATAACCATTTAAACATAGCCAACAACTAAATATGGGTCAAACAGGTGTTTGGACACTATATTATTTGCAGAGTTAGTACGATCTCCCTCCTCCAGACAACATCAAATACACACCATCTGGTTTTGTCTTTAACTAGTGTGTTTGGCAAAGGCAGGCTGTAACAGAGCTGTTGACTGCTGCATAATGTGAACACACTGTGCTATGCTGTCCTTCAGGGAGGACTGTCGACAGACACAAGGACAAAATGTAGAGATAATCTCCGTTTTTCTCTAAGTCATCATTTTCTGGCTTTTTTACCTAACATTTCTGCTTTCAGAGACTGAAAGCCATTGAGGGAATCTTGTTTTAAAGAGCCATCAATGTATAAGATCTGTGATAAAAACAAGGAAGGGGAAAAGCAGCTGGGTGGCTGGTTCAGTAAAACAGGGGTTAGGAGTGGCCAGGACAGGAGGAGGAGCAAGCTGAAAGAGGAGCAATGTCAGACTGAGAGAGGAGGGGGGCTGGGATATGTACATATGTACAAACATGTTTATGATCTAGGGAGTAGCAAAAGTCAGAACAAAATATGTAATGCAACGCGAGCATGAGTATTAAAAGAAACACAGCACTGCTAATATGTTGAGTCCTGTTGACTCTGCCTTACAACCACTCATAAGATGCCTGATCAACATCCAAGCAGCATTTATGGGGCAGTACATTCATTCCCATTGTGGAAAAGGGTAGCTGTCAGCCAAATACAATGGACACGAGTTCAAGTAGGACAGGGATGAAATAATTAAGACTTGTAAATCCAGTGTGCTTGCGCATGTGGTAGTATACTCTTTTTCTGATAATATAACTCTTAACATAAATAAAAACAGATTGCATCAAATTCAGAATTAGAATTCAACTGAATGTAGGAGGCAAGGATCCAAAGGAAATATTTAAGAACCAGGGTAGGAGACATAAACATACAGAAAGGACAGAGAGAGAGAGACAGGGAGAGAGAGAAAGGAGGGCAAAGTTGACTGTGGTTTTGTAAGCAGGGATTATTGTGCATTACAATAGAAATTTAATAATTGCAGTTTCAGGAGGTCATTACAGCCTACTGCAGATAATATTTAAGTTATTACAGAAAGCATATATGGTCACACACAAGGAACACAGCTTAGACTAAACTATGTATACAGCAGGTAGTTCTGCAGATTGCTGAGACACATACAGCCCTGGCCCCTGTTAAAACAAGGTGGTTAAGACTAACCAGAAATAAAATTCTTTAGCTTTTCATGGTGCCTGCAGGTCCCTGTATTGTTCTGTAACACATCTATAGTTGGCTGAGCTGGGGGACTTGAAACACACACATGGCCTCCCTATAAATCCCTGTCTGATCCCTCTGAGAGAGTTTATTTTGCAAGACAGCCTGTGCAGAGCAGAGCAGACCTAGACCAGTTCAGACCAGTTTGGCGGAGGTCTTGTGTTTTCATGCCATTGTCTCAGGCTCACTACAATGTGCAGTCTTATAGTTCAGCAGAAATCTATAGATAAAAAGGTTGCACTGATTTTTAGTGAATCATTTACTGAGGAAATTGCAACATTTTTACAACATTTAATTATATAAGGTGTTCACAGGGACTTTGCTTTCATATTGTGTAATATTATTGCTTTCTGTCCCACTGATAAATTTAGGTGTGCTTTAAACCATTAAGTGTAACACACATACTTGCTGTACCTTGCTTCCAGTTCCAGTAGTCTTTCTGTCTATAACATATTCCCTCCTGTTCTTTTCTTTCTTTGTTGTGTGGCCTAGTTCTCTCTCACACACACAAAGGGGAGACTGTTCAGCATGAAAGCCTCCCTCCCTAACTCTACAGGCATGAATGGAGAACTAGCTAATATGGACAAACCATTTAGTTCCTCGCGAATACATTTACCACAGAAACACATTAAAAATACAACTTAGGACAGTATCATGTCTGTTCATCTGTGTATTAAAAGGACAAATAAATTAAAGAATATATATATTTAATGTTACCCTAATTGCCTTATATCAACTAACTGTAATGATTTCTCTATGCATTTCACATCTCTCTCTTTCTTCCAGTCCATGTGTTTTCTCCCTCACTCCCCTTGTCCTTGAGACTGGCATCCTCTACTCTTACAGCTTTTTTTGTCTTTACAACATGTTCCCTCATCTCCCACTACAAGTATTTTTGCCAGCAGGAAACATTAGTAACATGTTATGTAAAGCCATTCCTCTATGTGAACAGACTGCCAAATAGTACAGTTTAGAGATGTAATGCGCATTTCTACCACTACCACTCATGAAAGCAGAGTGGCGCAGCGGAAGCGTGCTGGGCCCATAACCCAGAGGTCGATGGATCGAAACCATCCTCTGCTATTTTGAACATTTCACCCTGTCATTATATTGTCATACGTTCATTCAAGCTATATGCTGTTTATACAATCCATACCTAATATATCCATGTCATCAACACAAGAGAGAGATCTATATACATTTTTTACTACAGTGCAAAATAGTAAAAGTCCTGCATTCAAAATGTAACTTAAGGAAACTGCAAAAGTATTACCATCAAAATACATAACACAATGAACATACTCATATTGCAGACTAGTCCATGAAGTCCAATGTATATTATATATTATTGAAATGTAATCACTAATGCATTGATGTGTCAACCCCTTTGACTAAAGGTGGAGCTTATCTTAATTTTAATACAGCTATATACATCTATTAATACAATATATTTCCTCTGAAATTTAGTGGAGTAGAAGTATAAAGTGGTATGTAATAAAATAGAAATACTCAGAACACAAATACTCAATAAAACTCTAGCCTGAACAAAAGCTGTGCGTCTATCACCTGTCACTGAGCTGGTCAGTTTTCCATCAGTGAAGCCAACCAAGCTGAACAGGTTATCTCAGATCAAACATTTACCTCATTTGTGTAGCTACACATTTTCCCTTCAATTTAACAGACAATTACCAGAAAAGGAAGCAGCACCAGCGACCTTTGAGACACAGCCTGCTGAATATGTACTCAAACTATCTCTTCTTCAAGGCCTTGTTGAGGTTTTGGCTACATCATATAAAACAGTGGCCCCCAACTACGGGTCTGCGGACTGATACCGGTCTGGGGTCATTTGGTACGGGCTGTACAGGAAAAAATATAACATTGATCTTGTTTAACTGATTCACAGAGTCTGCAAGATCTTTTATTTTTTAAAAAAACAACCGCATTCTGTGACAGTGACAGTTACCGCTTAATTAAGGCCACAAACTTGCTCCTTTAAGAAACAAGCACAGGGCTCCGACTGTTAACTATTAAGATCAATTGTGCTTGTTTTAATATTATATATGTATTATTAGATATTTACTTTTATGCTGGTCATATAATTTTTTTTTGCTTTGTCTATCCGCTACATCTTGAGGGCCAGTCCATGTAAATGTGTCTTAGATAAAACTGGTCTGTGATGAAAAAAGGTTGGAGACTGCTGATATAAAACATTGATAGATAATAGTTTGGAGATTTTTAGTGCCATTAAAACATTGTGCCAAATGAAATGAGATAAAAAATAAATAATGTCCTTTGATCTGAAAATTATCAAATTATAGAGGGGTTTGGGGATTTAAAATACAGCTTGGGAAAGGGGTGGAAAGGATTGTTTGACATTTTGAATGCACAGCTGGAACTTCCCCAGCAATACAGTGAAATCTGTTGTTGCTTTCTTTGTTGTATTGTCTCAAACTAGGTAGGGCTGGGCCTGTATTTCCTTTTCTTTCAGAGACACGGACAATAGAATGCAGGTTCGCACTGGTTATATCAAAAAGGTATTATAAAACATAACTTGTTAGAAACAGGCTTACACATAAAAATTACACTTCTTCCTGAGTGTATGGGTAGCTGCGTGAGACAGAAAGCATGTTTATGTGTGTCTGTACCTGCTTATTGCTTGCTTTTGTGCTTTTTCCAGGATTTACGTTGATAAGGATTCTGAAAACAACAAAATACAAAAATATTCTTGTTTAGGTTACATCAATCTTTGAATCAATCATATCAGAACAGAGTACGCTGCAAAATATTGAATATTATTATATACATGATGTTTGAAACTGTAAAAAATACAGGCAACATTCAATCATGTATTATAATTAGAATTTATGCTGTTTTATTGTTCTGTATATTTGAAAATTAGAAGTAATTTAGATCCTATCTCCATTTCAAACGCCTTTAACAAAATGAGATGAACATGCATACATATATTTTTAATGCTAATGTAGGCTAAACATAGACGTAACATTCGGAATATTCGCTGATTTTAGCTAAAAAAGACCAATTTTTTGTTGGCTCTTTTTCCTAATGTTGAAAATACAAGGCACTAAATTACACTTTATCCTGATTGCAATTATCAGTATAGTTAAATTATCGTCCTGCACATTCGAATATGTTACTTTAATGTTGTTGTTAACGTAGAAAAAATGTCGGCTACATGCGCTAAATTGAGCTAATGTTAGCTAGAACAATTAAAATATTTAGCTTTTCATCAGCTTTAACATCATTTTGAAGGGCAAAATTCAACTGGAGACAGTCTCATCATTGATTTTCTCTTTATTTATTGACAAGGATAATGGTTTGCTATTTCCCAAATTTTTAAGGCATAGATATATAATTTTAAAAAAAAGTTACTTACTCAATAAAAGTTCCCAGTACACACTCCACTTCTGTTAGCAGGTTGCAGGGTGGCTGTGTCTCTTTAGTCACTTAAACCAACTGGCAGTACCCCCCATAGTTGTTTGGCTGTTTACAGTAAATGTAATAGTGCTTTCTTGTTAATCTTAAATTATGGCATGCTCCAAAATTTAAACTTGTAAATTTGACTGTAAAAATAAGGACTATAGGCCTAATCCGTAGGTTTACCCAGAGTGTTGTATGAACATTTAGCGCCCCCTGGAGCATTTGGAGCATTTAAATAGTCCGTACATGATTTTTTTTTTTTTTTTTTTTTTTTAACGATTGTGTTCTGTGTTGTTTGACATGTATAGCGATACACTTGATTAGTTCTTTTCATGACTAATTACGCAGTTACGGTATATACTGAACTTTTAATTTAATTTCATCAACATTTGTAATAAAGCTCTCGCTCTTAGCTGATTACAGCTCTAATGCAACGTATCAAGCTGGTCCAACAAAAGGTAAACTATAGCTTTATTGTTTGCTAAAGAAAAAATAATAAAAGCAGCAGCATTTAACTGCAAAAAATACAAACAAATCAAAAGCAAGTGCATTGAAACTAACAATACAGAACAAAATGTTAATTAGTCCACAAGCACAATACTTTTATTTATGTTATCAGTGTTGGCAAAGGGAAGGTAAATTATGAAAATTAAATTAAAATTTGATCATGACATACGTTAATAAATTACATTTCATTAGTGGTAGGATAAAAATTGTGTTTCTAAATATTTTCCCGAAATCCCACTCAGGTTTTGAAAGGTATATCATTTTAAGGTGTTTCATATTCATTTCATATAATATATTTATAAATATGGTAAATATAAACACATTTTACAATAAATTCTACTTCTAATAATGTGAACTATAAGGGCTAAGATATTTTAAAACTCGAAAAAACAAGCATTTTGCACTGAACTTGAAGCGTCTAAAAACGTAATCACGCATTTGCAAACGTCACCAACCAGGAAGTGAGCGGAGAGGAGGTAGAGAAGAATCACAACAGAGCTCGTTACAACAGCGTTGACACTCCTTTTTGTGTTACTGAAACACGTTGCCTTTTTGTTGTCATTGGGAACGGACATGTCACGAAAACCAAAAGATGAATATTACCGTTTTTTCAACGTTAGTGACCCACGCACACACGAGAAGGGACACACCGAGTACAAAGTGACAGCAAGGGTTGGTTTCACACTTTATCTCTTCTTAGCTACAACAGAAAGCTACTGTATGTTACTATTATTAATAACTCGCTCTAATGTACCTATGGTTGGCTTTGATAGTTGCTATTTCCTAAGTATATTACACACACACATTGTTACATGTAACGCACAATTGTGCTCTTTGGTCGATTCCATGACTCAGAAGTAAGTGACTGTTTTATCATTTGTTTATGGCAGTGAAGTCACATTTGTCACAAACACAAAGGGTCTGTGGCTAGCTCTGACAGAGACAAATACACAAAGGGCCTTTTATTTGATGCATTGGTGCACACAGCGAACACTCAAGAGGCAAAGCGAACTTGTGATTCACTTCATGAGTTTTAGCTCCCCCATGACCACACTAATACCTTGTGCTCTACACAGGCATGCATACAAAATCTAATTTAATCATATCTTCATAACTTCAAGCGTTGTTACAGAACAACGTAAATGATGCATGACTTGTGAAGAGGTTTAAGCTCTTGTCTGGAGACAGGTGATTCTGCATTGGGCTGCTTTTCTGACTTTTCTTTGATTAAGCATGCATCCTGATACTCCTGGCTCAATAGCTGGATAGGGCATAGATGCCATCAAGACAGATCTGTTCAATTCTTTGGTTATTAACAATGCAATTTAGCTATGCAATGAAATTCCTTTTTTAAGGAATTTATTGCTGCATGTTAAGGGTTTACACTTGAATTTTAATTCACTTTAATGATGATGATTTTAAGTTGATGGTGCACAATTTATTATTTAAGTAATAATCACAAATCAGTAAATGTATATCACTTCCCCACAGGGAGGTGAACACTTTATTCATTAATACCTGTCATAGAAAGCTCCTCGGTATCGAACAAAACTAAAAGCCCAGAGATTAGTAAGGGTCGTATTAGTACATCTCTACCTCTGATATGAGCAAAGGTGCCATAAAG
This sequence comes from Hypoplectrus providencianus, assembly GCA_028566105.1. Classification (NCBI taxonomy): domain Eukaryota; kingdom Metazoa; phylum Chordata; class Actinopteri; order Perciformes; family Serranidae; genus Hypoplectrus; species Hypoplectrus providencianus. Next base: position 5,479,802 of record JAOWBC010000935.1, on the reverse strand, counting down.
CATGCTACTCCTTAATGTTTAACATGTACCTAATGCTACAATCTGTCTTCTTTCCTCTCTGGTTTGTAGTTTGTGTCCAAGCGTCATCCAGAAGATGTGAAGGAGGTTGTTGTGTGGAGAAGGTTCTCAGAGCTGAAGAAGCTCCATGGAGAGTTGGCCTACACACACAGGAACCTGTTCAGGAAACAAGAGGAGTTTCCATCATTTCCCCGTGCACAAGTCTTTGGTAAAATGGGAAAAGACTGTTATACACTATAGATACACAAAATTCAAGCATGGTCACAAAGTACCGTCTTTTATCACTGACCTACTGAGGTCTTTGGTGTGACATAAAACATGTTTTTATACTGTCAGCAATGGTCATTTTGGGCTGTTGTTTGTAGAGTCTCTCAGCCATTCTTGGTGAGGATCTACTTATTCCAGTTTGCCTATTCAAAGCATGTTGTCACGGCTCTTGTGACATTTCCCCTCGGCCTAGTGTGTAAATTTTCAGTGGTGAATGCTGGCGAAGAGTAATAATGGTTCTTAGCACTCACTAATTCTGTCTTGGCGGGATATTAGCTTTATAACACTGTGAACTACAGCCTGAAAAATGGCAGTTGATATAAAAAAACACATCCAAAACTATCTTAACATTAGAAGGTTGACCAGTCTGGCTTTATTCTTACAGTTTGTCTATGTTCTTTGAGGCTCAAGCATCAACATTGTCATCATGATATTATCTATCTGTTTCAGGAAGGTTTGATGAAGCTGTGATTGAAGAGAGGAGGAAGGCTGCAGAGGCCATGCTTCTGTTTACTACCAACATACCTGCACTCTACAATAGCCCCCAGCTCAAGGACTTCTTCAGAGTAACTCACACACACACATATAGAAATTAAAACACATAAAATAAACCACACAAATCTGCACACAGGAGCACGTTTTTATTTTGCTTTTCTTTCTCCCTCCGTTTCTCAGGGTGGTGAGGTCACCAGGCCACTGGAGGCCACCCCCCTGTCCACTGCTGGGACTTTGCCGCCCCCCCTCATCCCCCTTCCGAGACGAAGGGCTTCGGATTGTGAACCTGCTGAGGAGGAGGAGGGGAGAGAGGCTCCCACCTTACCTCAAGACCTGGGCAACAACCTGGGCTTAGAAGTGGGAGAACCAGAAGTGGCAGCTGAGGCTTACACTGAGATGGGAGGCTCTCCGAGAGAGGAACAAGAGACACTTAGCGATGCAGAGCTGGATGACAGAGGTACAGGGACAAAAGAATCTGCCATGAATTTACAATGGTTTGTATTTTTCTTTCCGTTTTGTTATGTTTTCACCCTTTGGTTCATGTTTCCTCCTGCAGTTTCATCTCCTGACCCAAGTCCAGCCAGAAACCACCAATCACAAGAGACCCAAGAAGAATTTGATTCACTGTTTGACTCTGTGGCAGAGGAGCAAGTCCCATTCCCTGAAGAGGAAGCTCCACCACCTCTGACTGATAATGACTTGGCTGTCTTTGATCCCTGCTATAAACAAGGTGAAAACAAATGGGACTGAATGCATATAAAACAACACACCTCCTGTCAGCTTCTCAAATTAAATCTTAATCAGTTTTTTCTCTAACCTAGCCACTTGTAAATATTTTTGGCTTGCTTTGTTTCTCTCTATTTTAGATAAATCCAATTCCTCCAGTGACCACTCAGAATTGTTCTCACTGCCTCCAACCAGCCTGGATGGAGGGGATGTGGGTTACTTAAGCCATGCTGCCACTGAGCTTACAGCTGCAATGGAGAGGGAGAAGGAGGGAGAATTTAGTTGTGCTATTCGTGGATACAGGACGGCGGTGGATATACTCATCACTGGAGTTCAGGGTGTGTGCAGAGTGGTTAAGTATTCAGTTTGGCAGTAGTCCAGTAATATTTCCAAAATATTTATCACAAGTATGATAATGAAAAGGTAAATGAACTGATGAACTTTAGGAGTGAGGAGTGGTACTCAATTTTTAAACAACACTGTTGCTCTTTTTGTGTTGTCCCTTCTTTGTTTTTCATAATCTTTCATTTCAGCCCAATTTACAGATTCCAACATGGCATTTTTTACCTGAATACACTCAGTCATGCCCATCTCTGCATGAAGCATGAGCCAGCTTTGTTGCTATAGTGACAGACTATGGACTCATTTGCAAAAACTGCAAATTGTGCGACCATGCTCCATGTGCAAATAATTTAGCGCATCAGCACAAATGATGTTGTGCGTTAAACTAGAATATCTTGTTTACTCTGCATTGCATATTCTGATGTGCTGATCACAAATTCATCATGCACAACTGATACGCACATGTACACACACACAGGCAAATGGACACTGCACAGCCTATCCTTTGTGGCATGTGACCTCATTGCAAAATCAACACTGCTTTATTTTACTGTCCTGCTGTAGCAAAGGTAAACTGTGCTGCCGTACCAGTAGTTTGCCATGTCACAAATAGATAACTCATTTGCTCACTGGACTCTCAACTGTTGTAGAAGTAGTGGCTTCACAGGTAGCGTGGCCGAGCGGTCTAAGGCGCTGGATTAAGGCTCCAGTCTCTTCGGGGGCGTGGGTTCGAATCCCACCGCTGCCAAGAAGATTTTCACTCCTAGCATTATTTCTGACAAACTGGTGTAGCACTGGCCACTATCACATGGTTTTATGATTTGAATGCATTGCATTCTGCGGGATAATCTTCACATTGGGCACTGACTGCCTTATCCTGGCACACCAAGATAGTGAGTTATGCAGACACAATCACAGATAAACAAATATCACAATAATAATTTATATTCATTATTACATATCATGCTAAAAATAATGAGATTCCAAGGGACTTAATGATCAGGGAATGAGCAAATATAATTTACTTATAGGGTAATTTACTTGCATGTTTCATTAGATTAATATTTCTAATTCACTACATTTTGAGGCAAAATTTGTACTTTTTATTCTACTACATTCAGATTTTAAAACTTCTTCGACCACTGACTCTGGACCTGATTTGTCCACAATTAGGTCATGCACTGATCTAAATTAACTTCAGAGACGAACACAAGTATGTGTGTTTACTGCTGCAGTGCTAACATGTGACCACCCTCTGATGAGTTATCTATGGGTACTTTGTGCCTTCCCCCAGTCTATTTGTGGCTAGAAGACATTGACCCACCCTCGTCTATGTTCTCTCACAGTGATTATATTACTGATATGTGGTAGCGTGGCCGAGCGGTCTAAGGCGCTGGATTAAGGCTCCAGTCTCTTCGGGGGCGTGGGTTCGAATCCCACCGCTGCCATAAAGAGATTTTAATAGACAGCTGTCTTATTTATCCCAAGGAAAAATTAGATCTTACAAGAGAAATTATACAGAACAGAAAAAAACACACGAGATTATTTAAAGGCATCCATAGAAAATAAATCCAATAAAATTAACAAGAAGATATGAGATTGTATAAAATATGAGATTAATTTAGAATGTGAGATGGGAATAAGTTATCTATAATGATAATATAATAATTTTCAGCTCAAAAACTTGGTAAAAAAAAAAAATAAAATAAAATAAAATAAAAAAAAGGTAATTAAAACCACTCTCTTTTCTCTGTGTCCTCTGGACCCTTCCACAGCAGCAGCACCAGGGACAGTAATGCGACTATCAGACAATAATGAAGTAAATAATCATTTTTCTCCTCCTGTCTGTGTTTTTGTCCAGGAGACCCAGATCCAGTACGCAGAGAGTCTGTAATGAGACGGACAGCCCAGTATCTGAAGCACACAGAGATGTTGGTTGACAGGCACTCCTCGCCCACACACTCTCACACACCTCCACACACACACACACAGCAACCTTAGATACAATTTTTTTATATACACTGTTCACGCACATGAAGGCAGGTCAAAGACAAAAACTCAGGGTTGTGACATACACACACATTTGTACTTTGTACATTTGTACTACACAAATATAAAAATAGGTATATTATATAGACTGGAAATACACAGATACAGTTGGAACACATGCTCATTTGGACCATTCAGAAGTTTTCAGGTGGAAAACTACAACCAGCACACACACACACACACACATACACACACACACACACACACACACACACACACACACACTCCTGAGGTACAAACAAACTGCAGACTGCTACTTAAGCTGCCTTTGTGTAGTATATGTCATTAACTATATCTAGATCTTAAGTAACTGTCAACTTTATGCATTAATGGATAAATAATCCTTCATGTCTTTCTCTATTGTTAAACACAGTAATGTGTGTGTGTATATCAGTAATTTGCATTTTGCACAAACAATGATTTTGTTAATAAATATGATTTTGATTTAAGTCAGTAAGATCTGTTTTCTTGATTATAAGTGTAGAAGGAGCAGGTAGCTATAAATGATGTTATGTAAGACTGTAACTGCAACATTTGGATTTCATAATCAGGCGGTCAAAATATGTGTCACAAGGCTAGGGTATTTATTTTTGGTATAGCTTATGTTGCCAATGGGTTTTAGGTGCTGTATTACGGCTCCAGTATCTTGGGGGGCATGGGTTTGAATCACACCACTGCCGTTGAAATTCATCCTCTCTGGTGTGCTTTCTGAAGAGCTGGATCTTGGACAAAACTTTAGCATTGCAAAGTTGAGTCTTGATTTGCATTTGCAGATGCAGCACCAAACTGTGTTTACAGACAACAAGTTCCAAAATGTTCCTGGGCCCTCGCAATATTATCCTTCATAAACTAAGTCAGCATCAACATGAATTTAAACAAATTATGTTTGCCAAAAATAGACTGATTTAAAACTATTAACTATTCCACATACAAAGATGGTGTTTATTCACTTATACAGTCAGCAGATTTTTTTTTAATATGATTAAATTATATATTTGAAACTTTGAATAGTGGTCTGTAGGCCCTTCTGTTGTGCATGCTGTAATAATTTTGTTGGGAATCACCTGCTGACATAAGTGAGAATAAGAAGCAAGAATATGTATATAGAAACAGATAATCTTGCTTATGATTCAATTTGCTCATGTAAAGAGCGTTAGAATTAAACTGGGAGTGTTTCAAAACCTGTTAATAAATCTTTGATTTTGCTTTTCAAAGTGACTCCTCAACAGAATCCTGTTTCCTCAACAAAGCCTCTTTAGTTCAGCTTTGAAGGTGTGCAGTAGCAAGGCATCACCTCTGAGGGGCACTGTTGCCTCTTAGATCATCAATTTCACATTCTCTGCTGCTGAAGCTCTTCTTTCCCTCTGATCTCCCCCTATAAATAAGCTCAATCTGTCATTTGTTTTTCTCAGCTGAGCTATTTTGACAGCAAAGCGGCGATTTAGCTTTAGTAGTTACTAAACATTGGACTGTTGAGGAAACTAGAACATACACTGTGCATGAACTCTGCCTACCACCGCAGTAACAAATGAAACTTGTTATGTTACATAGAATATACTGTATGTGCTGTAGCATGGACTGAATGAAAGTCCTCCAGTGCTGCAAAATGACAGTGAAACAGGTGATGGATTATATATTTCATATTTAAAATAATAGAATATTTAGTACTATCGCCACACTTTTTATACATCTGATTAACTATTTACCTTGAGTAAAAAAAATAAATAAACAAAGTTGCAGGAGTGTCATTGTGCACATTTTCTTACAATAAATCAACCGATCTTCTTTGGAAGGTTAAGTTTTGGTATTTCTGACTGTCCAAACAAAAGAGAGAAAGGTGGATTTTGACAAAAGGAAGCGGGATGCAAAAGAGAGGGAAAAGAGGAAAGAGATCAGCGCCATACAGCAGAATCCCTTCTCTGGAGAGGAGAAAGAGATGGAGGGAGGACTGGATGGACAAACAGATGGGGAGGGGACAAAAAAAGGGAGGCCAGCGTGAGGAAAAGGCTACCCTTTCTCTCACCAGATGAGAAAAAGAGGGGTTGTGGGGAGCGAGAGATAACGGAGAGGACGGAGGAGAGGAAAAAAAGGAGGGATGTGATTAGAGGATAAGCAGAGATCATCCCTCCATTGTTGAAGGGATGGAAAAACTGACCCTCCCTCTTCCTCTATTTTCATCCTCCCGTACCTCTTTTTTTTTTTTTGCTTTGTTTTGAGCATTGTGGGGAGCTTGAAGAGGATAGAGGGATGGCAGAGAAAGTGAGAGATAACATTGCTCCATCCTGTTATATATCCCTCTTTTCCTCTCATCTCTCCACCTCTCTGCCTTTCTGTCCATCTCTCCCTCTTTCTAGTGCTGCACCTGTGAAATGCAGAGGATGGGAGATAGAGAGGAAGATGGAGAGACAAAGAGGTGGATGGAGGGAGGGAAAAAATCAGAGGGGGGGTAGAGCCTCACAACATTAGCATGCTGAGAGTGTCAGCACTCTCCTCTTTTTCTCTCCCTCCATCCCCATCCCTCTTTCCATCCCTCCCTCTGTCTCTTTCTCCTCACTGGTCACTGCAATTATACCATCAAAACACTCCAGCCTGAGAGCATAATAGCTTCCCCCTGTGTGTGTGTATGAGAGCGCGCAAATGTGTGTGTGTGTGTTGTCATGAGAGATCAAAAGAGATGTGTATGTGTGTTTGTGCATAATTTAGGGCCATGCATGGTGCATTACATGTGTATGTATGACATAAAGGGCAGCTGTTGGTGTGTGAGCGCGTATGCCAAAACCTGGATTTGCAGCATGTGTGGGTGCACATGAGTGTGTGTGTGTGTGTGTGTGTGTGTGTGTGTAAGTATCTATTGAGTCCTACCAGCTACAAAAACTGCTTCTCCAACCTCTGACCAAACACACTCTTAAACGCACGCTAAGAGATCCACTTTACATGCGTGCGTCTAGTGAGTTTGTATTTACACACCCGCTCACACACACACACACTAATGGATGCACACAGGCATACAGTCATGGCTTTGAGACACAAACCGTTATGACCTACATGCCCAGTGGGTCATCATTAAGCCAAATAGCACACTCTGACACCTTCGGCTGTCCACACACACTCCCTCTCTCACTCTCTCCCTGTTTTTGTTTTTGTTCCCTCAACTTCCTCTATCCCTCTCCCCTTCCGCCCTCCGTCTCTTCCTTTTTCTCTCATTCTCGAACACACGCACACCCTCACACACACTCGCACACACACAATCCCCCCTCTATGAGCTTGTTATCCCTCTCTGTCCGTTCGTTTCTCTCTGTCACCTTGCCCTGAGCTATTTGAGTACACTTCTGTCTCTCTCTTGCACTCCCATCTCTCTCACACACACATAAACACACTCATTCTCTGTCTATCTGTCTGTCTGTCTGTCTGTCTGTCTGTCTGTCT
>JAOWBC010000935.1:5421933-5432203 GCA_028566105.1 Hypoplectrus providencianus | reverse complement strand
TGTGTGTGTGTGTGTGTGTGTGTGTGTGTGTGTGTGTGTGTGTGTGTGTGTGTGTGTGTGTGTGTGTGTGTGGTTCAGAGTGAGCAGACGCTGCTGTTTGATGCCATGAAGACAGAACTGCTGGAGAAGATCAGAAGACTGGAGGAGGACAGACAGAACATCGATCTCACCTCAGGTACAGCTGGAATTTGTTCAATATTGGTGTTTCTAATTTAGTGTACAAAATAAATCTACTGTACTTCTGCAAATTAAAAAATTCTATTTTCTTTGTTTAAAACTTAAACATTTTGCTTGTACTAAGCGATAATCACAACAGTCTGAGGACTTCTTGTGTCTAAAGAAAAATATCTAAATAGAAACAAGTTATGTAATATTTTCTTTATTTTCCCATTCCAGAGTGGAGTGATGAGATGAGGGGCAAGAAGTGTAAAAGAAAGAACCTGCTGGGACGGTCAGAGAGGAAGAAGAAAGTAGCTTTGGTTTCAGGTAAAACATTTATTTTTTGTCACATACCGTGACCTGGGGCTGCAGCTATTGGTTATTTCAGAACTGATGAATCAAGTGAAGGGATAATGCTTTAAAAAAGAGCAGTCATTAATAAACAAGAGAAAATTAGACAATTAACTGACTCCTTTTTTAGAAAATGCTGCCCTGAAATCTTAAATAAAGCTATTGTAATGGAGTGTCAAAACAAATTTCAATTTATCATTTTTGCACACAACAAACAAGGAACATGTCCTCTGTATTCATATCTTCCCCTATGCACCAGTGTACACAATATGCAGTGGGCAGCACATATCTGCACCAAGGACACCTCAGACTTCACCTAGGGGATTTTAGCTGGTGGCAGGCCAGTTTCTCCGACAGTCCAAAATCATTCTGGCCCGTACGGGGATCGAACCCGCGACCTTGGCGTTATTAGCACCACGCTCTAACCAACTGAGCTAACCGGCCATGAGGCCTCCTGGAGTAGTGACGCAGGGTAGATCGAGTGTCACTATGAAGGCTAACATTGATGTTGCCTCAGTGGGTTGGATGATTTCTGCTGTGATGCTAAAGCTGGCGTCATGCTACTGTGAGAAGTTAGAAATGTTTTCTCTGGGCTGACTGCACCTCTCGCTATTCTCAATCATCCTTCATTTTGCAATCTGCACCAAAATATCACTTTTTCTTCATAGTCTAAGTTTCATTATCCTCCTCTTCCTTCCATTTATTATTCCCAACATGCATTCTCAAGCAAATACCTTGGTAAAAAATCTTTACAGTGTGACATACCAAGCGCCTGACCTATTTCTGAGATCCATGCCATAATGATCAATTAAACCAAGGTGGCCTTCATAGTCATTTTTTGAGCAAGAACGACCTTAATTACCCTTTTAGGGATGGTGCACCAAATTTTCACCGATCACTTTGCAAATGCACCCAGGGTTACTTTCTCAAACATTTAATTAATAATATTTAACATTGTTAACATTATTATATATTGATATATGGTAGACTGTGATAGCCTCATTCCTAACCCTATTTTGCTTTCTAGTCCATTTAACGACAGGAACTTTTTCACGGAAACCCAGCTGAACAATATATTGAAGTTTACAGTACTTTAATGTGACTGTGATTTTAATTTTAAGCTGGAAATGTTCTGATCACAGACCTGAAAATGATTTAATATGTTTCCCTCTCTGTGTTGCAGGGCCTTTCATTGTCTACATGCTGAGAGACATCGACATCCTCGAAGACTGGACAGCTATAAAGAAGGTAAATAATGAGTGGCTCTCTTGAAATATGTTAGATAAATAACTACATGTACAAGGTTACGCTATATAAACTCCAACAGAAAGCCAAGTAAAATGTCTTGGGTACACACATACTTTGATAACTATATCTCTGTGCAATTTTCAGGCAAAAACAGCACTGTCACCACTAAAAAAGAAAGTTGAAAGTGAGTTTGTCTCATATTTGCATCTACATACGAACATAATTCAGCTGTGAAGTTTCTTCTTGTAATTTCACTCTCATTCTGTCTTTCAGAGCGGTGATGATAGGAGAGTCCTATTGAAGTGGCAAAAACCAAACTTCACACACACACATTCCCAGCTTCTTCCTTTAACGGTTATGGTTTTGCCTCCAAAACCTAGACGATTGTTGTGTTGTTTTTTTCAGCGCCTTTAACCCCAAACAACCAAAACAACCATCCTACTGCTTGTTTATCTATTACTATTTAAAATAAGTTCTTAATGATATGACAACCATGTATTTATAGAATGATTTATAATGCTGATTAAAATTTTAATCTTTTGTGACACAAGGTTTTGCGTGTTCATGAGATTGATTCCTGCTCCAGGGTTAATGACTACAAAACACACACAAACTGAGACTGAGTATTTCAGTATTACGTTGCGGTTCATTTTCCAGTTAAAATTAGTAAAAAAAAAAGTTGTAATTTCTGAAAAAGCTTTATGAATTATGAGAATTTGCACACTCATAATATAAGAATGGTGATATATTTTGCTACTGTTAAAGAATAACTTAGGCGATACAATATTCATTGCCTGAAGTTATTTTTTCCAAACCAACAGTAAATTCAGTTTATGGCACCTTTATTATATTTATAGCCAACAAAAATGGCGCCTAGGGCTTCCCATATAACAGCAACAGGTAAATGAAAGAAGTGGCTCCATTGTAAATTAGCGGATGTAGAGATATTAATGTGTGCATATGCTGACTTATAACCATAAAAAAAAACCTGAATTAGAGCAGGTAAGTTACTGAAAGTGAGTTGAATTTTATTAAGTTTTTTTCCATTAATTTGTCATTTTTCAGGCTTACATTTCAGATTATGCAAGTAAGAGATAAAGATTTAGCTGAGTATATATTTTGTCTTTATTGTCTTATTTATTAATTAAAGTATATGACTGTGTCCAAATAAATCTGTCCATCTTAAGTTATATATATATAGGAATCTGCCATACTTTGCAGCACTTTATCTCTACAGGTTGAAGCGGCAGCAGTATTACCACCACTGCCATCCCTGCTTTTCTGGGAGAACTCCAAACCCCTTAAAGCCCCAGTGAGGACCTGCACCCTTGGCATTCCCAGTGAAGCCTCTGTGAAGACTGTGTCCTTTGTCACCACCACCTTTCTTGTAAGTTTTTGCTTGATGTTGACATGCCCCTGCTTAAATGACCTTATAATTAATAATTATATCTTTCTTTTGACTTCTTAAAGTAATTTGCAACATTTTCATCTACTTAAGAAACTCAATCTGTGAAAAACAGGTTTTTATGCAGGATCAAATATACAGTTAAATTTGAGTAAGTTGCACGGATGATGGACGTCAAATTTGAGAGGGCTGCTTTCTTGTATTAAGACAAGCTAATATACTGTTATATAATAATCTATACGGTTCCTATGAAGCAGAGAACAGACACAAAAACAACAATATGTCCATTTTACATGTTTTTATTAAAGTTGCATAAAAGTGTAACAAAATTGGGCAAAAACAAGAACCTGTTGTTGATATTGCTACATTTGTTTGTTGGTTTGATCTAATCATTGTCCAAAAAACACCTCTGCTCCTTCAATCGGCATGGTTTAGCTCTTGTATTTAGCCTCAATGATGATAATCAGTATATATATTTTTTGCAATTTTCTCCAACAGTAAAAAAACAGACTTCTCAATAACAGTCTAAGAAGGTATAATCCAAACCTGGATTCAGAAATGAAAATCCACTCAAATTCACCTACTGATTGAGCTTGCCTGGTACAATCTGATGTCTCCAAATACTGCAGACGCTGCTCTGTTTGGAAACCTGACCAGGTAGGCAAAAGCAATCGCACCAAAAGTGTATCTGAGTGGATTTTTGTTCAACAACATGTTAATCCAAGGCCCGGCATCAAGAAGTGTCATGATCACAATAAAAACAGACCAGTATTCAAATGGTAGATGTAAAGAACATTGTTTTATCTAAACAAAATCACGGTATCAAGGCCTAAGTATTAAACACTTACTTCTAAAAAAAAAAAAAAAATCTCATTTGTTTTTCAAAAAAGAAAAAAGGAGCAACAGAAGATCAGAGATTCTCCACACGCCGCTGATCTGCTGAGTAACACACGTTTAGCAGGTTGTGTTACCTTTTTAAAAATGAATGTCTCCCATTTATTTGGTTTGTGTAACATAAATAATACCTAAGGCAACATCTGTTTTTTTCTTTAAAAAAAAAAGGAAACTGATGGAAGGTTAGAGGGAGGGTGGACAAAGGATGAAAATGGGTGGGAGGAGGAGAAAAGAGGGATGCAAGGGAGCAATGACAGAGCAGCAAGATGAAAATGGGCCAAAGTGTGTGTGTGAGTGTGTGTGTGTGTTGGCAGTGAGAGAGAGTGACAGACAGTGAAGGTCTGCTGTCACCGCAGGTGTTTGAAACTGGTCGTAAGAATCACAGCAAATGCTCCTGCTTCTCCAATTGGCCGATGGGCGTCAGTCTCAGATCTGATTGGCTCATGATGAGAAACAGATGGCTTATTCTTGGAGATGATTGGCAGTTGCAGCAGGGAAACACACAGATCTTGTGACGGCTCTGGACCTGTCTTTCTCTCTCCTCTCTCGTGTGTATGTGTGTGTGTGTGTGCACATCTGTGTGAGTGGCAGCTGTGTTTGCTAATGTGTTTCCGTTTTCTCCGCCCCTAGGGGTGGCCTGTGTGTGTGTGTTTGTGTGAGAGACAGAAGAAAAGGAAGGGTGAATGCATCGAGACAGCCTCCCATTCAGATGTCTCCGCTGTGGGTCTGCTGACAGGCAGAGGACAAAACAAAGTCTCGACACCGAAACAGAGCTCCAGAGACATTTTCCATGTGAGTGTCCATGTGTGTGTGACTGCTCTGATCTGACATCTGCCAAGCACAGAAGAATTGAATGACTCCAAAATAAAAGGAAGGGATAATGAGAAAAGAGATCTAAAGAGGAGGGATGATTGAAAGAAAACAAAAAAAAAACAAGGCAGCTTTGTTCTGGGTCCCCCTGTTGGACTGTCAGTGTGTGTGTGACAAAATGCATCCAGAAAACCAAAACAGGAACCAGTCCTATACTAAAAAAACCCTAATTTGTCGTACAGAACAGCAGAATATACAGGCCAGAAAAACACTCCTATTATGAATGTTGCTGTACATTATGTAGCAACACACACGTAGCATTTAGCAACACACAGACGTACATATGTATGTGCAGGCTGGACAGCAGCGGCTTCTAAAGAGCCTCTCTTACGACTGCACTACGCATTTGAGGAAAGAAAAACACTCTTTTCCCCCCAGATTTGACTCCTATTCAAGCACACCCGACCTAAGAGAACCTACTTCTACTTCTAGCCTCAAAGGAAGGTTTTTAGTCTAGAATCGGTTGGACCATAAGACCACCCCAGCCAACCAGTGACTTTTTTTAGTTTCAACCACTATTTCCAGGGATCAGATTTCCCTCTAAAGATACACCACACATGATTCTTAGTGGTCAGACGTTCAGATTTTCTTCCCAAAATGACATAGTGCAGATTTTTAAACAGATCCACACACAAAAAAAGACAGTCTATAAATGCACCACTGTAGCAAATGCCTCTGATTAAGGGGAAAAGACTGTACCGACCCCCCACCCCCCCCCAAAAAGTTAGCTAATTAAAAAAACTACAGTCAAGTAAATACCCCCCGTGCCCTCAAACTGAACTAGAAAGTATCAAAAGAATAATGGTTGGATCATTTACAAGTTTAACCCCTTACAAATAACAGAATCTCATTGGTAGAGACAGAAGCAATGATTAGGCCCTGCTTCAAGCTGATTGGCTGTTTCCACCCTCCACTCTTTTCTTGGCTGTCGTGGATTCTTTCTTTCGTTCCTCTTCCCACTCTCAGCCACTCTGCTCTCAGTAATTATGGGACTCATCTCGTCTCCCCTTCTCTTCCTCCTCAGACAGATGGAGGGTGGTATGAGGGAGGGCGGGAGGAAGAGGAGCTTCACGAGGAAGAGGAGAAAAGCCAAACAAAGGGTGAAGGAGGAGCAGGAGTGAAAAGAGACGGAAGGAGAATGGCTGGATTAAGACCGATGAATCTCTTGTTGTCACCTGCTTATTATCAAGCACTTGCTGATGGTTTTTAAGCAGGCGGCCCAGCGAACGACAAGGGAAGGTCTCAAAAAATGAAAGATAAAGGTAATTTATGGGGCGAGGAAGAGAAGGGGTTAAGAGCAGATGGTGTAACAAAAAGAGGAAACAAGGATCAGCACGAGTATTTCATGAAGATCCTCAATGGAAGCAAACTGACTTTAAAATAAAAAGACCCAAAGCACAGTAGGAAGACGAGAGGTGAGGGCTGAGGTGGAGGGGAGGATGTGGGGGTGGAGGAGGAGGAGGAGGAAAGACGCCATCATTTCTTCTGAGGCGTGGAGAGCTTCTGCATCCCTCGGATCTTGTCGAGCAGTTCTGAGATGAAGTCCTACAGGGAGACAGGAGGGACAAAACACATGGGGGGGGATTTAGAGACAGAAAATTCCGTAGGAAGTGCATAGATGTAAGGGTAAAATGTCCGGGGGAAGGAGGATGGAAGAGATAGAAAGATAAATCTTACCTCAGTGGGTTTAAAACAGTCAACCAGTAAGTCCTGTAAAACAATAAAAGGCAGGCTAAATATACATATATATATATATTTTGCATATGTGTCGCAGTGTGCTTTGACACAAGCATCGATCTGTATCTTACCTTGACCCTGGCTCCCCGTTCAACATCACTGGGCATATCCAGCAGCTCATCCACGTCTATCTCCAGCTCGGGAATGGCCTCCTCCTGAAACAGCAACAGGAGAGAGCAGAGCACATTAGGAGACACACCAGGGCGAGGGCTCTCATTTCATGGAGATTTGGGCGACTTATAATTATGAAAAGAAGATGTCCCATTTTTCTAAATTAATCCCTTATGTGTTGAATAAAGTATACCAAAATATTCAATATATGTTTTGGATTTTTCAGGTTATGGTTAAGCAGTACAGTGTATTCAAATGTATTTATTTTTGACTTATTTGTTGCTATTTAGGTTTTGGAAGTATCTAGTTCCATCTAATAAATTTTATTTGTTTATTTAAAATATTATATTTATATTAATTATTTTTAATTTATATAGAAGTTTTTTTGTTTTTTGTTACATTTTTTTAAATTCTTTCACTTGAACAGATTCATCATGATTGGGATTTATGCAATAATCAGGAGCCCTAACTGACTGACTAACCAACTAACTAACTAATCAACAAACTAACTTATCAGAGTTTTCTTAGTTACAACAAGATTCTAAAGGTGCCAGTTAACTGTCAGCTTGCACACATAAATAGAAATCCTCATCATCCTTTCTATCCTTAGTCCCTGTGTTTATATGTTGTGGTTGTCTGTAAATAGAACGGCACAAGCATTTCTGCCTCTGGGTGATGTCACATCAGACTAAAGGAGTGGCGTTTTATGAACACTAGAGGGCGCTGCCCTTCCATCACTGCACATGCTGCACATGACAGGAGAAGAAAGGGGAGACAAAGAAACTTGAAAATTGACCAGTACTTTTCAATAATAGTTTTTAGAAAAAGTAAACTGTCTTCTCCTCACTTTTACTAACCCAGCAGTGTTTGCAATTATGACCATTATCAATTAATACGATTTTGGTTTGAATAAGGCCTCTCACAAGGTCCAATAGTCTGAGGCAATGTCTTGTTTTGTCTGACCAACTGTCCTAACGTTTTGGGTTTTTTTGGCAATCATTGCTTGAAAAAAAAAAAAAAAAAAAACTATTTTATTTTTTTTGCATTCCATTGATTGTCAAATAATTTCTTAATTGTCTTATGGTTGCCGTGCTAAAGTGTGTACGGAGCCAATACAGAGGGATAAGAAACACAAACCAAAACTATTTACAAGTCAGGCAGAAGAGAAGGACTGAAAAAACAGATAGCACCCATGTTAGGAATAGAAAAAGACAAATCTATTTTAAGTTGACAGGTTGTGGTGGCAGTTTGCTGTACTTAGACTATAAAAACCAAAGGAGCAGGCCAGTTGTTCCCACTCTTCATGCTAAGCTAAGCTCCCCCGGCTGCTGCAGGAGGCTTCTTATTAAGCGTAAAGACACGAGAGTAGTATCGATCGTCTCATCTCACTCTGGGCAAGATATCAAACACACGTGCTTTCCAAAATGTCAAACTATTGCTTAATATCTTCAGTGTTATTGTGCATTATTGAAAGCCTGCCTGTAAACTGCTGACTGTCACGCTGTTGCCTAAAGTGAAAACACACTGCTGTGAATCTCAAAAGCATGAAATCACTGTAGATGTTTACAACTGCACAGAAAGTCTTCATCCATCCAACACTGGTCCGTAATTCACACTCAAACAGTAATAGCTGCAATAAATGAAAATGCACGCTAATGCACTTTTAATTTCAGCTAAGCAATTATTGCCTGATACTGATAAGCTGACCTCTAATATGAAGGTTAAGAGCACCCTTGCCTCTAGCTCAGAGATATTTGGCTCGTTAAGTACGTAAAAGTGAAAACGGGGTTCACGTTAAGTTCGTCTTTGTCTCTCCGCTCGCCACGCCTCCTCCCTCAGGCCAATCAATCCCTTTTCCTGATTAATCTGTCGCTTTATAGAGTGCTTTAATAGTCTCCCTCTCTTTCTCCGTTTCTCCATCTGTCTCACTGAAGCACACTAGCTCAGTGTGTGCTATCAAAGCACTTCACCACTGGCAACAACACACACGCACACACACACACACTCGTACAAACACTCGTTTCCCCCTCTTTTGCAGCTCAATTGCTACCCTATATTCATGTCATTCTCTAGGAATCTCTCCCTCGCTCTCGTCCTCCCCCTCGGTTAGAGTTGCCCACACCAGCTGTCTCTGCACCTGCCCAACTGCCCCCTACTCCATCTCACACACACACACACACAGTACGCTCACAGACAGACAGGCACAGCATGCTGTGTGTGCGCATTCATGTGTCGCCATAATGTTACTTTTCAACTTCACACACACATCCGTAGTGGTACACACCTTACCCGCACACATGGATTAAAGAATTATAAAATGAGCTTTAATAAGTCTGAGCTGGATGAAGTGTGTATGTGTGTGTAGAGTGGTGTGTGAAGATTTAGTTCTGAGCAGGACAGCCTGTGTGTGTGAGATAGAGACTGGAGGTGACAGACAGACTTACTGTCAGCAGAGTCACACACACACACACACGGACACACAAGTTGACATATAGACATGCTGTAAGCAGCAATGCGGACAAAATGTGCAGAAACACACTTTTAAGAGGACGCTATTAACACACTTAGTCACACACGCAGACAATGACACATAAGCTGGGATTCTTACAGACCTGCAAAATGAAAGCTCTGACAGACAGACAGACACAAAGGTGCACACATGCTTACACTGCAGACATACTGACGCTGTCTGTTAATAACACACTCACACACACTCAGGCTGTGAAGGCTCACACAAAGACAGATTTGCACAACATGTGGGCTCCATGTGCTGCTACATTTAGTAAAGAAACAAAGACAGAACACATGAGAAGACAAAGGAACAAATAGAGATAAAAACATTCACTTTAACATCTGTTTTATCATAAAAATCTACTTTATTCTTAATCTTCTTTCCATTTAATTTCTCCTCTTAATATAATTTGTTATTCTTTTATATAAATGGTGTGCTCACAAGGTAAATGAAATTTACTAATTCCTGTTTCTGAGAAGCGTCTGCTTAATACCGCTTACTTGAAAATGATTTGAGAGACTGTTAAATCTGTTAGAGGGGGAAGGGAACGCCAAGAGGAAGGAAGGTAAGAGGTTAAGGAGCATATCGAGAAGAGGGAGCAGCTGAGTTGAGCAAACCAAGAGGGAGGGAGGTGTGAGGGAGGGAGGGAGGGATGTTGAAAAAGGCCGGAAGACAGGCTTCAGAGAGGAGACACAAAGAAAGCCGGGAATCACGAGGGAGGATTTCCAAAACAATCTTCCAGACTGACTTAGTGAACTAGTCTGGAGTCTGGAGGGGGTTTTACTGCTGGCTGCAGATGTGATCTGGACTGAAAAGGTGCCTACAAGATATTGGCACACAATGTGGAGTAGTAAACAAAGCAGTGCAGTGTGGAACTATTCAAAGAGGAAAATCTGATTTACTCTGAGCCACAAAACATCAGCAGTTTAGATGTTTGATACGTTAAATTAGTCACAGCAGTTCAAAGTGATGCTGTGCTCTTT
>JAOWBC010000935.1:5401535-5415112 GCA_028566105.1 Hypoplectrus providencianus | reverse complement strand
TATATATATAGCAGTGGGAGAGTTGACAGACATGCATAATATAGAGTAAAGTGATATCTTAGTAAAGGTTAACTGAACCGACCGCTGCTGATTGGCATGGAGTGGGCCACACACATATATTGCGAAAAATCTATTATCTATTGAGTTAAAATGCAGATTTCCACCCAACCATGACCCCCCCCACAGGCTGCCCAAAGTCATGGCTGCTCGCACTACGGCTGAATGATTCCCACATCGGCTTGTTTGGCCTGACTGAACGGTTCGGTGGTTTCTGTGTGTTGACTGGGCATGTCTGTGCTGCAGCCTCTCAGGGGGAAACACTGTCTGGTCCCTCAGGGTCACAACCAGCCTCGGGAACACTTGTACTAGCTACTGCTGTGCCACCAGGGCTGGAGCTCTGCCGCTGTATCACGCTCACTAACTACTACATGATGGCAACAGATAGTCCCCCGATTGTGAAGTCAAATGTAACAAAACCTGCTAAATATGAATATTAATGATGCCCAGTGGCTGCTGGTTAGCAGTGAGAGTTTTGGTTCCATATTATTCTCAATTCTTTGGACTGTGGGAGGAAGCTAGAGATACTGACCTAGGAGGAAATGCAAAGCTGACACAGAAGGGACTGGCACACCTAAACACCCACACACACTGAAAAATCAGAGTCAGTATTTTCAAGTTGAGGTGTTCTATGGCACATATAAGTAATAGCCGCCCTACACTGCACACAGGAGCATTGTGTGTCCTGTGTGAAAAGATAAGTCACAATGTTATATGACGGCTACGTAACTGTACTTCTTGGAATAGCTTTTGTGTAAATACGTCACTTTATGATCTATATGTTACATCCATTTATTTGATTTGACGTGAACCTCTTTTTTCCAAGGCTAACCATCTACTGTCTTCCTTAACCTTGGAACATGTAATTTTGTTGCCTATACCAACAATATGCAACTGTTTTGTCACATTAAAGATGTGTTTATAAGGGCTACCAGTGCGTTCAGGTACAATGTAAGGATCAGTTGATCTCCTGCCCATGTAGGGGCACTAATGTAGAAAACACTCCAATGAGTCCTAGTGATGAATAACTTATGGTGCTTAGACAAAAAAAACGACTTTGCCTTTTATAAGACACAGGTTAGATGTGCACATAACAAAAAAGAACATCTACTACAAGGATTTTTCAAAAGAAATCTCAAGTGTTAGACAACCCAGTACTACTGGTGGGACCAACAGGTGATCTAAGGGAAATGCAGAGCAGAAGCAGCACAGGAACAAGTGAACAAGTCAATGCATTCATCATTAGGTAAAGGCATGTCAACCAAACTAGCACTCAGGAGGCGACAGAAGACCTTTAGCTGGTAACTTTTAACCTTTGACTTCAATTTCCATGCAGATTTTAAAGATTTGCATAAAAAAGAAACAGGTTCTATCTGCCCATCTCTCTTTCTCTCTCTATCACACACAGACACACACACACACACACACAAAGAATATCCATCTCACTCTCCAGCCCACTCTAATTACAAAATGC
Source organism: Hypoplectrus providencianus (assembly GCA_028566105.1). Lineage (NCBI taxonomy): Eukaryota > Metazoa > Chordata > Actinopteri > Perciformes > Serranidae > Hypoplectrus > Hypoplectrus providencianus. The sequence continues at coordinate 5,413,581 of JAOWBC010000935.1, read as the reverse complement.
CCCGTGCATCTATCTGAAATATGTGATCCAGGCAGCATCTCAAGTGCCCACTTTCACCCTCCACCTCCACTCTCCATTGCTTCTTGAGTCTGTCACTTCTGCAGCAGAGAACAGAGGACTGATCTAAGAAACACAAATTCACACACACACATATCAGGGTGTGTGTATGCATACTGGAAAAAAGTAGTGAAAAAATATCTTGAGGTGTCCTAACCAATACATATTCCTGTCCTTCCATCAATTCATAAAAACTCAGGAACAATTACATACAGTAAGAGACAACACACATACACACACCTTTCCTGAGAGCCATAAGAGTTATTACCACTACAATTGGGCTGAAAGGACGAGATTAAATGCAGATTAAATTAAGAATGCATACAAGCAAGGATTACAGCAGATTATCATTATGCCACTTTTGGCAAATACGACTGACACAAAGACCCCAACAGTGTTGATTTGCCATGTCACTCACTGAATGACTTACTCCTTTATTCTGACAGTTTAAGGTGTCGCAATCCTAAAGGTCATTCAAGTTCCTAGTTTCAGATAATCTTTCCATTCATTTTAACCCACTTTGCCACAGAAATGTCAATGTGTATTTGTGGCGCCTTTTAATTCATTCTGCCATTATTGAGTTGTAATCCCTGTGGATTTTAAAAAGGATTAGAGATTATAATTCTTTCATACAGATCAATCACCAACACAACCTCTGACTCCTTAAACACTGGGTAGTCTAATAAGTGAATGCTTTGGATCAGTCACAGCATATTCCAGCAGATTATCACATTAAGCAAACAAAAACAGACAAGAGAGCACAAGACAGGGACTGAAACAGCAACCCTGATAAGAAACATGATCATTCATTCATTTGTTTCAGTAGCTGATTTCTATTTTTAGCTGCATGGCAACTCCTTTACTCTCCTCGGAGGTTTGTTCAGTAGCCGGATCAAGCTGTTTTGGTGGGTTTTTATAGCACTTACACAAACTAACTATAAGTAGATTAAAGTCATAATCCTTGCGAAATCTTTTTAGGGATAAAACACACCGCAGGCTTTGAGTGGTTTCAGGAAAGGAACTTTAAACTGACGTATTGGTGAAGCTTTTTGTCAGATTGCCTCATACGGAACAGAAACTAAAGGTTATTGACTTAACATTTTGTTCAATAAATACGGTTAGTTCCAGCATTATGTGTAACATACTGTGTGTGTCACAGGAACAGACTGAATCCATTCCTGGTGAATCAGTCATTTGTAGGTGAGACTCTTTGCCCAAATATGGTCAGTTGGTCCTTCCTGCTCAATGACTAAATGCAAATGAGAAGAAACAGTCTTATATAATTCACAAATGAACTAGATGAACCCTATCATTAACAAACTACATAATTAGATTCTCACATATTCGAATAAATGGCAGATGACTGGTAACACTTAGTTTCTACCTCATCTATCAGTTTGTCTGTCATCAGTCTATTTATCTATCTGCCCACCAGCTGTCTGTCCATCTGTCCACACATCTTTCGTGCTTCCATTTCTTCTCATACCAATTTTAATCAGAGCAGTTTTCACAAATCACACAGGAATCCTGCCACATGACCTCTACCTTGCGATACTGTGAAAGCTTAAGTAAGGTTTCACACAGCCATGACATCATGGAGGATATATGAAGCCAACATGGCACCGGTGCTCTAACCTGGCAAACTCTGTGAGTATCTGCTAACACAGTGCCATCGTGTTGAACACAGTCTGTTTCTGTAAAGCCATCCAACCGCAATTCTATTACTACCTGCCGAAAGCTACAGTCAACTCGTTTTAAAAACCACATCCAACTTTGACGTCATCCATCCATTTAGACGTTGTGCACAGCTCTTGTACGGCTTTATTGCCGAAAAAAAACTAAAATAAACACATTATGCTCACACAACACAACCAGAGACATTGAATAAAGCCATATACTGACATACGCTGCCTTGCAGTTAACCAACAATCAACTGGCGGATGCTCTAATGCACCTCCCGGGACTAAAATACACTCCTGAGTGGATCTGTGTTACCTCACTCAACCTGCAGGCAGTTGGCTTTACTTACAAAACACACTTCATGATGAGAACGATTCCATTCCAAGGACTTGTGCCAGCTGCTGCCAACGCCAGACGCAACTCTTACATATTGAGACAATGGCTTCCTTCATTGTTTTAATATGGTTTGAACAGGGAGGCCAATAAAAAGGCATCAGCTCATATTCATTTAAAAGCACTATTACAGCAACAACACCCTGGAGTCATATACAGCAATAACACTGGCCTGTGTAGCAAACTATATCACTATTGCACCCATGCTCACTTTAAAAAGCCTCCTCAGGGTGCTGGAGCTTTCACAGAACAGCCATCAGAAGCATATGTACACTCTTAAAATGCGTTAGTTATAAAAAAAAAAGGACAATGAATAAAGCACTGACCAGGCAGAGGGCTTGTCTCAAACAAACTGAAGGATACATTGTAGCTCATTCAAAGTAATGAGCAGGGAGGCTAAGGGGTACTACATAACAGTCGTAATGTTTAGGGAAGCAAAGATTTTAACAGCATCAGTATTTACTGAATGCCTATTAAATGTGCACACAAAATGTATAACGCCGAAAGGAAGATTTGACTGAATAACTAACTGGCTTTCAACTCTGAAAAACTGCCTCATGACATTAGGCAAGTTACCGCCTGCAATTAGATTCCCTACCGTATTTAGTAATCATTAAGGTAAAATGGTTTTGTTTAAGCCTTTTACGCTTGACTGACAGCCCGACCTGTGTGACAGGGGATGGAATGACGAGCTCATCAGGCTTAGCTGGAGCTGAAACATAATACTGAAGGGTTTGACACAGTGGAAAGGTGTTAGACAGTCAGGACTGTTTGTGCAGGCCACGCTGGCTGACACATGACAGAGCGTATGCCGAGGATTGTTACAAACAACAAAGACACTAAGGCAAACAGTTAAATCATAGAAACTACAAGCTGTTGTTTTTAAAACTTCACAGGTCAGGTTACCTCTTACATGTCCCCTCTGAACTTAACAAAGCTGTATTCACAGTCACTAAAACACATTGCCTATATATATTTTATACATGTAGATGCTGTTAACTATTGAACTAATTGAGCAGCCGATATTAAAGATGGTTTGGTCGACAAACCAACTGATTATTTTTAGCCACTTAATCCATTTAACCCTTTAACAATCTGTTCAGCTAACTATTTGAACTGTTGCTCTTACTTTAACCTAATTATTTGAACTGTTTACCCATTACTTTCAGCTTATCATCTAAACTGTTTAGTCATTAAAACCAGGCTAACCCCTGGAGTAAAAACATTCCCCTGGTTGGAAATCACAGGTTAACAGTCATGTTTGCTAGCAGACTTAATAGCTTTTGCTGGATCATTACAACTGCTGATAAGTGGAATACTGCTACATGGGAGCAGGAATAAATACCTACACCTACATACTTGTTTGCATGCAAGCATTTCCTTGTCCATGTGCAGAAAATATAAACCAAACAGGGGCCTGCTCCTGAAAATATTGCTCCGTAGTACTGCTAGTGATCAGGAACCCCACAGGGTACCTTTAAGTAATACATGCCACCAAAAAATTCACAACAGACCAGGCTGCTATGATTCGTTTTCCGGCAATGGATGCTTACGTATGACAATTACAACAAATGTATGAGTAGTAGGTGACTTGTCTGATCTGATGCATTCTTGAAAATGTTAAGTTTGGTTAAAGGACACACTGTGACAAGTGACCCATGAGGGAGGCTTCTGACATCCTGCTTTTCTTGTCAGCTATAATAATTACTCAACAGACCTACCCCCACCAATGTGACGCATTACATTCCTTTATGTCTCATCTCCACATTGAGTAAACCTTCACCTCAAACCTGACTCACATGTTGACTTTAAAGTGTGACTGACAGCATAATTTTTAATTTAAATTAGTTTGTGTGAATCAACAGGTGTGTATTGTTTAGAAATGGTGCTTCTGGGGGAAAGTGATGTCCATTTTCCTATGTAGTGTGTTTGTCTCTCACACACTTCCTGTGACAACATACATAAACATTCCACTGGATGACTCACATCCCTATTTCTCTCTTTTTCTCTCTATATCCCTCTCTTTCTTCATCCATGCCTCCTCTCGCTTACTTCCTTCCGATCTTACTCACACACTAACCAAAACACACGCTTGGTCTCTCTTGCTCACAGTGTCCTCCCTGGCCCGCTTGATTTATTCACAGGGTCTTAAAATCGCTCACATGGTCAGTCAGTGGGTCAGGCTACAGTACATGCTGACTCACCCGCAATCAAACAGGAAAAGAACTGTTCAACATGTAGAACCACATGTGAGCTATTAGCGCGATGTGTGCACGTCCATATCTGTGTGCGAGTGTGTTTTCGTGTGTGTGTGTGTGTGTGCTGGTGTGGGGGGGTGTTTACAAGGACACACTGGAGTCTTTCACTCCCGCTGTACAACAACCACTCTTTGTAGTCACCCTCTTACGCACACTGAGTGAAACAGGGTAATACTGATTGGTATTCAGACCTTTAAGGGTAAGGTTTAAGCAAATGTTGCACACTCTATGTGTGTGTTTTTGTCCCTGTGTGGATCAGCTGGATTGACTTACTTGAAAAAACACAGCACCGGGATGGCTGTTGTGTATTTACTGACCTATCACTTCTTTAATTCTATGATGCTTGAGCAGCAACAGAAGGAGAATGATGCAACATAAAGTAGAAATCCATTTACAAACGTCTTTCTGCACAGGTGTTTGGCTGAGAATCTGTACTTTTCTTCATCTATTCAGCTGTCAGAAGTCACTGTTAGTTTTTACTGCCTGATCGAGTGCTGCTTCAGTCAAAAAGGGCTCTTTGGAACCACTGTTATTAAGGCTATACCAGAGGACACATGTTACAAAAACACTTTCTCCCTCTCTGACATCCCTGCCTCCTCCTACTACTTTTTCCTTCTCCTCTTGCCATCCCCTCATTTTTTTCCCTTCTCTTCCCCCGTTTATTGCATTCCTGCTCACCAATCCTGCCTCTGTTCTCACTCGAATTCCCATCTGTGTTTATGTGTGTGTGTATTTGTGTGGCCACGTAGGGCCCTGAAGTTTGGGGATTGGCCCGCCCACTCGCCCCACTGTTAACCATGTAGCTACTGGTCAGCTGGAGGGTACTCTACAAGCAGAAAACACAGCAAACGTGGAGTCTTTACTGTCAAATTAACATTTAACTGCACAGTTACCATGGTAATGATACCACTGCTAGTGTGAAATGTAATCATTTTTACTAGAAGTGGAGTTATGGACCTGAGTGTAACCTACACTTTCCTTTTCCCTAGAGTAAGCTCAAACTCACTTAGCACCTTAAATACAGAGCCAGTAATAGACTGAAGGCTCAATAACAACAAAGACTTTATAAAGGCATCGGCCCTTAAAGAAACACTTCTTGATTTTGTTATGTACCCAATCCCTTCTCAAATCTGAACATTTCCTGCCAACTCCATGTTTATGTTTTCAACCTAACACAGTTTAGAGTTGGGTTTATTATATAAACTGTGAAGTGGGCTGGAACTGTGGTATTTGGAGGCTCTTTTGCAGTGGAGCCCAACCTTTTTTGTCTTATAATGTGCCCTTTCCACCAAGGCAGTTTACAGACCGATTCAGCCCTGATGCATAACCTCAAAGCAGCGGTAACTTACAACAAAAACTAACATTAACATCTTATGTTCAATGTTAATAAGAAGGTAATCGAAATCCATAGCATTATGGTCAAGCTGCACAAATATGTTGTACCAGTCATGCAGGCCAATTTAAGCTCGAAAAGGCATAGGAAATGTTTGTAAAGAGCATTGTAGTCCGCCATTTTTGTTGTTGTGCTTGTGGACAGCAGAGACATACAGTGACATAAACATGTAGCTTTCTAGCCTGTGGAAATGCAAATCAGCACCAGTACCAGCCCAGCACTACGACCAGGACTAGGACTAGGTTCGCGTCTGTAGAAAAGGGGTTTATTTTACCCCCACACCCCAGTTAGATGAACTGGAATAACCCCTTTGTTAACAGCAGGAATCCCTGCTCTTTTGGGCAAGCTATCAATACCTGGCAGTGTTTCATCAACAAAGCAAATCCCACCTCGACATCAACTGCAGGAATTCACCAAATCCCTGCTAATATAATATCTGAATGGCTCTAATTATAATCTACCATTGGAAAAAAATAATAAAAACTGTGGCTTATTGGAAATGATAGTTTTACTAAGCTTTTCTTTTACTAAATGGACCCAGCCTTTTTTTCCTCTGCATGGTTAACCAACATAAACATTTAACTAAGCCTTGTTGCCATGGAGTCATATTAAGGCTCGGCTCCTCACTATTACCCATAGCAACTCTGACTGATAGACTGACTAAGTGGCTGGATGAATATCTGACAAGCTGGCTGGCAGAAATGACTGGCTGACTGCTTGTAGCATGTTTAAAGGGATTATATGAATGGAAAAATAGCTCATTATGGATTCCCTGTTGGGCAAACTCCATGCCATTGTAATAACAGGAGAAATATGCATCCAATAAATGAGAGAAAAAAGGGAGATATGGAATAATGATGGGTGAAAATGCAAAATATTGATGAGGAAAGGCAGTCCACCCTAATCAATCACTTTCTAATGTTATCCTGTTTTATTTAAATGACATTTTTCCTCCATGTTACTCATAAGAGTGCAAGAACATGGTTTGATTACCCAGAATTACTAAAGGAGTAGTTGTTGTCTGTTAATTCGTAGCAAGGAAACTTTCCAATCATTTAGTTCCCTGATCACCTTGTGGTTGATTTGGATAATGTGTTCTGCCCGAGTGTGCAGCAACAGGCAGGACACGTTGTCCTAAAGAGAGGAGCAAAGCATCATCCGCCCACAACATAATAAAAATAATAAGATCTTAACATGACTTTGCACTACAGATATTTACTCACTCTTGGCTTCCTCATGACGAAATTTCATTTTAATTTTCTGCTTTTCAGTCATGTAATGGTAAACTGAAGTAACATTTGAAATGAAACTAAAACATCACAGGCAACATCAAAGATTCATGTGTTCATTCATCTGACTGACCCACCCATCATAGACTCAGTTTGCTGTTGCACAACCAATAGCAGGCACAACGCAAAAACTACAGAAGACATTACGAAGTGACTACCTTTCCCATGTCAGAATTTGATAACAATCAGATTACGGTATATATTTTTTCATTTTTACCAAAGTAATTTAAAGTGTGGATCATCATTGTCACAGCTTTATAGTGATCAAAAAACATAAAGCCATGTTTACTTTTGAAAAAGATATCTCTATTGATAGGAGTGTTGGTCAGCCAATATGGGTCACTTTAAAGGGCCCCTGTCTCCTGAATGGTTGGACATTCAGGATCATCCATCCATGTGCTAACACTCTTCATTTAGGTTAACATAAAGGGAAACAAGTGACTGAATCTAGGCGGGTGAGGTCAGAAGTGAGCTCTGCTGGAATGCCCTATGAGTAAGAACAAAACAGAGCAAAAAAGGGGTGAAAAACGGAAGGAAAGGAGGGGAAAGACATTGAGTAAAATCCCAGACCACATGCTCCATATCTTTTGTCAGTGCCCAGGGTTCTCCCAGTCCCCCTCTGCTCCGTGACCGGCTAAAGCTGCCTCTCCAGTTACACTGTTTAGCAGCACGTGTTCCACATTTCCCCTTCTAAATGAGCCCAATGTATCTCCATCAGTGAACCGACTGTAAATTAATCTCTTTGTTGTCTAACTGCCGAGACAGAGACGGGCTGAGACAATGAAAAGGGGAGAACTACTGTGGATGAGAGGAAGAATTAGGCTAAGTATCTTAAAAAAGATGAATGAGAGAGGTTTGTCCATAAATGGGAAATAAATCAATATCCCATTAAATGAGAATAATCAAATAATAATGAATAATACCCATCCAAATGTCCCTTTGAGACCTATTTATAAGGTTCCGTGGACTCTTTGTGACCCCCCTATGCTCAAACAAGGGAAAAAAGTGATGCATTAAAACATTCATGACTGAGTGGATTAGTGAATGAGAGATGGATGCAAGATGGATGAATGAATGATACTTTGACAAAGAGAAATATTCATACGTGAAAATCCTTGTACACCGCTATCAAACACACTCATACTTTTTTGACTGCAAGGTTTTTAATCCATAACATATTAATCCATCATTGGCAGACAATCAAAGCACATTGATTTTTAAATCCTCTCTAGGCCATTTAATCGCCTCTGCTGGCATGTGAGTCTCTGTAGTGTCCCTGCTACTTTATTATTATCCACATGTCACAGGATATCCCTGTAACTGCCATTAAAGTCTCAATGAGAAGTGAGATACATTCTGGTTTTCACACTCGATGATAAGACGGGGATCAGTTGTCAAACTTCCATTAGTGCATTCACACCAATGTTTAACATGGCTTGGTATCACATCTGGTTACAATTAGTTCCAGTCTGGATTGGATTTTGTGCCTTTAGGTGTAAATGTAGAGACATTCAGACCTGTCTGCTAAAAGACACTCCACCACTACAACAACATCCCTTTGTGTTTCTGCGGGGGCTGAAGACAAGTAGAATGTTTTTAAACTTTGGCTCTTTAGGAAAAACTTTTTATCCTCTACAGATCAGCCCTACCTAGAGTCAGTGTGAGTGATTTGTTCTCCCTGCCTCCTGCCTTTTTGCCTCACTTAGCCTACTAGGAATTCTCCAAACCTGTTAAGTCGTTGTATTCCTCACGCTAGGAATAGAATGTGGGTCAATGCCAGCTCAGTAGAGTTGACATGAGCTTACCAACTACTGACGCCAGCAGCTACACCACAGCTGCCGCCAGGTTACATTAGGCCCGCACGCCTCTGTGTGTGTCACCATGAGCAGGGGTTGATGTGTGATCTCTGAGCCTCTGCTGATGGTTATGCTCAGTCAGCCAGAGAGGTCATTACATGAGCCTGACTAAAGACACATGACTGGACCCCCCCACCCCACCAGACTCATCAATAGCCCCTCATCCTTCCTTCTTGAAGAACATAGCTCCCTTACTGCCCTCTACCTTTCCCTTTCACTTGAAAGTTTAAAGTACATCCCAATCTATATGAACCAGAGCCACATCCAAGAGTCTTTTTTATTTTCGCAGTTGTTAATTAAATTTTGCCTCCTACTTGTTTTTTCCAACCAAAACAGTAGCTAAACAGTGCATTGAAGTATTATTTCCAATCAACCATTAATCGTCCAATAAATTAATATACAGGTGTGCTTTAAATCAGCCTCCACCAATCAGAGGAGAGAGCAGAGGCTGTCTATTTCATTGTGAGGCTATAAAGCTGCATCAGCTACATTTAGCCTACCTGTGGGTGGGGGCTGAAGTTAAACCAAGGGGTCTCTACTGTTAAAAAAAAATGTTTGACATTAATTCTTTGTTTCTTGAAATGTCCACACTCCTTCCCCGTCTTCATTACCTCATCTTCTTGCATATGGCCCCGATACTATAGCTATAGAACAAACGAGGCTAGGCCAAAAGCAGCGACAAAGGGCCTATTAATGTTTCTTTATCAACAGTTTGCTTTAGCACTGGATAGGCACACTGACTTGTTAGGCTATACCGTGGAGCCCTATTACTTAGCACAGCCGTCTGATCGATACGTTCGATCGGTTTCGAGGCCGGTTATTGTTCGGGTCTTTACCTCACAGTCGTAGAGGTCCGTTAGCTGGTCGATAATCCACTCCTCCAGGTTCAGTCTCTTCCTCAGCTCCTTACGGTCGTATTTGACGGTTACGCGTCCCTGCTTCCGAACGGGTGTCTCCGGTTCCTCTGTGGTGCCGGCCGGCGTCTGGAAATATACCCGGGGTTGAGGGCTCGTTTCCGGGCTTGTTACAGCAGCCATGGTCGCTCGGTTTGGGAAGAAAAATCCCCCCCGGAGGTGTGGAAGTGTGAAAGGGGCGACGGAAAGCAGGCGGAGCGGTGTGTGGACGTGCGGCTGCTCGCTTTTTCTTCTCCTGCACTGTACAACCCCGACTGATAAATGTGTGACTTGGAATCCCCCGAAGAAGAAACAACGTTGGACCTGATGCTTTTGTTGTCCAAAATCGCTCAAAGGGACATAAGCCGGAACCGGTCGCTTCCACAAAACAAAAGGGGACCGACGGTTAAAGGGTTGAAACGTAAAGTGTAACCGGCTTATTGTGCTATTTACAGCATGCAAACTCTGCTTATATAAAAAGAGAGGCGAGCAGGAGCAGAGCCGGCCTCAACTCTTCATTCAGTACAAAGAGAAATCACACGTCTCTCTCTCTCTCTTTCTGTCCCCACGAGAGGTGCGTGCGCGCTCTCTGGCTGGACTCGAGCGCATCAGACGTAGCGCGACTGAAAAAAAAGGAAAACGCAAATGTTGATTTTTTTTTTCCAACTTTGAAACCCAGTTCGCTCCTCCTCCTTCTAATTTCCTTGTCATGCACACTCCGTATTTCCTCTGTAGTCCTAATTTGAACAGTTTGCATGAGAGGAATATGCTCTACTGCGACCATTAACACTTTAAAGAAACACAATCTGTGTCCTCTGGCCCCGTCTGTCTCCACAGTGGCCCATTCAGACCCATTCAATAGCAGAACAATGTCAAACCTTTTGACTTTTTAAATAACATATTGTTTATCATTGTTCTCATCATCAGTGGCAATCATACACCAAAGACATACTCTGCTTTCTGGCAGCACTTTGTCCATAAACACTAGTTGCACAAATGACTAGTCTGGCCAGGAGACTAATAGTTGGATTAATATGTCAGGGTCCCTCCTTGTCTTCATGTGCAACATGTCCCTTAAAGAGACACATATTGAGCATGAAAAAATAAAAAACTTCCCAAAAAGAGACGACCACAAAGACAACCAAAATTACCCCAAAGAGACAGAAAACAACGACGGAGATACCAATAGTGAAACAAAGCAACTCTCAATCATAACAAAGACACAAACGACTACAATGAGGCAAAACAAAGACAACAGTTGACCTCAAAGAAGTGGGAAACAATTAAAAAGACACACAAACTACCACAAAGAGATTATGCTGAGAACAGGCAAGGCCTTTTGAATGTCTGTGCTGTGTCATTTTCAGCCCAGGGGCCTTGCTTCAAACACTTGGTATTTCAATGCTCATTTGACTAGTTCACAACAAGCAACTCTTCTGGAATGTGTGAAATGTATAGAAACAAGATTTCACACTTTGATTTCACAGTTTATGAAAAGATAAGCCTGGCATTCACAGTTTACGTAAAAAAAGATTCTTCATGTACTCTGTTTTTGTGTTTTCATTAGATTTTCTTCTAAAATTATACACTGTAGTGTAAAAAAAAGCAACTGTTTGAAAGCAGCTGTAACAGCTGGATTTTCTGGTTTGGGTTCAGGTTTGGAAATTAACTTGTAAGTTTCATCGCTAAGCTTCAGTGGAGATGAAATGTGCTGGAGGTGTTCCATTAACAGGAAACTGGTCCCATTTTTTCACAGTCTGTCCATTGTGTTATCACAGCAGGGAACCCCACACCCCGGCCAGGCTGCTTAATAACAAGAGTTTTAATAATAATAGGAGTGTGAAGTGAAGGGGGAGGGAAAGACAGTGAGTGGATTCATAATCTCTCTTCCCCTCTTTCTCTCTCTCTATCCCTCCTCTGGAGTGTGTATGGGGGTGTTCACATCTGTCAACATACTCATATTGGTGTGTGTGTGTGCGTGCGTGTGTGTGTGTGTCGTACCGGCCAAAGCAGCCATGGCAACAAGACATAAAAACCTGAATAATTCAGTGAGCATGTCTGAAACTTACAGTTGAGTAAGCACAGACAGATCAACACACACTCACACACACACGGTAACTTAAACATTCACATGTCCGTGCATGTAAAAATAAACCACACACACACACACACACACACACACACACACACACACACACACACACACACACACACACACACACACACA
>JAOWBC010000935.1:5346756-5358563 GCA_028566105.1 Hypoplectrus providencianus | reverse complement strand
GCAATTATTGATGATTTACACTGTTTTTAGATTGTTTAAGATTATTTTGTACTGATCCAAGCTTACTTTTACTTTAGTTGACTGATTTTAGACTGATTTAGAATTATTTTAAATCTTAATGATTTCAGAGTAATCTAGACTGCTTTTACACTATCAGACTTTCAGACTGATTGAGCGATTTTAGATTTTCGGCTGATATGACATCACATACCCTATACAGCCCTGTTCACCACATCTAAATACAAAGAAATGTTACATCTATCAGTGAATCTTGATTAATTAAAACATATGTTGTTGTTGTTTTTTTTCATGTATCCTAAGCTGGTCCCTGGTCAGCCCCTCCCCTCACCACAGGAAATGTTGGGAAAGATTCTCATCAAAAACAAGAAGAAGCACCATCACCACCGACCCTCAAGCAGTGGCAGCATACGACGCAGAGAGCAGGAGGAGCAGTCTTCCCCGAACAACGGTGAGCCCCGCCAGTATCTGCGTTTTGTTGCAGTGGCATGAAGGGCTGAGAATATGTAGATTCAGACTGCATGAGTCACGCTTCTGTTTCTTCTGTTTTGGTAAATGAGTGTTTAGAGGAATGAAACCTTAAAATCTTTGGCCCGGACGTCACGTGACTGAAAGCTACATCTACCATCCACATGCTTAAAAAGAGTTTAAGATATACAGATGACTGTCCCAAGATGTTTATAAGTTTTCATCCGTGCAGACTGCCCCCTGACAGACGGCGAGGGAAGCCAGCTCCTCTCTAATGGGGAAGAAAAGCTGGCTGAGAGGATGGTCAAAGACTCTGAGCCTCGCAAATCAATTGGTGGGTTGTAGAAGAAGTTATGTATGGATCGTTGAATTATCAGTCAGTCATTGTGGTGCACACTAGGTTAATATTATATGATTTTATTAAAATTTTCAGGAGGTGAGGGAGAAAGCGAGGAGGATGAGGAGGACGAAGCAGCGACAGAGCTGAAAAAGCCAAACTCTGACGAGGTAAGAGCCAACGGGAACCCAGCTGACATGGTGTTTGCCTGGCTTATGGGCTGATTGATGGATTAGTGCTATCTGCCTCGCTCAGGGTACAGCCAGCAGTGAGGTGAACGCCACAGAGGAGATGTCAACACTCGTCAACTACATCGAACCTGTCAAATTCAAGAGTTTCGAGGTGGCAAACAGTAAGTGTGTTTGAATGACAGAGACAGAGAGCTGCTGTGGCTTTGTGTGCAGGGAAGAGTGTGTGAGGGGGCTGGATAAGCCTTGTTAGTTTAATCACCTCTCCCATGTAGCTCATTAGGCTGACAAACTGGCTGTGCGGACTCATTTGTGGCTAATGATCAGAGTTATCGTGTAAACTGTCGAAAATAGATCATCTTAATCATTTTCTGAACCTGTGTTGATTTTCATGAGTCCCTTTGTCTTTTCTCGCTCTTTTTCTGTCTACCAGAGAGGAGGAAGTACTTTGAGATGTCATCGTTGGTAGAAACAAAAGGCATGGACACCCTGAAAAGCTCCCCCATTGAGTTTGTAGAGTATCCTTGAAAGCTTGTCATCTTTGAAAGCTTCTTTTGAGGAATACGCTTTATGTGTATGCATAATCTCTGGTGTGTTTAAATCCCCCTTTTGCCTAGCCTAGCCTTGGTGTTAAAACAATGTAAGAAAATTGAATAAGAAGTTTGCTTACAACATGACACAAATGATCAGTGCAAACATACGTCACACGTACAGTTTAGTTCTTAACAGCACACCTCTAGGTATAACAAGAATCAACTGAGCCGGATCTACCCTAAAGGCACCAGGGTGGACAGCTCCAACTACATGCCTCAGCTCTTCTGGAATGTCGGCTGTCAGATGGTGGCGCTAAACTTCCAGACCCTCGGTGAGTGTGATTTTGTCCATGAGAGTTAGACCTACAAAGAATAAAACATCCACTGAACCAAGAAACATAAGCAAGGTCTTTAAGGATTTAAAGTTTTCCTTTCTGTTTCTGATGGAGGCTGTAGCAGAGGCAGGGCCTGTATTAAAGAAGTGGACATAGCCTCTGGGTCTGAAAAGTGAAGCCATTGTTGGTTAGAGTGCTCTAAGCCTGTGTTGTTTTTATTGGCCAGCAGGGGGCATCTCCTCTTGCATAGTCCAATTGTATACACTCAACAACCACTTTTGAATTTGATGTTGGATGTTTAGGGTTTGTCTTGGTTGTAATAAGTGATTATTTATGTTTCCCCTCTGTCATCTCAAACCAGTCTGTCTTTTTTTTTGACAGATTTAGGGCAGTTTAAAAGAAATATAGGCAGATTTTATACTTATCTAAACTGATTTTAGAGCTGTTAAACTTTGGTTTCAGTTTTTCAAACATTGACCCGGTGACTCCTGTGACAAAATTAAATCAGACCAGTCTTGCCGTTCTCCTCTGGCATCAACAAGGTATTTTAACCCAGAGGACCACCAGTCACCTGATAGTTGTCCGATCTTTCCTCTGTTCCTCTCTACCAGACCTCCCTATGCAGCTGAACATGGGTGTGTTTGAGTACAACGGCCACAGTGGCTACCTCCTGAAACCTGAGTTCATGAGGAGGACAGACAAACACTTTGACCCTTTCACAGAAAACATAGTGGATGGAATAGTCGCCAATACGGTCAAAATTAGGGTAAGGATGAAACATATTTGGAAATTTCAGTTCTTTGTAAGAGTTGTTCTAATAAACATGTAAAACTGAACATCCTCCAGGTGATCTCAGGCCAGTTTCTGACAGATAAAAAGGTTGGTGTTTACGTGGAAGTGGACATATTTGGACTTCCCGCTGATACAAAGAGGAAGTACAGAACCAAGACGTCCAATGGGAACTCGCTGGACCCCGTGTGGGACGATGACATGTTTGTGTTTAATAAGGTGTGCATACTAGGATTCAGATATCTTTCAAATATTTCTCTAGCCCTTCATTTTCCATCCTTAAATGTTCTCTTAACTTCCTCACCCCTCTGTGTGCAGATTGTCCTCCCTACACTGGCCTCTCTGCGGATAGCAGTGTTTGAAGAAAACGGAAAGTTTATTGGACACCGGATCCTCCCTGTTTCAGCCATTCGACCTGGTCAGCACTGACACACATGCACAGATAAACATTCAAGGAAGTCTGGTTGTAACCACATTAGTGTCCTGTGTTTCTGCTTTATGTTAATTCATTTTTAACTTGCCGTAACCTTTCTTGATGTGTATTACTTTCTTTTCCACTCCCCTCCTAGGCTACCACTACATCAACCTGAAGAATGAGCTGAACCAGCCCCTCCTCCTGCCCTCTCTGCTGGTTTACACTGAAGCTCAGGACTACATCCCCAATGAACACCAGGGTAAGAAGAACACTTTGCAGGTTTGTCTGTGGTGACGTTCCTAGTAAAATAATTAGTAGAGCACATTTAGAGGCCATCACCCAACAATTGTTAGTCCACCAGAGAGGGAAGGCGGAGCTAAAGCAACAGATGTGCCCTCCTACTACCTTTATGAACAGGCATACTGTGTTTTTGTTTTTTGTTTTTTACAATTTTTGCTAGTGACTATAAATCTCAGCAGAGCAATATGTGGCCAAGAGTTATATTTAAAGATTGATACCACTCATACCTGTATATAAAACATTTTTTAGCAGACAGTTTGCTTAACTTAAAGACTAGAAACAGAGAGCAGCTGCATCGACTTGAGATTTGTAAGAGAATTTGTTTAATTTTGACCCTGTAAATTCTGGAACCATATTACTCAAAAGGCCTTGGTTTAATCTGTGTAAATACACTGTGAGAGAAAACCTTGAGAGACCTGAAGGATTTCCACACTGCAAATCAATTTCATGTAGCAATATTAAAGTCAATGATGCACCTTGAATTCTAGATTTGAAACTTTACTTGAACTTACCATGAGATATTCCAAATCACTTTGCCACTGGTGCAGAATATGTGAGCATATTATCTGTGACCTAAAGGCGCTCCTTGTCTTGCGTGTGTGTCTGTGTGTGTTTCCAGAGTACGCAGAGGCTCTGACCAACCCCATTAAGCACATCAGTCAGATGCACAAGAGGGAGACACAGCTGGCTGTCCTCATTGAGGACAACAATGAGGTAAGGCACATCTGTGCGTTCAACAATAACAACCAAACAAAAAGAAAACGGTCTTTGCACTGAGGTCAGAGCGTTCATGTGGATGTGAAGACCAAAACATTCCCATATCCCCTCATTTAAAAAAAAAAAATCTGACCCAAATTAGTAAGTACTGAACTGTGTGCTAGTCCTACAGATTCACATGTCTCTCCCTTGTTTGTGCCCAGCATGTCCCCAACCAGCCCAAAGAGGGAGAGACGAAGGGAGAGAGTGAAGTCATTCTGGGAGGCCAAGTCCCCTCGCCTTTCCACGTCCTCCCCCCCTGCTCACTGGATGAAGCTCCTGACATCATCAAACTACCTGCACCGGGTAGGGACCACCACAAGTCACACAGACACAAACACATCTGTCAGTATTTCTGGTCATATGAAAGAGGCTGATATGGTTATACTGCCTCATTAGTAGTTCATTTACCCTTTGACAGCACAGGAAAGTGTTTATTTGCGGTCTGTTGGAGCTGCATTGGGTTGTTGGTTTGCCAGAGTTGGTTTAGAAAGTTGTAACACAATCAGTCTGCCTACCTACCATGTATATTTGCACCAGCAGCTACAAGGAGGTGTGCTAAACGCTAATGTAAGCTAACATAATCAACCTTCCCAAAACCAATAGTGGTTTGTTTAGCAGATAATTAATAATAAAAGAGTAATAATTTACTTTTGGATAAATTATTTATGAGTGATTGCAAGTGCCATTAAGGTACAGCTTAGAGAAAAGACATGGGAGCTTACATGTAATGTACAGTAGAAAAAAGACTAACATGAAAATGATTTAATAACTGGAAGAGGTATTGTTGATTTAGATTTGGGATATCCAGTTTTCAATCATCACCATGCAGAGAATGGCTCAGAGGTATATGCTTGGGTACAGTATGCTGGTAATAGTTCACTGATAGTTCATATATTGCACCTTTAGAGTTGTTTTATGCAGCGTATACTGACTCTGTAACTATATAAGTATATGATTTCAAGCACATCCCATGTATGTTTCCTCACTCAACAAGTGAAACAATTTTTTGTTTCACTGTGTTGTAAAAATCATGTCATCTCCAAAATCGTCAACTTTTCATGAATTAAAGCATGAACCTGCTTTAAAATTTAACTTATGACCATTACTTTTTCAGTTAACATGAGATGAACTTATGATGCACTAAAGCCATGCACACAGTTCTGTTTGTTTTGTTCATTTTCCCATCATCCATTTCATACATACTGTCCGTGTGCTTCTCCTCCTGTATTTCTTCGTGTGTGTAGCACAAAGTCCGAAGGAAGACCTCATAGCCACTGTTCTGGCAGGTAAGGTCATTCCAGCACATTCATTTCCAGACAGAAACTATTGAAATCATTTTCCTGTCACATAGAGTGGAAGTCTGTCAGCAAGATTACCACTGAGTGATATGACGCCTGACCATGACTCTATGTCTCACTGTCTGTCTGTCACTCAGACGTCCAGGTCCAGTCCATAGAGGAGCTGAAGCAGCAGAAGAGCTATTTGAAGTTGCTAAAGAAACACAGCAAGGAACTGAAAGAGCTGCGGAAGAAACATCTCAAAAAGGTACAATAACAGACAGATGCCTGAACATAATGAGAACGCTTTTCAATTTTCACACCATGCATAATAAACCAGCTGTGAAGTCCACTATGTTGGCACTAGATGCAGAAAGATGAGCTTCTTTTGGCTTGTGCACTGCAAATCAATTTAGTTTTCTGGTGTGTGTCTTTAGGTTTGGAATCTGAGTAAGGAGCAGAAGAGTCGGAGCAGCCAGCTTCAGTCAGACACCCAGAGGAGACGCAGCCAGATGGAGAAGAACCTCAAACGGAGCATCAAGAAAAAGTAGGGATGGATGGATTTCTGGGGTGTAAAAGAGGAGAAAATCTCAAAGTAGAAACAGTTTATGAAGCATGGGGGTAGACTGCTGATTAACTTAACTGGCTGACTTAACTTGACCTCCATGTGCCTTCAGCGAGCCTCATGAGCCGGTGCAGCGTGAGCTGACAGCGTTGGATCAGGAGTTGGAAAAGCAGACGGTCCAGCTGAGGGAATGGCAGATGCAAGAACTACTGAAGCTCCGACAGCAGCTGCACTCACTGGAGAGAGAGAAGCAACAAACACACCTGCAGGAGGTAACAACAAACATGGCATCAATGCACTCTCTCAATCTCTGCATCCTCAAGGTGACACACGTGGAATGACACTGTATCCCTCCCATGAATTCTTAAATATACTCAGAGCTCCTCATTAGCTGACCTCTAAAAGCTCGGTGGCACTTCCATACGTCTGCACAGCGATTCGCTGACAGCTCAACAACTGCTGTGGTGTGTTTTTAGGCCTTCCAGAAGTTAAAGGAGACGGCACATGAATGCCAAGCAGCTCAGCTGAAGAAGCTCAAGGAGACGTGTGAGAGGTAAGTGGAGCCACTTCACCTTGTATGGCCCAGTTACAGAGCAGAGTGACTTTTTGCTGTTATGGATTATGATGGTATTAATAAGTGTTAGTTTTGGCCATAATGCCTATGCATGTTGATTTTAAGGTTTTATCTTACCACAAACCAGGGTGCCAGAGTCTTTTTACATTTGAAGCATTTAGCAAGGTTTTGGAATGAAGCTTAGAATGGCTATCACCCAATTGTATAAAGTAATGACCTCCTCAAATAAAATCTTACTTAAGATTTTTAGTCCAAAAAATATTTTTTTTCTGTTATTGTAGTTTTATAAATGTAATTAAATTGCTGTTAGAGTGCTGCATGACCACAACATGCAGGCCTCTCTTGTGGGCAGCAAATTGGAGGGAATTTAATAAACATATCTTTGTTAGACAAAACATGCAAATTAGGAAATTATTAAATTTGTCTTAATTTAATTAATTTAGATGTTTGCAATTCAACATTTATTGGTATTGTTTGGATCAAAAGAGGCCATCAAAAAGCTACTACTGGAATCTTATTATTTCAACTATATATGTAATATAATTTTAGTTTTTTAGTTTTATCTTTATCTGCAACAGTGCAGGATTACTTGGTGTAAATAGAATGAGTAGACATGCAACAAAAACAAAAAACCTCAATGCAAATGCTTTGACTGAAGTGTTAGATTTCTCCTTTTACCTTTCATAAAAGTTCCCACAGAGGTTTTCAGTTAGTTTTCATACTGTTGTGACGTTAATGTATTGCAGGGAGAAGAAAGACCTCCAGAAGATCCTGGACAGAAAACGTCAAAACAGCATCAGTGAAGCAAAGACCCGCGACAAAGACAAGGCTGAAACGTAATGAGCCTGTCTGAAATTAGACGCGTTTCTTATTTTGGTTTTCCTGTTTCTTTCATCTTTTTTCTTCGGTTTTATTCAGTCTGTCTTTTTCATGGCAGGGAACTCAATGAGATCAACAGGAAACACATTCAAGATTCTGTCTCCTTAATCCGCGGGGTAAGTACCCACACACACATTCTTATCACCAACAGTCCTTGAGCGTTTATCTACTTTATAGTACATTTTTCTGCCATTGTCATCAACTTTACTCTCCTCACACATTATCTGCTTTTTCCTTTCTGACATATTTCACCTATCTTTTCACCATCCTTCCTTCCCCTATCCCTGTTTTCCTTTTTTTACTGGTTCCTCCTAAAATCCCCTCTTAACATACCTCTTTTTTTATTCTGCTTTCTCCATTACCTGCCTTGCGTTGCTCCTCTTTTCCTTCTCCATTCCTAAATCTTCCTCTCTTTCTGCTCTTCTCTCCTCATCCCCCAGCTGGAGGAGGCTCAGAGCAGGAGACAGGACAAGCTGGTGCTGAGGCAGCGGGAGGTGCTGCAACACATAGATGAAGAACTTCCACTGGTGAGCAAAATGAAAAAGACTCACACAAATAATGAAGTGCTTGAATTTTTCCTTAATATTTTCATGGTGTTTCTGATGCAGCTCCAGGCTCAGCTGGACAGGGAACTCGAGCAGGAGTTTCATCAACTACCGGAGGAAATCTGCCAGCACCTTCAGCTGGAGCTGCAGAACAAAGGTCTCCGAAAAGACGCCCTGTTCTCGCCCTTTTCCAACCACAGCAGTCCGAGCCCCAGCTCCGGCTCGGGCCCGCCCTCCAACTGCTCCACGCCCTCTTACCCATCAACGCCTAATCGGAGCGCCTGGAGCAGGAGCATGGACAATAGCACTGCCTCATTGGCCGATTCCACTTCCTCGTCCACTCCCGTCCTGTCAGAGGCAGAGATGTCGTTCAGTTAGAATTATTACTTGTAAAAAGGAAAATATATATACGTTCTACTGGGGTCTATAATGATTATAATGTGGGATAGTGATGATAATAATTATTTACTAATTTTATTCCTTTTTTTATTACAGACTGTTTTGTTCTTGTCTACAGAGCTATATTATTTTTATTTTGCTGTTTTTGTCAGATGCACATTATGCCTTTTGTTGGAAGATTTCAGAATCATAATCAAACTTTTTAATTTTTTACATTTTCTTTTACATTGTCTCTTTGTCTTTTAATATCACATCATTTCCATTTTTGTCTGGTCAGTATGCTTCACTATGGTCTTGACACACATCGAGCTTGATGTTTGCACCACAATTATGTGTAACTGCTTTAAACTCCTAATCGTCACTTTTTTAAAGTTTTAAACTGTATAGAGAGAGGAGCAGGGTTAGAAAACAGCGGCTTTTGCTCAAGTGACTGCCATAATAAGAGAAAAATTACAGATACTACATTAGACCATCTGAAATGCTTATCAATGACCTCATGTCCAACGAAAAAATGAGGACCTATTTAAATTACAGCTGATTTACATGCCTAAGTGCTACATATAAATGTCAAAAACAAAAGAATTTCCACTTTTTCAAGAAAGGTATTTGAGAACTAACTTCCAGAGTTAAGTATCAAGAGGGAATATGATGGAAAAGAGGGCAGAATTTTAAAAAGAGGTTTCTAAAGCTCAAGTTTTAGCTGTAGTGGCTGTAGCTGACCAGCAGGGGGTGCTGCAGCATTTGTTTTTTATCTTAAACAGATGGTTTGAGCTTTCCATCCACCTAGACTGATCATCGTATTAGACTAAACTCTGCCACACACACACACACCTGTCTTGGCATGATTTGCAGCGTCACCGGTTGAGATGAAATTTCTGGCCTGGTCCTGCCACCACCAAATGTCTGTATGGATAGAAACAAGGGCATGTGTTAGAGGGTGAAAAAGGGAGGGTTTAGTGATATAATACTAATTTTCGCTCACACACTGTTACCACAAACACATCTATAAAAATTCCCTTCCACATAAAGTGGTGTGCACACATGCACACACAGTATATTGGTTCAGTGGCCAAAGTCTTTAAAATCCTCATCCCATCTAATCTAGCCCGTTGGATAAACAACACACACATACACTTTGGGAAAAACACATATTGCATATAATTTAGCAAGTATCATGGATTACTAACCTCTGCTGGGTATTTGTGTGTGGCCAGAATTTAATCTCCTGACGAGGCGTCTGCTCTTTCCTACTAAATGGGAAAAGTCTGCTCAGTGTGTCCATGTTTGCTGGTGCAGTTTGTTCACCACGTTTGCAGCCTAGAGAAGCACATGACAGAGTATTTCAAACAGTAATGCCGCAGCACTGTAGGAGATGGTTTAAAGCTGCACTACAACATTTTAATGAATAAATGCACTTGTATTTGTCATCTGAATCAATATATGAGACAAACACACAAGGGTAATCCTTTACACTCTAATAGCAACACTGTAGATGTG
Organism: Hypoplectrus providencianus; assembly: GCA_028566105.1. Classification (NCBI taxonomy): domain Eukaryota; kingdom Metazoa; phylum Chordata; class Actinopteri; order Perciformes; family Serranidae; genus Hypoplectrus; species Hypoplectrus providencianus. The sequence continues at coordinate 5,348,685 of JAOWBC010000935.1, read as the reverse complement.
CTCCATTTAACAAATTACTTTTGTTTGCATTTGTTAATGTGGTAGGAAGTCTTCTCACAGCTTCATGCTTTGATTACACCACAGCCTCAAAATTCAAAGAGTTACAGCATGTTTCCATTAAGAGCCTGTGTTTCTATGAAAAAAAGTAGTTCTCTGGTTTCTAGAGTTATAATTGGACATTGTAAGAGCCTTTTTAAATTAGATTTGGGGGTTAATATGCCCTAAAATGATTCCACACAGTTCTGTTTGTTTGAATGGAGGACTGTAGTGCACTAACGGTACTTTTTATTGAGAAGTTCTGTGTTTTTGTCTTCATCCAAGCTTCTTTGCTCTTTTTTTTTTCATCCATTATTAGAGACAATGAGCACAATGTTTTTTTTTCTTGTCTTGTCTGCTTTGGGGGTAAAATGATGGCACTCTGTTTATATGTATCCTGTGTATATGTTTCTGTGAATTTTACTACTGACCACAAGTGCTGAAGAGGGATGGAGGTCAGGAGAGGCCAGGGAAGGCTGAGAGAAGTTAATATAATTTCTACTTTTTTCCCCTCAAAGAAATAGATTGTTTTTAGATGAGATTCCTGTCTGGTCCTCTTCCACCTCCATCCTTCAGTGAGCACTGGCTGCCTGTCTATCTGATTATTCCCCTCACACAAACGTCTTGTAAACTATCACCTATTTAAATTGAATTTGAACAACTTTTTCTTTTGTGGTTATTAAGGTTTTTTTTTTTTTGTTGACGAGGGTTAAAGGTTTTCATATATCAATCATACATTACAGATTCAGTTCAAAGCATTTGGAAATCATCATGGAGTTATGCTTCTAAAAGCTGGATGATTGGAGAAAGAGCAGTTTGCAACAGACAGTTATTAGATTGTTGGTTTGACTTATAGGTCATTAGTAGGACATTAGCTACAACATACACCTGCCGGGGTCAGCGTTTTGAATAAGCAGCCGGTCGTCTGATCTCCGATACTTCAGCAGTCGAACACTGCGAGCCTGTTCACCTCTAGCTGCCCTGCACTGCGTACAGTATGTTCATGTTTTTGCTCAGCTCTCATTCTGGACACTAACGTATACAGTGTGAGTCTTTACCAGTGGTGACACAACCACAGGTCTTCTTATATTTATGTTTATTTGCTTAAAAACAAAAAAAAGTTCATGCATTCCTTGCAGACATTTTGGTAGGTTGGTCCAAGCTATTCCAAATGCATTGACAAATATTTAACATTTATTATCAGGTACTCCTATTTTTCATTCTTATTTAATCCAGTTTTATTACAACCTATTTCATCTGAGACGTTCTCTGTTTTTATTGCTTGTAAAAATCTTTTGTTCCTCTGATATGGATATTATTACAACCACTTCTCGGTGATTTTTAACCTTTGTGTAAAGTTTCAGCAGTTGTTTTTTTTTTGACGAGGTTTAGCAATCTATGTCAAAAGAGTTGTAAAACACAATTAGAGGTTTTTCTGTGTTTGCACTTTCAGCTTATCTGGTACTATTCCCATGGAGGCTAATGTGTGAAGGGGGGCATGTTGTTGGATCTAAATAACAGCCAGAGTCTTTAAATTTAGATGTATTATAACTTTGTGGATCAGAAAACAAAAGAAAATAATGTTTACAGGTGGAACTGCTGGATTAATACTTAAATTGTATGAAAATTAGTTACTTTGTGCTGGGAGATAAAGATGGAGTCCCTCTGTAGTTAATACGTCCAGGATGAGTTCTTGGGGGTACATGGCATTTTGGGACTTAAATAGAATGACACCAGATTGATCAGTTTCCTGCGAGCTCTGAGGCTGGAAGGTAGAGATAAATGTCAACCAGCCACTGTCATACTGGCTCATTAGTTAATAATGTGAAGACTTGATTCCAGCGTGGGCACAGATTTACTGAAGGCCCGCCGCCACCAGGAGGTTGCTCTTCT
>JAOWBC010000935.1:5303857-5317703 GCA_028566105.1 Hypoplectrus providencianus | reverse complement strand
ATTAGTGTATTCTCAGAACTCATTGGCAGCTATGTAGATTCAGAATATAGGAAATGACTGTGCAGAGATAGGAGCCTAATGAAAATAGTTCATTAGGCAGGACTGAACTGCAAATTGTTTTCAATCTGGCTGTTTGGTAGATATAACACTTTGGAATTATGACCACACAGAGGCATCCTGGGCATTAACAGTAAACAGATGTATTTTTACGATAATCAAAGGGGCCAACCGCTGATTGGTATGGAGTTTTATTCCTGTTATCAGTGGGATCCAACATGATGCGAACTTGTAACTTGAACAACAGCACACGGCTCCAGCCCAGTGTTCTCTAAATCCTTTCCAAGACACGTCCTTAATTCAAAGTGAAATGTTTCCCAGTTTAATCTGTGTTTAGATTGGAGCTTTCAGACAATCAATGCAGGTCTCACCCTGTTTATAAGAGATAGGCATGCAGGAGGGCCAACAGTTAAATAAAGACTCCATTCTGTCTGTCACTCTCTGAGCAGCACACACACAAAAACACACGAAAACACCCACCGTGTTTCTGCCCTATCTCCAACAGAACAGGCTCTCCCAGCTCGATGGTGAAGGTCTTGTTCTTCTCGTACTCCTCATCATCAATGATCTTCACCTCGATGATCTTCCTGTTAAAGAGAAAAAAGAAGGGTGAGACTCCGTCAGTGTATTCTGGATAATTAACCTTTTAGTTTAACGCTCTCCCTCATAATCATAGCATCAGGTTTCTGAGCAGTCCACTTAAACAGAGGAAGTCTCACCCTGTCACACTGTAATCAGACAGCAGGTCATTCTGCTGCTGTGACATGGTCCTCATTACCATCAAAGCCCACGAGCTCACCTTAGGTATCAAATAGGATACACCACAAGCAAAAGAACATGATGAAGTTTCTTCTCTGTTCTCTTGCTGCAGATGATGAGGAGTTACTGCAAAGATGAAGGTGAAGCCCAAGTTGACATTACTCAGTGGGACACTCCATGGGACTGCTAAGTTCCCCCCAGGCCCTGATTACATTTTTCTCCAGCTGACAGTGATGCAATGCGCAGCACAGCCACAGTTGAGACATTTTCAATTAGGAGCACCCTGGGGAAAGCCCGAAAATGCAGCGTAAAGAGTTTTTAAGGGGAATGTGAACTGCAACCAGGCTTAAACAAGTAAATTGGAAAGAAAGCAGTGGGGATATTTAAAAATAGAGCAGAAGTGCCTCAGTAGAGTGAGAAGTATTGTTTACTGTGAAATGTGTGATTTGACTGCTAAACTAAAATTATTTTCTCCTATGTTTGTGTAAATATCAGCCTATGAATAATGGTGTCAATAGATGTGAAAATAAATTGTGAGCTTTCAACCGGTCTCCTTCGTGTGTGATAAACCCCCATGGTCGACTATGTCCCAAACTGCAGGAGTCAAAGAAAGGCGAGTAACGACATCATGAGCAACTAGTTTAAAATCAGATATGTTTATTATTGGTCCACTCACATGAAAACACAGCAAGCACCAGCAGCGTGCTGGAGACTTTTTGAATACATGAATGAATCTCCATTAAAACCAGCAGGGGAGACACAAATGCAAGCGCTTCCTCTCTTTATCTTTCATTTTATAAAGAACCACACTTCAATTGTTTTCTTTCTGTCTGTCTGTGGATTGCTACTGGGGGGATATTAGTGACGAAAAGATTATTATTACTATTTACAACCACCATTACCTCTATCTATCAATCATTCTGTCTATCAATCTGTCAATATATCAATCTATCTATCTATGTATGAAAAAAATCTAATTGTTTCTGCTATTTTTCTGTAAACAGATAAAGCTTATAATTAGGAGGACCGATGGGGGAAAAAAAACCCAGCAACTAAAGGGAAATAATATTCAACAAGCAGTGGACTATCAGTGAGACCTGACTAATAGAATTAGACTTTGTAGCAGTAGGGGACAACCTTGCAGTGCTCATTGGACAAAAGGGACAAAGACTTTATCCGTACTATACAGTTATTGATATATCAGCATTGTTGTTTTGGTCCTTCTATGGAAATCTCATTAGCCTGCATGTGGTCTGTTTCATCCAGATTATATAATCCTCATATCAATAATCCATCTGTATCTGACAGGCAAAGAGGAAGAGAGTGTTCATTTCCACCTGGTTGTGTCATCACATGCTTCACTGTCAGCCATGTTGGCTCTGACACCACAAATAGGCTTTAGTTCGACAAAGAAAAACAGGAGGGAGGAGGGCAATGTGAGCGAGTGATGGAGGTGTGGAGCAGTGGAAGCTCATTGTTTTCATTGGTGAGCTGTCACAGCAACAGTGGATAAAACCGGCTGGATTTGCTATTTCCAGCATCACATCAGCCTCAGCGGCCAACACTCAACATTGTTGGAAAAGATATGAAAGTATTGTTTAGTCAGATGTGAAACAAGAGGGAGGAAAACAAACTCCAAAAACAAGTACATGAAAACACATTTAGTGGATGACAACTGGCAAGAAATATATTCTGTATTAAATAATCATTGCCTTTTTTTTTATAAACTATTTTCATTCCTCAACCTGTGGTAACCTCTTTACTGACTGACAGGTGACAGGTGACAGTAACTAAAGGGGTGGGGCTTAATGTGCTGTCAACTGACAGTGAGATGGAAGAGGAGAGGCAGACATAAAAGGATAGAGAGAGAAAAAAAGGATATGAGAGATGGGAGAGGACAACAGAAAAAAACAGTGTCAGGGAAATTTAAAAAAGAAGAGGAGAAGAATTGGAGGATAGAAGAAGATCGAGCCAGAGAGACTGAAAGAGGTTGAAAGAGGAGTATGAGTAATGCATAGACTCCACTGAGATGTAAAGGGTTATGACTCAATACACACTGTGTTTACTCAGGGGGACAAGAACACACACACGCACATTTACCTTGCATGTACAAACACAGACAAAACATCCAACATGCACACAGTGGATATGCACACACACAGTGTACACAGTTTCCATGCTGCACATCATACACATTACACAGATACACAGATTGTGGTTTGCGTTAACAGACAGAAAGCCGCCTACACATGTGCCCATTCCACTAAAGTAACACACAAACACACACCCACACAGGCACAAACACACATGAGCATAAAAAAACATTTTCCCTGTGTGTAAACACTTGGGGGATGCATAAACATACGTATTCATTAATGTAACCAGAGACACATGCAGATAGCAGACACACACTCTAGTGCTTTCATTATTCATAGGAAGTGGCTGTAGCAGCACTCCCATCTGTGGCCCTCCTCTCTCCATCTACCTCCCCCTCCACATTCCCTCTCTTTTAGCTCCTTCTTTACCTAATCTACCCCCTCTCACTGACTCTAGGAGGCTCAGTCTCTGACAGCATCCGTCCTCAATTATACATGTGTTACTGATATTAAGGATTAGGATTTTTAGACTTCTCTTGCACAGTTATGTAGTTTATTAAAAAAAAAGACTGGCGAGAACTGAGAGATGTTACTAGTTGTGTGATGCTACAACAGTGACAGTAGTTATCTCAGGACGATTAGATGGACATGTGGTCTTTTACATTTTTAGGACTGAAACTGCCCCAAGTCTTCAACACCTCATAATTAAACATTTTCAGTCAAACCACTCAAAGTCAAGCATTCAAACTGTAAAATACCACACACACATTATAATGAGGATGTTACTAATCTAGCACTGAGCTGTCCTGCAGGTCAACACTTGTCCTTTGAGAGCACTGTGGCTCTAGGGATGACAATGTCAGTCTGTCCAGTCTACTAAATATCCCACAACTCTCACATGGACTACCATCAAGATTTTGTTTAAATATTCATGGTGACCAGGGGATGAATCCCAATGACTTGGGTGATCCCTGACCTTGTTCTCCAGCATCATCATGAGGCTGACAGTTATTGTCTTGAGTGAAACAAGTGCAGTACCCTGTAACATCGCTCTGTTCTCTTTCTTCATCTATTTCTGTATTGTGCAGAGAAGGAGCTGCACCCAGCATCCTGTAAGATATTTATGGTGTGAATTCTCAACATTGACAACCTGTTTAAATCTGCGAACCAGTGTATCATAAAGTGGAAGATAGGGACGAGTGGAAGAGTTGCAGAAGCTCAGAAACATCAAGTTTCAATGTGTTTGTCGTTGGGTTAGAAATCGACCAAAATGATTAGATGACGTATGTACGGAGGAAAGACTGTTCTTGTTGAATAAGTGTTAAATGGGTTCTAACCCAACACACTCCAGACTTTTCCTAGCAAAATAAAGTTTATGAGCTCCTAAATAACAAAACCACAGATTAAACCAGCTCTGAACAAGTACTCCTCCCTTCCATGAGTTCATGAAACATGGATGCATTCCTAAATGTTCTACATTACTTATCTTCAACTCCCTTGCTCTCGCTGTCTCGCCTTCTCTCTATATTTCTACCTTGTTACTTTTTGACACCTGCTCCCCAGAAAGTTCTTCTGTCAGATGGTAGCCTGAATGCCCCGGTCTGTCAACAGGCTGACACAAAACCCAGACACTCACAGACCAAGTTCACTGAACACAACTTGCACGGCCAGAAATAGAGACAGAAAAAAAGAGAGTGACAGAGTGAAAAAGGGTCAACAAAAGGTATTGTTGATTGAAAAGCCCCAAACAGAATCTAGTGGGCTATAAATCAATTTGATGGCCAAGTTTTATATTGCCGCAGAGTGTGTGTGTGTATGTTTGCATGCAGCTCCAAAGTTCTTATGGAAGTGAATGATTGAGCGACAGTTTGATTTGATTAGTTGAGACCTCATCACATTACTTAACGGACACAGACTCTTTTTATATCTCTGTCTCCATCTCTTTCCATTTTCTTCTGGCTCCAGTTCAGTTCTACTTTTGATTTACAACCACTGGAAGCTGTGTGTTTGTATGTGTGTGTTTTAAGACATTGAATGTCTACCATATTTTAAGGTGCCGTGAGCATGTGTGTGTGAGAGAGAGACAGAGCATCTCAGAGAGCCGCAGCAGCAAACAACTCATTTGCTTGAGTGAGGCTGATTTATATACACACTCCAGTTTTACCGGCTCTGCTTCTGGCGGAGCCTCTAAATCTCTCCATCCCTCAAACACACACACACACACACACACACACACAAAACATGAACGCACACACAGAGTTGTGAGAGAATTCCAGCAACACGGTAAAGTTGAGATCATAAAAGTGTTCCAGCTGAAAGAGTAAAACTTGACCATGAATGAGAGGATGTGGTTTAGGGGGACATGAAATGCCCTCCAGCTGACCAGCAGAATTGTTCTGATAAAAAAAAAAAAATCATTTGATTACAGTGCATAAACTTGTGAGATTATAATCATATTGCATTACTATACACCTATACATTAAATAATTAAAAAAAAGATGATGGAAGATATGGAATGTATGTAGTTTTGTGAAGTGCAGGTGGTAAACTTAGATATTGTATTTGTATTCTACTTGTTTGGAAAAAGGAATTGAACCCCTTGGCTAATTTCTCCATCCAGAGCTAATTGGAGTCAGGAAAGTCCCAACAGCTGATTTATAAATTCATCACTACATGCCTGAAATTTGCCAAAAAAAATCTGCCTATTGGAGTGGCCCAGTCAGTCCCATACAGAGGCCGTGGAATGACCTCAAGAGAGCCGTTCACACAAGACATCCTAAAAAATATGGTGGCTACCAGAGGTGTGCGGTTGAGGTTATTGCTGCCAAAGAAGGTTCAGCTGTTTATAAAATGGGTTCACTTACTTTTATTTGTGTTTAATAAAAAATATCAAAACTGTTTGTGTGGTATTAGGTTAAGTACATTGTGTTTGTCTATTCTTGGATGCAGATCAGACCACATTATTTTACAAAGTAATGAAAAAAACTAGGTAATTTCAAAAGGGTTCATATACTTCTATTTGCCACTGTGTTAGGTTGAGTTGTGATCCTGAGTAGCATACTAAATGCTCCCAGCAGCAAAGAGTTATCTGCAATTTTTTTTAAGTTACCAGTTAGTTACCAGTCTGTTTTTATGGTTGCTTGTCAGTGACCTAATAACCACTCTCAGTGTTGTGGTTGTCTTCCAGACACTGTCATAAATTGGCTGTGAGACCCTGAGCAGTAGCAAAATGACATACTATGCATTAAACAAACGTTAAACTACAAGCTGAAAACTCTTAAACCTTGTCCAAACTTTTTGAAGAACTGTTCTACTGATAATCTAATAACCGAGGCTTGTTTCTATTAAAATGCCAAAAATGTTAATGCAACCCTGCTTTGACTGCTGTCACACTATCAAGAGTGACTTCAAAAATAAATAAATCAGTGTGAAAACTGCCAACAGTTGAGTTTGTGGGGTTCTGAGCGACGGCAGCTTTTTAGTTTTTACAGATAGTCGAAAGTGCAGAGAAGCAGAAAAGTACAGCAGGACTGGGTATGATCAAATGATATGAGTTGGTCTGGATCCTTTTCTCTTTGTCGCACACACACATACACACCCACACACACTTCTACAGGAGCAGGTAGGCTGAGAGGAAACCTTCACTCGGCTCTTCTCGTCTGAGTGGTAGCAACACAAACAAAACAATTTGAGGGAGGCCAACAGAGAGAGCCAGAGAGATAAAAAAGCTCTTAAGGGGAGAGATATTACCCCTCTTAATGATATCATGGAATGCATAATGAGGAACTGCACAAAACTCACACTCTGTCTCTCCCACGTACACACTCGTGCTAAGTGGTCTCCAGCTGTGATGAGTAATAAAGTTGCATCTCTGGTGTGTGTGGGATGACAGAGATGGATTGGTGCATGATTTGGGGTTTGAGGAGAAGGACAGAAGAAGATATGAGGCGGCAGGATGAGAAGGAAGACAAGGAGATTGGAGGGTGAGACCAGCATATGAAGTGAGAGAAGAAAAAAAAAGTCAGTCGAGCAGGAACAGTGGGAAAGAACAGATTAAGGTTTCCCCTGCCACTCACACGGGAAATCCAATAAAGCCAGGACACAAGTGACCCTGTGACACTTCAAAAAAAGCATCGATGACACTGTCCGATTCTCCAAAAAAGGGTATCATAAAAAGAGGTTTTATTTCCAGGGTTTTATTTTTTTTTCATAAGCTCTCTCTACTTTCACATCACGCTACATTCAGGGTATTTTAGGGACTAATCTGCCATATCTGTTGGCACAGCTGGTGTTTGTTTACATGGCGTAGCTGCTGCAGATGCTACTTTTGGGTAAACTTAGGTTAGAAACTCTAATTGATGTACACAGACAATCAAATTAGGAGGTATGATGCTGTTACAAAATTGCCATCATGAGGGACAGGGAGCAGCACTGCAGCGGAATATTTTGAAAGCAACTGAAACTTTAGGTCTTACATAAGGAATACAAAATTAAAATGGCATTTTTTTTAATGGAGTTTTGTAACTTTCCACCTGCGTTATGAACTAAACGCTGGAACTGAAAAATGGAACAGATGAAGAATTACCTTAAAGCTATGTTCTTTTTGACAGCCAGCAGGAGTCACTCTACAAGGTTAAAATCAAAAAAGTCTGAATGTATAGGAGTCTATGAGAAAATGACCGGAATATTCACTTGATATATGGCCGCAGGAGACATTTTCCCAAATAGTTTAAGGTCTCAATCTCTAGCTTCTGATCTTCTTCAATATGTCATGATGGAATCAAATAGATGATAAAGGAGGGTCGGCTTTAAAGCGCGGATAAACTAAAAACTAAAAACCTTTGACGCCTTCTTTTCTGTTAATTTCACACAAGGTAATTGGGACATTTTGGTGGCTTAAAAATGTTTTGATCAGTGTTTGGTTCAACTCAAAGTCAGAAATGACATGCTTACAAAGCATTCTAAGTAGCTAGCTAGCCCTAGCATGAGCTGCTAACTTAGTATCCTCCACCCCAGAACAACCTAACCACCCACATATGGTCACTTCTGGCTCCAAAAAAACAAGATGTCGACAGCCACAATGCCAACCCCGAGGCTTAAAAAATTACTTCACAGTGGCTACGTTTACTTCTTTTACATGGCTGCTGGAATTATTGTTTTTTTGTAATGTTATTTCATTAGTAAAACAAAAAGTAAAACATGTTACACATTAAATCTCTGCTAACGAGAATCCACAACATGACATTATAATGTATGACACATCCGTGCCCTGATGCGTGAAACCACAAATCCAATTGCTGCCTAACTGTATGATGGAACAGCTCTAATACCTTGATGGAAGAAGAAATCTCCAACTTTGACCCAAGCCTATATTGGATATCAGCACTCAGACCAATGAATGAGAAATGAAAGAGCTTCCATTTTATCAGCCTCTGCATTAACAGCCTCAGCTGGCAACCACGAAGGAGCGGAAGAAGAACAGGAAAGAGGAGGGAAGGAGGAATCCTGTTAGAATCTGAAACACCTATGGGCGGTATGGAAAATGTATGGTTGGCATGGAAACTCTGAAGATCTGAAGTGGAATATCACCACCCCCTCCACACACACACACATGCACATGCACACACACACACACATACAGCATACACTCAAATTACAGTCGCTTATACACCTCATACATTGTAAATGCTTAAGCCTGCCCTCAGATCAGTCTCGGATACAGCACACATATGTGCACGCTAATGCCTTACTATCTGAACTACGCTGTGTAGGATTAAGCCATGTCACAAATCACATCATGCATACATTACCACACACACACACACACACACACACACACACACACACACACACGTGCAAATCTGCTCGATGTACTGTAATCCAGAGCAGCTACTGTACTGTTATCCACTGGGAGCAGAAGAGAAAAAAAGAGGCTGGAAGACGATGGGGAAATTATAGTCAAGTGTAAAACAAGGAGAGATTAAAGACAAAGATGGATGAAAGAAGGGAAATGAAGGGTAGAAGATGAGTGGCTGGGATACAAAAATTAAGGGGGAGGAAAATGGCATGCACCAAAACAAGAGTAATGGAATAAAAGATAAGAATAAGAAAAATTCAATGATAGAACATAGAGGGACGTGTACAAAGATAATACAGAAGGAGGAGGAGCAAAGACAAAGGAGACTGTGAGTTTGAAGGTTGAAGCTGAGAAAACATGTCAGCACTACCACTGTTACAACTTCTGCTGCTGAGTTAAGAGAGTAGGTCAAATAGGAACTGACACACACATATATATACACGCATGTAGAGTGGCAGCAGTGTAGCATACAATCTGCATGCTAGCACGGGAGTATACATGCAAAAGTGTGTGATCGGGGAGGACAGTAAAGGCTTCAGTGCCTGCTGATGAACTCAGCTTTAGGCATGGCAGAAATAATAACAGAGAGACTTGTAAACTATATGCGCTGGCAGGAAGTGTACTTTAGTTGCTAACAATGCACAGACGGGTCATCGAAAATGAGAAATATATGCCAAAATCTTTACACAACCATAAATAGAGGAGTAAAAACCAAAGCAGCCTGTGAGCCATGATATATTTAAAAACAACCTGCACATCTTTGAATTTACAGGATGCACATAAAATGTCTTTACAACTTAATAAATGTTTGCCAAAAGTAACTGAACAGACAAATATGAAGATGTGATTACAAATGAGGAGCAGATATTGAAGTTTTTGCCCCATTTCTTCTGCATCTACATGGACACCATCAGCAGCACGAGCACATCAGATAGTACTGGATTTGATACACATTGTGCCTTCTCTTGAGGAGTAGACATTGAATAGGGACGTCCTGTATAATACAGACAAAGGATAAAGGCACTAACATACTTGCATGCACTCATTTAAAATGATTGCTTTGTCCACAATACCAACAACAGAAAAAACATACAACATGGCGTTTTAAATGGAAATCTGTTACATAAAGCTACAAACTGACACCCAAAACTTGTGGTTGCCTCCTTCAGTACAAACTAAAGCTGAGCTGGCCTCAGTTTAACATGCTGAAGCATTAAATGCACAGTGGCTAGCTGTAGTGCTATTTAGCTCATTTAGTTGACCTTTCTGTATCACCTTCTCAGATGTCACCTGGTGGCTGTTGCAACACAAAATAATCATCAGTATAACAATTTCAAAGCAAATGAACAATAGTGCCCTTGTGCTTGTACTGCGGTAATTATGATGCTGCACAATGCAGTTACTGTTCCTGGCAAAAGAAAAACACACTCTAACCTGCAGATATTTGTGTTGTTTCTGGTGCCATATTTGGGGAAGTATACACACTTCAGATATGTTTACGTTTAGAGGAGGAGCAGAAAGCGTCCTGCTCTCTGCTGCTTAGTGTGCCCTAATTGATGCGCTCTTTCTCTCTCAGCTATGTGTGTGATGTGTTACTTTGATCTCATGAGGACACGATTGCACTTAACAGTTTTTCAAGGGAGAAAAAAAGAGAGATGGATGTGAAATTGGTATTTATTGAACAGCCTCTGCATTGGTGCATATACATGTAATTATATGGTAAATCTAAACTGAAGCGATGCACATATCATTAACACCATTTCCTCTTTTGCATATTAAAAAGTGTAATGTGCTTCACAGTTACAGTGTGGGGGGTTGGGGTTGAAAGCTTAGCTGAAGCTGGCTTCAATAATATGACACAGACAGACAGCATGGCATCAACCCAGCCTCCCACAGCTATTTATACATGGCACTCTGCCCTTCTTGTGTTATTTATGCCCATTTAAAAGGAGTATAGTGGGATCTGGGTCTGACAGTATGAAAGGGTTTTGGGTACAGAGGAATCATGGCGCACACTTTTCCTCCAAAGGGAATCACCTGACCTCATGAGAGCGAACGAATCTGTGAGTCAGCTGAGGGTTTTTTTGATGCGGCGCGTTCATCATGGGTCACGGCTTTGACCAAACACTTTTTACTTTATGTAATCGTTATGTAAGAGCTTGTGTCGCCAGCCATTTTGCATCGTTCCAAGGAAGCGCCTGGTGAGGTTTGGCCCAGGACAATGTTGTGATGTGATAGCGAAGCAGGGAATCTTCACTGGATCGGTGACAACTTGTAAGAATAATTATTTATTTTCTTTTTGTCCTTCGGGCAGCTGTAGCTTGGTGAAAAGTGAGCTCAAAATTAGGCAGGTTTTCACAGTTACAGTATCACCTTCTCTGTGCTTCTTAACACCAGTTTTAATTGGCTTTGCAGCTGCAGAGCATCTCATTTTTCCCCACTAGAAAATTAGCAATTGCAATTGAACATTTTTTTACATGCAAAATGAATAATTTTTGACTTATTTCTTGCATAAAAGGGAAACTTATACACAGCAGCACAGAGCACATAACGTTAATCTCAGACTCTTTAACGCGACAGTTTTACAGCTCGGAGCTGTCATTAGGCGGTTGCCATGGTGATGGCCAAGATACATAATGGCCACCCTGCTCTCCCGATGTTGTTGTTGGGTTTCAGAAAATGTTGTTTAAACGTGACGGCCGCCTGTTCTGCTCTCTGCCTTCTGCAAACCCTTTTAGCAGCTTTTAATTATACATCAGCGTTGCACAGCGGAGAGATGGGTAGACGGATGAATGGAAATGAGTAAAGATGAGAAGACAAGGAATGGTTTGGGGGAGAAAGAAAAGAATCTGAAAAAGAAGAATAAGCGAGTACAAAATATGGAAACGAGCCAATGAATGTACGGATGAAAGATGGATGGGTCTACAGGGACGAACAGATGGAGAGATTAAAGACCAAGATCCAGGGTAAAATGCAAAGGGGGGAAAGAGCTTGAGAGAAAGCGAGGGCTGAAGAGACGAGAGAGACATGGAGAAAAACAGAAATGACACAAACACAGAGGAATAGCCAGACAGACAGACATCACATAATCCTAACTCCATTCTCCGTCTTTATCATGGCTGCAGGAATGATGAACAACAAGCAGCATTGAACACAAACACACAAAGAGAGATAAATGAGCAACGTGCACTTCTTCCTCTTCTTCTCATCCCCTCTTCTTTTATGCCCCGTCTCTCTCTCCCTCTCCCTCAACCATCTCGTCTGTTCTCATGTATGTTTGAACACTTCTCATCATATATTTATGTTCTGGTCAAATACGGCGCTGCCATGGAGAACCAAGCTGTTTGAAGAATGTCACAACACACAGACAGAATCTGTTTCACTCGCCTCCATGTTGTTCAGATAGACATTAGGTTCTCTTTAAGTAGTTTAGCCACATATGTATAAATATATTCTTTATCAGGACTCTAGTACATTTATACATACAAGATATCTATCTAAATGACAGGATAGGTCATTTGTCAGCACCACCCATAACGACCTATTGCGGTTTGTGGTACAGAGCGAAATGGAGCAAATTTAAAATAGCACCCATACATCAGTTTACATACATAGTGATTTGTGGTTGGTCACAGAACTTCTGTGATGTTTCAATCAAATTCTTAACTTCTGTTTTCACATGAGACCAACCGACCTATATCTCAGCCTAGAGACACCAATGATTCTATAAAGTTCAGTTGAACAGAATTTGCCTGCACAGCAGAGTTTGCTGTGACCCCTGTGATTAACACAGTAGTACGAGTTAGAAAAGGAAGGTCCTGGTCGTGGTCCTCACAAACATAGACTGTTGGGGGAGTTTAACGGCACCTTGGTTTAATTGACTGGCATTAACAGCTCAAGGTGAAGGCCTTTAGGCGGTGGGAAATATAAATCGTCGAGCCAACCGCTGGCCGAGCTAACATCCGGCTGCTTGCCAGAAGCTCTCACTCACACACACACATACACACACACACACACACACATACACACATACACACATTTCTAATTCTCTCCCTGCCCCTGGCACAGGAAAAATGACCACTCCTGCTTCTCCCTCCCCTCAATCTTCCTCACTCATTCTTCCTCTTCCTCTCCTTCTCCACGCAGGGTGCCAACAGTTGGCTCTACTCAACCATTGTTCTGCCTCTCTTCCTCCCGTCCTATTTGTTTTACTCGCCTCCCTCTAGCCATCGCTTGCTCTCATTCTCCTTCCTTCCACCACCTCCACCTGCCCTTTCCCCACCCTCTTGTTTTTCTCCCAGCAATTCATCTGTCTCTCTTTCCACCCAGCTCTGTCTCTGTCTGTCTCCCCGTCTCACCCCCTTGCCTGGTCCATTTGTCTTTCTTTCTCCCTCTCTTTCTCTCTTTGTCGTATTTTCATTTACTGCCAGTCCCTGAGCCTACTTTTTTTTTCCCCCCTACCCTCACTCTCCTTCTGTGTCCTCTTTTGTCCGTCTCTCTGTTATAAATCCTGCAAGAGTGTGTTTATAACCTGGAGGTCATGAAAGGTTTTATCACTGACCATCAAGGGAAATTAGAGTAAGGAAAGAAAAAAAAAAGGACAGTGTGAATTTAGAAAGAGTTTAACATTGGGGACATTTCTTAATAAACAAAAGCTCTCTAAGAAAAGTACAGAAACACAAAAAAACAGCGCTCTTGTGTCAGCTCTGGTTACTGTAAGACTTAGCAACATCCATCCAGCTTTTAAAAGAATATGGCACAAGTTTCGTGCAAATTTATAACAAATTCAGTGCAAATATTGCACAAATTTTAGTGCAAATCTCAAACTGCTAATATACCGTAATTTAACAAATGTATTACAAACCTAGCCAAAAAGCCTAAAAACTGCTTTTCATGATGAAAATTTAGGGCAATTTAGTGCAGATTTTAGAACAAAGTTTCTAACTTCCTTACAGTCTTCTCACAGCAGCACTATATATATTTCAGTGATCTGTAAGGCTGCAGTTGTTACAGTTTCTGCAAATAGCAGTTGATGGCGCTGATTCTCCATTTGGGGGGGGGGGGGGGCAGCAGAAGC
>JAOWBC010000935.1:5237274-5247583 GCA_028566105.1 Hypoplectrus providencianus | reverse complement strand
ACACACACACACACATACACACAAATGCACACATATGCAATCACTCAGAATCCAGCAGCACATCCTGCAGCCACGAAATCTAAGCATCAGTGAGTGTGCATCAGCAGTATGTCACATCCAATAATATCCAATACAGTACTGAATATAAATGGCTGTATAGTGGAAGAGAATGGGAACATAATCTCCCAGCGTGTATGAGTGTGTGTGTGTGTGTGTGTGTTAGAGAAAGAGAGAGAGAGAGTTAATCCAAGAAGGAAAGAGGAGAGTCGAAAATGAGTCCAATACTGTTGCCATGGTGATAAATGAGATACAAATGTCTTTAACGTTATCATTACGGGTATGAGTGGAGTGGGTGATTGTGCGCGTGTGCGTGTGTGACAGGGCGAGAAAGAGACAAGAGAAATGAGAAATCCTCTGTGAAACGAGCTCGGCCTGAGCCCCCCGGCTGCTTTTCTATCTTTGGATCGATAATGTTTTCTCGCGTCCAACTGGGACGCCGTTTGACAGGGGGGGTTGAGGGAGGTCAATAAAAAACTCCCACCATGTACACAGAAGATTTCAGAGTAAATCTCAGTGAAATCAACTCTCTGGCCGCCTGTCGTTTCTCTTTTAAAATATGAATTGGAGTGCTTCTTCTGACCGGCAGCTCTAGGGAGCTCCGATCTGAGAGCGGAGGGGAGTTCAGCAGGGGACAGAGGTAGCAGTGAGGTTAGAGGAGTATGTGTGGGCTTGTGACTGGAGGGTCGCCAGTTTAAATCTAATGACGGGCTTGGTGAAATGTGACTAGAGTTGTGGTGCCTTCGAGCAAGGAATCTACCGCTCTAAAAGACTGCAGTTGTACTCGTCAGCTCTCGTGTGTAACTGTGAGAAACATAGACGCAGCAGCTTCCCTCGTTTTGAAAACTGCTTCCAGGATCACAATGATGCAGCTGCTGATTTCCCTTGTTGTAATAATACATTTTAGATTGATCTCTGAGGCATCTGCTGTTTTCCTATAATTACACTACAAGCAGTAAAAGTCAACTCAAAGAAACTTTTGTTAAATATCAATACATGATCATCGAGGTGCGAGCCAGAGCAGTTTTCTAAATAACCTGTTGTTGGATTTAGTGTTTAAGGTTTGAGAGGAAGGTGCTTTTTCGCAGTTGACCGCTGAGAGTGCGTCCTCTCACACACCAACAAGCATCTTTCACTGTTAATGAAAAAAACATAAGCTGCCAAACTGTTTAAGAGATCACAGCAAGCAAGCTTCAAGTCTCTCCAATTTGACTTCCAGACCACACTGAAATGAGTTGTAAGTAATGGCTTCCCAAAAGTTATCAATCTAAAAACCTGAAGTCCCACTGCTCCATATCTTAATATGTGAAAAAATAATAATGTGATGTGAGAGGTATTTTTCATATGGACATGGACAAGGGATTATCACACTGCAGCGCCCCTGAGCTTTGCAAAGCACCTTCGCCTCTTTCAATTTATATTTTGGTTTATGTCCCATTAACAAAAGAAGATCAAGAAATGACAAACAAAAATTAGTTGTACATAATCTGCTCAGCACCAAATGTAAGACAGAAAAAATAGTGTTAAGCTGGTAAAGAGCCACAGATTCCCCTAGAAAGATGGCAGGAACCAAAACAGAGCTTAAACAGGAATGACTTTTGGCTTACTCCAAATAAAAACCAATATCACTGGACCTGTACATACAGAAGCTAACTATTCACACAAAAACTGAAGAAGAATTTGTTCACAGCTTGTCCCGCTGCTCCCAAGTGGCCAAAAATGTAATTATTGCAGCTGTAATGAGCTCAAAGCAAATCTTATACTGCTTTAAATGAACAAAAATGCATTCCAAGTTATAAACTAATTCATCTTCAGTAGGTTGTTCTTATCTACTGTTTGTAGTTAAAGCATTGCTATTCAAAGATAACCAAAGTAATTGTGAGCCAAAAGGTGCTTCTGGATGTTTGTTGTTAGGCGGGGAGAAAATGAGAAAGTATAACAACATAGTATTAGAAATGAGGATGTCTTTTTAGGGAGGTTGGTGGGTTACATGATGACTCTAACAAAGACCAGGATGGTTTGTTTGGTTCAACAACCTTTTTAATGCATCAATCTAACCCAGTAGATCCTTCATAAATAAGACCATGGGCATATTCTGTTAGATATCAAACAACCCATTTTTGAGAATATGATGAATCCGGCCATGACTTTCAATCTATAAAGACATTTTAGAATATTACAATTTAAAGAATAGGTGCCTAAAATCAATAATAATGTGAAAATAAACTAAATATATGAACAATTTGGACTTGGAATGTAACCAAGGCCCTGTAGCTCACCTGATAAAACATGCAATGTGCATGTATCTGCTCTAAGCAGCGGCCTGGGTTTGATTTTGCCCTGAGGCCCTTCTGTGCATGCCGTCCCCTCTCTCTGCCTCTGCCTCTCTTTATTTCAGCTCTACCACCAAGTAAAGGCAAAAATAAATGAAAAGAAGAAAATCAAAGAAAACAATTAAAACAACTACAGGTGGTATTGATGACTGGCCCACTGTTCACACTGGAAAAGAGCCCTTCGATTACATTTTCTCACATCCCTGTAACATGCCTGTGTGGGTTTGCACTCCAAAGTCCAATTAGGATTTTCTTGCTTCAACAAATGGGCAAAATTATGGCTGGTCAATCGATCAGCGCATCCAGAGGTCGATGTGACCGAACTGAGGCAGGCATGAGAGAGCTTTTGAAGTGTTCGACCCTCGCCCGACATCCTTCTTAACCAGCAGATCTGAGAATAACAAGCATTCATTACACAGGCAATCACACACTCAGCTGCACACACTTTTATGTTCTCTCAGGCTACAAAAAACGCACATGGGTTTGTTCTAATGTTCCCACTACTTTTATGTATGTGCATGTTCATTGTGGGTATTCCTATGTGTGTCATTTAAATGTGTGGGAGTGCATGTTCATTTTCAGTGATAACACAATGCTCAACATTTACCTGTAGTCTTTGAAGCCAGTAATTGGCAACAGGCTCATTGTGAGGGTGAAGAGATGCATGGATGTGATGCCTGCATGTGTGTGTGCCTGTGTATGTGTGTGTATTAGTGCTTAATATCTACTTTGATCCATGTAAAAGCATGTTTGAAGCTGCGACTGAGATCCAAGCCAAGCAACAGATGCAACATGCCGGTAATGGCAGAGGAGATAAGTAGAGGAGAGGAGAGGGAGTAGGATGTTAGGAGAGAGGAAAGGAAGAGAAGGGATGTAGGACATAGCAGACGATATGAGAAAAGAGTAATGGTAATACAATACAGAGAAGGAAATGAGAAAAGTGCCAGTGGGCCCTTTAGGCTGTGAAGGCCAGAGAGGTTTGTTGGAGTATCAGCAGACAGATGAATGGTGGAGTGTGTATGAATGTTTCATTCTACCTCTAGATTAGGCCTACATTAGAGAATGGACTTAATGAACATGGCCCTGGGGATGGAGGTTAATAACTACTCTGCATGATCTTGATCAGAGATCAGAGGAAAAAATAACTGAATGGACCCACTGGGAGAACTCAGTGTGCTGTAATGATCATTTACAGCAGCATCAACAGTAAAGCTGGCTTGAAAGTATGAACCAAAGTCAAACTTGGATTATATTATATACTCAGAAACATATACATGGGATGAAAAGTTGATTCACTATTTTTAACATTGGTTTCTTATATGAAAATCCCTTTTAGCCAAAGTTGGATAGTTCTGGTTATTTTCCTTGAGGGATTTGTGTTTGTTTTTCCGGTGTTATTTTTACTGGTTTGAATTCAGCAGGGTTCTGTTGGGGAAAGGTGGTGTTTTCATGCATAATAAATAACAACTTTGAAAGTTTTTTTTTTTTTTAGATTTCAACTTTTACTGTAGCTGATTTATATGAATATTTCATAATTTTATTCAGATTTGAAGCTTTTATCTTGGTATCACATGGCGCAGCCTCATGGTGAAGTTTATTTCCGGATGCCTGAGAGGAGGCTCCAGCTGATTGTCGAACATTCAGTTCAGAAACTGATTCTGTTCTCACTGTGAACAATGGAGCAGCTCTTTACTATGGCGAGGCTGCTGGGGGGGTCATGGGAGTTTGCTCATCTAGTCTACAGGTGTTTTCTCAACTTGGAGAAGCCCCTGGAAAGTCCTCTAGGGACCACTGCAGAGGATGGGGTATGGGCACCGCTGGCCCCGCCTCTGATCCTGCCTTTGGTATTCATTGGCAGGATCTCAAGGATAAGTGGGGGAGCAGGAGGTTAAGTATGGTGACCACAAAGATGTGTATCTTCTCGTTGCAGATGATGTTGCTTTATCAGACTCTCACCTCCATCACTGACTGGAGCGGGCTAGCCTTACAGATTGGTGAGTAGTTCAGCTATCAGTACATGGTGGCTATTGTTAGCTATAATCTTATCAGACCCAACTGGTTGAAGGCCCCCCAGTGGCAACCCAGAACATGCTGGAGGGATTATATGCCCTGGAAATGTCTTGGAGTCCCTAAGGAAGAGCTTGAAAAACTTGCTGGATAGAAGCACGCGTGGAATACCTTACTAAGCTTGCTTCCCCTGCGACCCAGCCTGGGATAAGCGGATGAAAATGGATGGAATGAATGGATTTGCAACCAAGTTTTCAGGTACTATAATCCGAGGGATTTCCTACAGTGGACTACACTGAGTATATGTGGATATACACATTGTCAGTACTTCACTAGGCGGCTAAGATAGGTAAAATGTTTTTGGAATAAATGCTTTAAAATTTTCTAGGAGGCACCAAACAGCATATATTGAACCAAAGATATTGTAACTTAAACAACCCAATTTGTCTTGCATGATTGAGTGGTTCACTGTGGGATATATTCTTACAGCCACCTGTCTGAATGAATGGCATAAATCATTCTTTGAAAAATACATTTTAATGTGAGATAAATTTGTTTGACAAAATAAAGTTGTTTTTGTGTGTTTCTGTGTTTTCTGAAAATAACTGAAAAAAATCATGCCGTTATTTTAAGTTGATTATTCAAAATGACTTTCTTTTAATACCGTTTTAGATTTTAAAAAAAAAAAAAGAAAATTATAATGGTCCTCATAATGGCAGCTGTATGTGCTTGTAGCGTGTACCTACTGTGAGCACATGAGTGTATACATTCATATTTAAGGTCAATACATCCTTAGATCTGACACAACACGCACATTTTCAAGCTGTAGGCAAACTATCAGATCAAAGGCAGTTCAAAGGCACGTATTCACTATATAATATAAAATCCTTGTGGCTTTGGTGTCGCCAGTTGCCTCTAGTCTTATAAAATCTGTTTTGTAAATTATATCCAACATCAAATGGGACTGTACGTCCCTTTATCATGAATTATATCATGACGTAAGACGTATGATAGTCAATTCTAAATGGCTGATGGGCTTCCATATCATTGTGTAATACATTCTAGCAGAAGGCACTTAATCAGTCTTCTGAATAAATGTTTTTTAATCATAGACTATCATGTAATGTCGTGTGCATTTTGCATGCATGTCTATACTAATATATCCAATGTCACATAGTTTCCAGGTGTTAAATGAGCCACAAACAAAACAGAAACTGTATAATAACCTTGGTGCAGCTGTGGACTGCATGCTGTGATAGTGTAAGCCTGCCTTTAACTGGCATTGGCACTTTGACAAGTCTCGAACTGTGGCTTTAGATAATCCCCATAATGTAATGTATGCAATCTCATAATGCATATTACACGTATGGTATTACGCAACACAATCGGCATAATCTTCCCCCGGCTTTCTATGGACAGGAAGTCATGGATATGTTTTGTTGTCGCTCATGAACACACACATGCACTCTGCTCTCCCTAAGCGCAAGTCATATTGCAGATGTTCATATCCAGTTCCTGCCAGGCTCCGTTTGTTTGTTTTTGCCTGTGTGTGTGTGTGTGTGTGTATGATGATGAGAGGTACTGGCAGCACGGTGCTCAGACTTCCGTCCCTTGCTAATGTCACACACAGAGAGGATAGTGGAGAGCCTGAGGGGGAGCTAGCTAGCTTAAACACACACACACACACACACACACACACACACACACACACACACACACACACACACACGGTTATCATGCATAAATAAATGAATATGAACATTGAGAATGAACATTTAAACTCGGCATACTCTCAACAGCAAACTGCTTCCATGCAGGCTCTTCCATAGTGTTTCTTCACTCATATGGATTTCTTTCTGCTACAGTGACTCAGTGACACACACACACACAAACACACACACATGCCTGTTCAGGCTGTTAATTTAAGTGTTATTTTTCTGCTGCTGGGCCCAGATGACACATGCACTGACATGGAATTCACAACTAAAACTTGTCACACCGTTTGAACACGCACATGCTTTTCCATCACATAGACCTATACATAGAAGCAATCATTGTCTCTGTAACACACACACATCCTGAACACCAGCCATCCTGAGGGAACCTCAGTCTTTGAGTGTTTGCACTACGCTCACCCAAGTCGCCTTTACGCCTCCACTCAAAGCTTCGCTCCATTTTCATGTCACGGCCACTCTCAGTAGCTGAGGCATTTACTCCAAGTGACTTGCAGTGGTAAGTACAAACCATAAAAGAAATCCAGATTTAAGGGGACCAGCTATCACTTTAAGACTAAAGCTTCACAGACAAAGGATTCAGTCGAGTTGACTTGTTTATGAATCAGTGTGTCTTCAACGTTTTGGGACAACAGCGGTAGTAAGAACAGGGAAAGGGGTCATTCTTTTAGCTGCTCTATGGGTCAGTCTGTTAGTCTGTCTTCACACACTTTCTGTCCTCTAGCTGCCACAGCTTTCAGACCAGGTCAGGGCCGAAAACCAGATTTGGCCTGCCACAGGGTTCCTTCCAGCCCTCTGGATGAGTTTGTAAAAGTAAATGATTCCATATTTTCACATAAAATTCCCTGCTTTTCCTTTGTGTCCCCTGGGGGTCTTATTATGAGCATAAGACCGTACGCTATGAGGCTACATGTCACAGCACTGTCAACCATAGGTTACTGTTGATGTAGGAGCCGCTGGTGGAAAATGTCCTTATCAAAAGAAAAGTGGGCACAGTGACAGGGTGTCCACGAAGGAAATAAGAAGTAAACTAAAATGCTTTTATGGAGGCTTTTTCACCCTGGCCAGAAAACAGTTCTCTGACATAACACTGAATACTTATTGTGCTTATATTTAAAAAGATTGAAACCGTGCAAATGAATGTTAATCAGAGAATTTGTACAAGTGAAGTGCTAAAGCATTGCCAAATCTTGGCAGGTGATAACTTTACTTTCTTTAATGTGGTAATGGATAGTGGACTAATGCAAAAAGGTGCAAAGCTTCCAACTGGATTGACAGACTTGGAAAACATTTTGTGAAAATGATGGACAGGAGCCTGGCACAAAGGGGGAGTGGCAGTGGGAATGGTCTGTAACAGTTCCTGCTTCACTTGGAACACCCATACTTGGGCCACACCCCATCCCATAATTCATAAACTTTTTCACTAGACTCTTGATGGAGGCATCACTGCACACAGCAGAGAGATTACGCCCTAGGAGCCTGAAATGTTGCATGGAGGTCAAGTGTTTTCCAGGTTTAATGTGTTTGAATGCAAATAACATGTAGATGGACGTATGAATTTGGTCGCAGCTATTGTGTAAATTGTTTTTGCAAAAAAAGGGGCCATATGGCAAAATGCTTCTGATATACTGCATGAAAACAGGCGAGTGAGGCATTAGATTCAGTTCAATTAATCTCCTCTGGACATAATTCATAAGAAGTTGGCACTCACAGCTCTGTTTCTCCTCCATTTCTTTAATTCCAAAAGTAAATACCCCTGTGGTGATGAGAAATCACTGCCTCTTCGAATGAATGCCAAAAAAGAGGTGTGTCAAACAGTGTGTGTGTGTGTTTGTGTTTGTGCATATGTGTGTGTGTGTGGGCCTGCGAGTGATGCCAAGAAGCAGTACAGTTTGATAAGAGAGCAGATGGATAACATGAGCGTGTTTGATTTGTTTGTGTTCAGGAAATGGGAGCAACAGAGCTGTGGTAAAACTAATGAAGTTAAATGGAACCGAGTCTTTTCATTAGCACAAAGCTTTCCCGTATGATGAAAACCCCCACGCTGCCCTTTCTTTGTTTCACAGGAGCAGTAAAAATGCTCTATCTCCAAAATGTATTTTTCAGAGGCGGGCATTTTTTTTCAGGAAGTAAAAGGAAGGATTAAAAGGGCTTTCTTTTCAGATTCACGCTGACACCCGCGCCCTTTTGCAACAGGTCGCACTGAGGGGTTTGAAGAGGACATGAACCTTCCACAAAAACAATAACAAAACATGAAAATGTGGAAAGTGGGTATAGAGAGAAACTGCGCTGAAGTGTATTGGCACAGCAGTGGTATTTGTGAAAAAGCAGGAGAAAAATAGAGAAGCAGAGAGATTGCAATAGCATGACAACAGAGTGGATTATGGTTATTTAGGAGCGCCTGTTGTCCGCTCCTGCGTCATTATATTTTTATTGTTTCCCCGTTTATCGCTCTATCACTTCTGATCCCTTTTTTAAACCAATCAGAAACCCACCAGAGACGACAATCCTCCCCTTCACACACATAAACTACACACAAACGCACAAACCACCCGCTCCAGTGAAGCTGACACTTGCAAGACTTCACAATCACACATGCATGCACTCGTGAACACACCGTCACACACTCACATTGCATGCGGAAACACCCCGCAGCCATGCATGCAACGTGGCTGGACAGCTTGTATGTGTGTGTGGACTCTTATCAGATTATATAAGATAGGTTTGGGTTTATGCTGCTGTGGCAGATTATTGGGCAAGAGAAGGATAGAAACAGCCAGGGCAGGGAAAACTGAAGCAAAGCAGGTAAATTGGGAAATATATGTAAGAAATAGTGTTTTAAGGCAGGAAAGAGTAAGATCTCTTATGTTTAAGATGATGGCGACCAGGTGGTGGAAATGGACAGTAGACTTTGGAGACAGAATATGTGCGAAGCAGAGGGGATAATGGGAGTAACTAACTAAGGAGTGGAGTGACGGACAGAGGAGGGCACCAGGTGAGGAGGCCATGGGGAGTAATGGAGCAAGCTGGGAAACACAGAGGAGAGAGAAGACAGAGAGGGGGAATGAGAGAGAGACTAACAGAGAAGGACAGAGAGGAGTGAAGCGGATGAGTGAAAAGGCAGTGGGGGAGGTATTCAGGAAAAAGATGTAGGAGTGGGAGCGACTGTATAGAAGAGGAACAAAAGAGCAAAAAGGAAGGAGGTGGAAGGAAATGCAAGTGACAGTCAAACGGGGAAATAAAGAAAACATACAACTATCCTTTGATACGGTCATAACAAATCATAGACCAGTGATGGCTTTCTTTTTCCCGGGACTAGGATTTCTTGTTGTATATCAGGTTTGATTTTAATCTGCGATAATCAATATTTTAATATTGACAATGGGTTAAATTCCTATGCATAATATGAAAGGAGACAGTTAAAGTGACAATCACAATTCCCATCAGCTCTACCCAACTTGGTGCAAAGACCCTGCTCCATTAAACTCTACCCAACTTCCCCTTTGAATTTGTT
The DNA here is from genome assembly GCA_028566105.1 of Hypoplectrus providencianus. Lineage (NCBI taxonomy): Eukaryota > Metazoa > Chordata > Actinopteri > Perciformes > Serranidae > Hypoplectrus > Hypoplectrus providencianus. Next base: position 5,237,939 of record JAOWBC010000935.1, on the reverse strand, counting down.
TCCAACACACCCCTTTTTGACTAACGCCAAGGAGCAGACTGAAAGCTTGCGATCAGCTGGAGAAGTGAAACATTAAGCAGCTAAAAAACTACATATTTCCCCTCAAGAATGAGTGGAGACAAAATCAGAGAAGAACAGTGAATAGTGAATATTGAATTTAGTCACATCTGAGAACCAAAATGGTAACTCTAAGAAATGAAAATCTGCTTTTAGTGATGAAATTTAGATAATGAGTAAAGAAAAAAAAGCCCATCTTTCCAATAATTTTTGTTCCCAGCTATGATTTTCCCATGGTCAGATATTCAGTGTGTGTTTTCCCTAAATCAGTCTGTCAAAATCCCTCACAGCTTGCAGCCTCCCTCAGTTATGCTCTCAAATTTCTAGGTGAAACAGTTTTCTTGACATTTACACGTCCAAAGTGGCAGAACAGATTTAAACCAACTGCATTTGAAAAGCCAATATCCATTCATTTTTCTGCATTTTGAACTGCAAACATAGCCTGAAGCGATCTCTTGCAGGGTCTGTTTATATCAATAGAAACACGTCCCCCCGGAACACAAGGACGCTCCTGTTTCTGCGTCTGGGGGCACAGGGGCCTTGCTGCTGGGTCCTTAGTTATAGTGCTAGGACTGGGTCACACAAATGCTGATGTTTAATACCACTCT
>JAOWBC010000935.1:5194647-5227386 GCA_028566105.1 Hypoplectrus providencianus | reverse complement strand
TGTGCGCGTGTGTGTGTGTGTGTGTGTGTGTGTGTGTGTGTGTGTGTGTGTGTGTGTGTGTGTGTGTGTGTGTGTGTAAGAACAGAAAAGGCAGATCGTTGAGGAATGTGTAAAATGTTTTGTCTGATGATGAAATATACAATTTGATATACAATTTTATAAAACAAAGAGCAAGCAAGACCCTAAGATGCCAGTTTAGAAATACATCTAGCCAGGGATATTTTTCTATGCAATTCCTAATTTTTTTCCCCTTATATCTGTTAGCCATATGTGAGAATCAAAATTTAAATCAGAATTCTGAAAAGATAGTCGGAGATTTTAAAGTTTTGCGATTGATGTCAGAGTTAATGGTTAGAACTCAAGATTGAAATCAGTATTCTGAGATCAAAGTAAGATTTCAGATTTTAAACTCGCAATTCTGTGATTGAAGTCAAAATCAAATCCAGAATCCGAGACTTTGATCTCAGAACTCAAATAAGATTTCCACGTGTTGCTCCAATCCTCTTCTGTCAACATCAGTATTACAGAGTTCAAAATACCATTCCACGTATAGATGATAAATCAACACGTAAATTGATCATGTGTTTCTATGGGAGTGGGTTGTTTGGATGAGGATTTATTTTGCTCTCTACAGAGGAGGAGGCAAAGACAGATAGCCTTCGATGAGATGAGATGGAGGGTTGAGATTGATGAGGGAGAGAAGGGCAGTGAGAACATTGGAAAAGTGGACAAGGAGAGAAAGAAGTGAGGATGAATGAATGGATGAGGGGCAGAGAGGAGGAATGAGAAAAAAGGATGAGGGGGACTGGAAGGCAACGAGGCAGCAGAGGGAGACGGAGGAAGGGTGCTGTGAAGATACGAAAAGGAGCAGGAGGAGCAGGGGCCGGAGGAGGAGGAGGAGGAGGAGGAGGAGGAGTACTGGAGTCAATGTAAATAATGAGATAGTGAAGAGAGGAGTAGTTTTACATGATCCGTCTTTTCGACACAGTTGATCAGAGTTCTGTCTCAGCGTGAAGCATGGCCTTTACACCGCAAGCTAATTCACACCCCGAGGGGACACACAAACACACACAAACACTGAACTACTCCAACCAAACTCTTACTCTCCACACACACACACACGCATACACAACCAACCATGTCTAAGTGCATTCCAGCTCGATGCATAACTGCAACTCATGGTTGGACAAAAAAGGACATTTGCACTCACATGCACAGAGAACGGCACAAAACATGCATGAAAGAACAATACGCAACAGCACGTGTGCAGACATACAGATGCCAGTGCATCCAGCGCGCCCACACACACACTACCATACTGCTCCTGTCTAGAAATGAATAGAAAAATCTGTGAATGGCTGCGCATGTAATTTTAAAGAATGTCATTACTGAATAAAAAATATTCTTCGGCGCTGTAATTACACTGTAAGATGCATTTTCTTTCATCTCCTGTTTTTAATGGATACGTTTGCAGTATTCGTCTTTTGTTGCTGTCAAGAAATCCCATTAAGAAATAAAGTTTGCGACTCAACACTTTCATACGCTGTCCGGGGTGGTGGATGTATGCGGGGTCGACTCAAATTTACTGCAGCGTCCACGTTCATGATAAGGCATGTCACCTGGTACAGCAGTGTGGCTCTCTAATGTGTTTTTAATAGTTGCTGGACAATAAGGGAGCTCTGTGGTGTACAGACATGCTGGCTTACACGGACAATACTTGTCCACCAAGGGGGGAAGTTGGAGACGATGGATGAGTCATCAACATGGGCGGCACCCGATTGTTTCCCATTCCATACTGACAATCAACCATGGCTTCAGATGCTTTCTATCATTGACTGAATGCTGTCCTTTTCAAAAAATTTCTGTTGAATAGGTTTGCATATATTGTCCTGTTTACTTATGATGTTATACATGTCAGTTTTCTGTGGAGTTTTAATAATCTTTAGGGTTTGGCAACTTAAAATGTTTAGATATTGTGAAATTAAAAACACTTTTACAAGTCGTCATTCTGCGACTTTCGGTCTCTTTGTAGTCGTAGCTGGCTTTGATTCTGTCTTTGTCTCTTTGTAGCTGTTAGGTGTCCATTTGTAGCTGTAATGTGTCTTTTTGCAGATATTTTGAGTCTCCTTGTGCACATTTGGCGTCTCTTCCTAGTTGGTACATGTCTCTTTGAAAGACGTTTTGTAGATAAAGACCAATGGACCCCTTGACAGTTTGGGCCTATGCCCAGCAGGTCCTTTTATTAAGCCATTCATGTTAAGAGGTCTATGTTTTAATATTGATGCTACGAGTCAATGATTAACTGCCCTAAACCTAACTGTTTAGACAGGTCATATCATCTTATAGGAAATTCCAATTTGCTTACAGCTGAAGGGTGAGTGACTATAGATTGGAAATTAAAGGTGATACATCACTAAAAACAAGCTGAAATCCAACACTCACATTAAAAACATGGGGGTATCAAATACCCTTGTGTTTCTGATGGATAAAAATGCTAGTTAATAAATTCAACTTGTCAGTTATTAAAGGTCACTAAACATGATCCAAATATCAAACTATGAATATATTACAAAATTCATATTTAAAGGAAAAAAACAACATGACGTTTTCAGTCACTGCAACAGGTTCCAGCTTCCGATTTCTTCTTCTCAGATGACTAGAACTTCACCACATCCCATTTCCCAATGCTGCACAGCATCAAAACATTACAAAGTCAGCGCCAGTTAACCATCCCCCATCACCTCGTAGCGTGCGTCTGCCTTCTTTACTGTTACATCGCCAAGCAAACCACAATGATGTCTTCGAAGAAACGTTTCTTCCCAGTTTCTATGGCAATGAGAGAAGAAGCAGAGCCTTGTGTCTTACTACTATAGCTGAAGACGATGACTATGCCGCAGTATATGGGCGTCTTTGAAAGCAGCGGTTTGAAGCGCTTCTGCCTGGAGGATAATTGCTGTCTACCATGAAATATTAACTTGGTTCTTTAGCTTGGGACTTGTGAAACCTGAGTCACATTGGCTGTATTTCCGTTGTCATATCACAGGATTCACACGATCTAAAAGAATCTTGATGTTTATTTGTGTAAGATCAGTGTATAAAATATAAATAGGCTGGGTCAGTAAATCCAAGATATACACCCATACACTCCACTTCAAAGACTTTCTCAAGATCATTTTGCCTTTTAATATTTCTAAAACATTGCCCAATTTGTTACTCAGCACAAGCTCTAATTAGAGACGCATTCAACAGGAACAATGTAACACTGGTTTTGCCCTTTCAGCTCTCTGTTGCTTACAGCTGGGCTTTGCATTTCAGTGAAAGCAAAAATAGCCTTTTATCTGATCAAATCTAATGGTGGAGTACATTACACACATAATGTAACACAGTCAATTGGAGACATGTCCCTGGCCTCAGGTTCAAGACCTTTTCTTGCACAAACTTGTATGTTTCTTCTCTAATTCTTACACACCATTTATTGTATTCTTAATCTTTCTTGACAAATTCCTTTCTTGAGAGAAATAATGAATATCAGGTGACAGCAGTCTTCCAAAGACCATGCCCATGTATGCACACTGAAATCAAAATTAATAATTAGCCCGGCCCCAGCAGGAAAATTAAAGGTTAGGAAATGATGGTTTGCTTTGGTTCCGAAGCTGCAGGCTGTGCCACCTGTAGAAACACTTCTTAAGAGCTGTAATTTCAAGCTGCCTTTGGACGGACTCCCTGGATGAGCAATACATGCTGTTCTCTGTCATGTATTTTACACACTTTTGCAGACAAATAGTTGGCACAGCAAAAAGGCCAGCTAAAGAAAACTAGGCTAGTTCTAGTTCTTTGCTCCTGTTCCCTACACATGTCTTCTTTGTAGTCAATATAAACTGTTGTAGACAAGAGCGGCTGCATTCAATGAACATAACAGAGAGCACCAATGCTACTGAATTGTTATATTTAAATGTATTTATTTGTTCTATTGTGTGAAGGATTATTCAGAGCGTTACCAACCAACCGTACCACTAGTGCAGGAATCACTGCTGTACAGTGCAGCTTGGAAACGTGCTCAGAGAAACTGTTTGACATTTTGGGAAATAGTTTATTTATTTTCTTGCCGTGAGTTAGACGTAGAGATTAATAACACAACCATGACCTTTTGGTTAATTACACAGAGGGGCGGAATGTTACCAAGTACATTTACTCAATGACTGTACTTACTTGAGTATTTCTTCGTATGTAAATGTATACTTCTATTCCACTGTGTTTCATGGGCCAACACTGATTGTTTTACTCAAATAAAATTAATTTAAAACTAATACAAATCTTTATAAATTAAACAAAATAAACGTATATCAAAATCATCCCTTCCTGGACAACAGCAACGTGTTGCTAACAAAAATGCATCGGCAAAAATACAATAATATATTTGGAATATATTAACAATTTGTGTAGTGGCAGACAGGACTTTCACTTGAAGTGGAGTAATTTGCAGTGGAGTATGAGCAATTTAACTTTAGTAATGGATTTGAATACTTTTTTTCCAACACTGATTACACAGAACCATCTGATGAGAAGTCGCCATTGTAAACTGATATAAAATAATTGATAGGTGATTGGATGAACCATCTCTCCATCAAAGCAAGATGTGCCCTCCATAGCGAAAGCCTTCAGTACCCTTCTTTCCTCTTCTTTCTATGAAGAAATACCCTTCCCTTGTGATATAACAAACACTAGTGAGACATCTATGCCAACCTAAATACAGTTAGGCTGTTATGAGTTGTAATCAGCCTTATACAAACGGATCATCTCATCAGTTTCTCAGTCAGAGAGCACGTAATCAAACTTACCCAAATGTCAAACAGTTCTTTTAAAGCCAAGACAAACAACAACCTTTTACCTTTATAACAATTTTTTTTCATATCACAGCATGCATCCTTTTCACAAGCTGCAATCGCATCACTTTCGCTTCTTTATAGAGGATTTTCTAGTCCATTTGTAAGTGTATCCTCAGGTGTACTGACAAAATGTATCCTAACACAAGCACAGACTGATTTGTTGAGTTTGTTGCACGTTGCTGCTGAAAAAAAGCTGGTGTGATTAGAGAAACTACCTTCTGTAAATAAAGGCTAATAGAGGCCAACGTCCCCAAATCCCATTTCAGAATCCTCTCATGCACTAGTGAAGACAGCTCAAATATTGGACATGATTACACTGTGGCCCACTAATCAAGCCATTCTGCTTTATCTCTAATCTTATAAAGCATTGTTGGCTCCTGATTATTCATGAGCCGCCTCAGACTCATTGTGTCAGACTACCGAAGCAATTGTAAGTCATGCTGAGTACAGTCCATAGGGGAGCTGTGAAACACAACTAAATGATGAGGAGGAGGATTGCCAGCAAATGAGCCTTGATAATTTAAAAGGGAAAAAGATCAGCGTCATGGCCACACTACACTGTTTCTCTCTCACACCAGCTAAAATATGCAAGACAATACATTCTCCCCCACTTGTACCTACACCCTCAGTCATGTCCGGACACATGAAACCACACACATGGATTCGGAGTCAAACATGCTCCCCCCACCCACTGCTTGATTGTTTTCTGTCCGCTCTAGGTTATTACAGCACTAACGGCCGTATGAGTGCATCAAAGCATCTGTCGCTGTGGCGTCCTGGCGTGTGGCGCGTCGTCAATCACGGCGAAAGTCGATTGCTAAGTGCTAACGGGCTCTAGAGCCGTTTGTTACATGCACAAACACACTCTGAACTGTAGCATACAATTACACATACACACATTTACACATACATTTTAAAGCAGATGCATCTAAACAAACTGGTACAGCTTGATGCTACTACTTCTACACACAAGCTCAAACACACACACACACAAAAGATTCAAATGAGATTTGGACCACCTCCATCAGCCTGCTGGCTTATTGATCGTTGAAATGGAGTTGCTGATCAATTAGGAGGCTGAAACCAATCAGACGCACACGCACATGTATCCCTGCCTGATGCTGCTGTAAATGCACACTGGAGGCTAAATGAAAGGTAACACTGATGTTTCATCTGAGACTGATTGCTGTGAATGTTTTCTTATCAGTCATCCTCCTATGACGTGCATCCTCAGCACGGCCGTGATGACAACATTTCTTGTATAACCGTGTTTGATCCTTGTTGGGTAATTAGAAAAAAAATCACAAAAGAGAAGTTGTTGGAAGCGAAACTAAACCCTGGGGAGAGTTTCACTTTACGTTTCAGTCAGAACGTGATGCAGAATTGGAAAATGTATAAGAGTCAACTGTGGGTTTAATGCTGCTTTACATTATTTCCTGCATGTCTTCCTTGCTATCTCTACTATAATAAATATGAGTTAACATGGACACATTTTCAACAACAATACCACTGAAAAAGTAAATGACTGAGGCCCCATTAGACTGGAAACTCCCATGTTTTGCCAGCTAAATTCATGTTGGGTTTTTTTCTTAATGGAGTCTGGTGGCTTTGACAAAAGCATAGAAGAGCTTTATTTTCCCACACGTCAACGGCCATCTGACAGCAAGGTAATGTGGTACAAATATTCTATGTGTAGATTTTTTTATGTGGGCTTTTTTATGTAGCTAAAATACACTTTGAATCCTCCATTTACATCAGTACAATGCTTAATTCACATGCAGGTACCTCAACCCCACTTTAAAAAAAAATAAATAAAACTGTCCCTTAAAACAGAAACACTCATATGGGTGCTGAGTATCTCATGCACATACACGTACACTCTAGCTCTCTTTGTCTCACACACACATTCACACAGTTCGATATAACCTGCGGTGTTGCGAAGAAAATGGTCCGAAAGTGCAATTCATCACTTCTGTTTCCTCTGTTTCTTCTCCCCTAAAGCAATACTGACCTTTCCCTATGATTCATATGACTACACTCAAGCACACATGGACAAGCATGCAGACACACACATCTTGCTTTTTTTTTTTATTATGAACCTGGTCTAGTTAATGTTGCAATTTGGGGCTTTATAATTTAGTAAATCTGAGATGTACCTATCTTTGCAGACATTTTGAGCAGATGGAAAAGCCCAGCAGCCTGCAGCAGAGACTGGATCCACAAGGATAGAGCTGAATATATATTACGGGCTTCAAGGAGCAGAAGTAGGATGAAAAATACATTACGTTATTGGCAAATGTATTCCAATTCATTTCCTTGTAATGATGGCCATCTATCACAGCCTTTATTTTATTATTTTTATGCAGATTTGTATTGTTATGCTAATGTTACAGTTACTTATCCCATTTCTGTTCTGCTGACTGGGACTTGCTTGAGCCAGCAGTCAGTGTAAGTTCTCATTAGCGATCCATGCTTTGTTAATGTAATTGTGCTGCTCCTTCAACAGTGTTTTACAGCACTTTTCTAAGTTTGCTAAGAAAAGTGCTATGGGGTTGGGTAAAAGTTGTACACAGTGTCTGTAAGGTGTAATCACAAATGAATGATATCATTTCATGTCTCCCAGCAAACAACGTGACGGAAGCTTTTTCCTCCAAACAAGAGGTCCAAATGTTCAATCACAGTCACCCCAAAATGTTTTAGTTGCCTCGTGATTTTTAGCGTGTTCTTCTTTCGGATGAGGCTCTTAAGATTTTGTTACCACCTGACTGAGTCCAACAAGCAGCTTGTCTCCATCAAAACACATCAATTAAACAGGGGCAATGACGCCATCAGCTAGCAAGCTCTACATGAACTAGTTTAGTCTGCAACCCAGATACAAGGGGGGAGAAAAGGATGGGGGAGAGAGAAGAGGGAGGTATGGAAGGAAGCAGCAAGAAACGAAAGAAATTAGAGAAGGGGGATAGGTAAAATGACGAGAGGCACTGACGGACAAAAGGTGATGGGAGCTCAAGGGCAAAGAAATGGGAGAAGGGACACAATGAGAGAATAAAAGGGGGAAACGCTGAGAGTCTGAGTAAGTGAAATGAGAAAGATGGGGGAGAGGATTAAGGCAATGAGGACGACGGATCTACTAATGCAGATACCATGTATTCTCATCTGGGCTGAAAATGCGGCTTGTTTTCCACCATGTTGCGCCTTTCCATCCAATTTCCTGCTTTTCATCACTGTCAAAGGAAAACAAATAAAATCTTTAAGAGGGATGAATTACCTACTCTTCATGTGAAGGATGGAATTGGAAAACAGAGGCTCAGAGCAGGAGAACTAGAGGTGTCACCTGACCCAATAACTGATGCTAACATTATGATATAAGGTCTGTAATGTGTGGGTAAAGATACGGTTAATACATAATTATAATGGGAAATATCAGTTGTACTGAAAAGTTTTTAGCTTTGAAGCTTCATTCATAATTAAACATTGCACAGCTTTTTGTTTTCTTCTATGTCTATTTATTGTGGTTAAACCTGGTATTTCTGTACAGTTGCAGATAAGATTAGGCTACACAAATATTATTAGTGTACACAATTAAATTCCAGTGGTGGCTGTTGTGTTTTGCCTCATTCCCCACCACTAAAGACTCCAGAGGAGACCAGACAGCAGCTCCAGGAACAGTCCTTCAGTAAGCTAAAACTTCCAGCTCTGTGCACAAACAGTAAAACATTCCAATTAGTAATCTTGGGTGTATTGACGAACAACCTGTTCTGTCGTTTTAGGTCTATGATCTTGGTGATCTATAGAGTCGCAGAATTTATTCTTGCTTAGGGTTTCAAACTCTGAATTAAGCTCAAGTCATTTTCATTTAAACTCGTTTTACCCCAGCCACAGACCAGAGAGGTGCTAAAGGAAAAAGGCCAAACTTGACTGGTCCTCTTGTGTTCATTTCAAGCACTTTGGAATGTATATTACATGTTAATGTTATCCTGTAGCCCTGTGTTTTTTACACACACACAGAAATGTTTCACCATTAACATTCACTTCAATCATAGGGACTTTTGTACATACAGTCCTAGTCCTTGATGTTCAAAGGAAATAGATCACAAGAATTTTGTATTTAAGAATTAAATTTGCATATGTTGTTAAAAGATATCAGCGATACTGTAAATCAGGATTTCATTGGCCAAGAACATAGGAAATAGCTTCCCTGTATGGTCCTGTACTATATAGTGGCTCCACCATGATAATTAAATGAAGCATGAAAATATGTTAGGCCACAGGCAGAATTTAGAAGTGGTATACATAAACTGATAAGCCAACAAAAGCTCAATTAACTGCAGACAATTAAAGCAGCATTGTGATAATGACTGTACTGTGATTGCTTACTTAATGATCCATTATTTAGTTGCAGCAAACTGTGAATAATTAAAAACCCGAACTTGTGTATATTTCAGGATGTGTTGAACAGAAGGTGAATGTTTTGAGGAACAGGACGTCACATCCATATCATGCTCCTGTCTCCACAGCCTGAGCCAGTCAAAGACTACAGCTATTCATTAGGTATCATTAGACAACATAATGATAGGCATGTACCGCCGTACATCTCTAACTACACATATGGAATATATATCTTTCAGTCCAGCATGTATACTCTCCGAGCACACATAAACCGCCCAACCACATGAAAACAGCTGAACCATAATTGATGATATTAGAGGGTGGAAGAAGGGCTGAACTAGAGTGTGTGTGGTCTGGAAGTTGTCAAGACAGAGAGCAGGCGTGGGTAAGAGTGAGTGGGCATTTCAACGAAAGTCGAAGGTGAGGTTAATTACACTTTTGAACCTGTTTTCTGACCTTTAGTCAAGCCAGGACTTGGAAGACAAACTATTGGAAATATACAGATTGCTCTTGCAGAAAAGGTTATTTTGTCCATTTACAAGTTAAATTGTTACGTAAGTCTGTTTCTGTAAAAGAAAAGTTTCAGAAAACACGCTGACATGCTTTAATGTTCAGAGATCCTTGACAAGGTGGATACCTTTCACATCTTATCAGATCAATATGCAGCTTCAGCTAGAAGACGGTTAGCCCTGCTTAGCTAATCATTTTGGCAATATTTGGCAGAGAGGCTGTTAGCTATTGCCAATGATAACAGTTAGCATACAGTACCAGTGAGCATGCAGTACAAAAACGATATTGCTACAGCCCAGACTAGCTTGGTTAGCAAGATGCATCCATGATTCATGTTAAATTGGATGTTAATTTTGGCTCTAAAAATAAAATGACAAAGAATGAACACCTTGCTTGTTGAACAAGACATTATTAGGCAGTATCAAATACTATAATTGACTTAAATATATATTATTATAACTTAAAAGTTCAGTTATTTTGGCATACACATTGCCATATGCTTGTCAGTCACAAGGTAGCTACACTATATCATATACCTTGCTTCTTAACAATGACTTACAAAACAAACATCATGTTCTATTGAAAATGATACTAAGTAGCAATTAACAACGTAAACTCATTAGGAAAATGTTTATTGGAGTAATAAAATAAGTGAGAAATTTTCTCAGGGACTTAAAAATGTAACTTGTTATTGCAACTATTGGAGTCACCCGCTGTGGGTATTAGAAAGAATGCAGGTTTAAAACAAGGTCTTCTCTGCTCAGGCTTCAGGTGGTTTTATTGATGTATATGTGGCAAACTATCCCTTAGCTTGGAGAACTTACTTAGTGAAATGGCTAATGATTTTTACATTAAATCAATTAATGATTGTTTGGACAGATCTGGGCAAGCATTTTCCTGTTTACTTAGCTAAGCTAGCAGCTGCCAGCTGTTACTTCATAATTAGCTTGCATCTTACTCGTTACTATTCCTTTATTCCAGAGTCAAGAGTTTCTTAAAACACAACTTTGTTTGCACTGGGGAAAGGAAAGTTTTCTCAACCATATGACAGATTTCTCACCTGTCAGAAGAATAGAAAGATTTCACCACCAGTCCTATATCAAAAGTCTTGTTGAGCTGGGCATTTTTTGTATTTTTATCCGCTGGAGAAAGCTATTTTTAGTTGAAAACTTTAGTGAGTGCTGGGTTATAAGACCGGCAGGCAGCACAAGGGTGGGGTGGATTGAATTAGAACGCTGCCATATGTCGGCCTTGTGATCACAGAGTGACTTAGTTATACAGCGAGGGAGCGGTCCGTAGATAATGAGCATGTACTAAAGAAATGAAGAAAGGGCACAAGTTGAATGACTGAGCTGAAGGAGTATATTCCCTCTGATGTAGGTTAAGTTTGCTCTTTCCATGTTCCTGTCTCTTACACCTGTGCCATTCCTCTGATTTCTGTCTCTCAGACTCTTCTTTCATTTACTGCCACCTTTTCTGCCCTTCTATTACCTTAATTCTCTCTCTTCACTCTCAGACACTTTTCTCGTTTTTTGGTCTGCCTTAACTTTTGATCCTTCATCAGTTGCTTTTTCAGTCACTTTGCAGCTTTTCCTCTCTTCACGTCTGGTACACGCTGTCTGCATTTTAGCTGCGCTTCACATCTTTTTGAGATTGGGAAATCCACTTTTTTCATACCATTTTTTCTTCTCTCCCTCTCTCTCTGTCTGTCTATCTCTCTCTCTCTAAGCTCTCATTCAAATCATTGAAAACCTGCTCTGCATCTCACTCAGCTCCCACATAGACTGAACTGGGGGCTGCAGAGAAGTGGAAAATGTTTGAAAGGACAGTGAGCGAAGCTGTGGCGGCGGCAGACAGACAGGCAGTGTCCTGGCATTAAATTGGAAGGAACGTTTTGGGAGCCGCTTGGAAACGCTGCTGCTCTCAAACAGCCACACACACACAAACACACACACACACACACTGAGTGGTGGTTTAGAGACAGTGTGGGAGTGCATACGCCTCCATTTCCCAAAATAACCGCCAGATGAGGGGCAGGGAGGCAGGGCGAGGTTGGTACAGGAAGATATAAATGGATGCTAATTGTATGGCTCCTTCAGATTACACTGAAATCCAGCAGACTTAACACAAACACACACTCTTTGTTCATGTTCTTGTGTTCTGAATGTGTGTGAATATGATCCTCCTTGCAAAAGAGATCAGGCTTTCTCACTCACACACACATATGGGTGGTAGTTTCATGGCTCTAAATGCTACACACGTTGAATGCATGGCTTTACTCAAATGTGCTCACACACAGCACATACAGATTAAAATGAATATCTGTATGGTTCTCCAATGGATTCTCCAGAATCCAACTAAAAAGAGAACTCCCATGTATTATTTCTATAATCCCTCCAAAAATAGAGTTCAAAAGAGGCAAGTCGCAACAATCATCTTTTAGAGCTGCTCCATCCTTATACACCAAAAGCTGACTGTGCGGACTCTGCCTGTTTGTCTAAGCTTAGAAACTCACATTAGTTCTGTTTGGATTCACCGAATTAGAAGAAGCTGCATCACATCGACTTGAATCCCGTCACAGTTTCCACAGAAATAGTTTGCTCCTCCTACTCAAGTGTCACTTACTGACTTTGCAAAATAAACTCATTTAGTTTGTAATCTCACAAGAGCCTCTTAATGGCAGAGAGGGGAGAGAGAAGACTGGTGTAGAGGAGAGGAGGAAGAGAGGCAGATATAAATGGTAGATGATAACATGGTAGGCTCTCATGCTTTGATGTGAGAAAAGTGCATGGGAGCAAAGTAGAAAGACAAGCAGTAGGGGACTTACAATGTACACAACTATTATTTCTGCATTGCCAGCATTTAAGGAAATTAGAAACTGTATTCTTCCTAATGACGTAGATTTTACACATTTATTATCATGGGGAAAACCCAATCCTGACAACAGTTTTACCACAAGATACAAAATATGATTTCACAGCGATCAGGCACTGCTACACATGAAACTAAATTATGTAGTATTTTTCCTTTTCTTCCCCAAGAAACCACAGAACCTGTGACAGGAGATGATGCAGTGTGACCAAAGAGGAACACAGCTCAGCATACAGCAGAAAAGATCAGTTCCTAGTCCTGCAACGCCACCTGGTGCTCAATTATGGTATGACAAAAACCCACGAAGGTCGATCCTCTCCTTGTCTTACATGTCTCAGCAAGGAGGAACAGAAAAGCGAGAAGAAAAAACACAGGATTGAACATCATTCTAATGCCATTTCTCCTTCTTTGTAACCAGCTGGTACATGCTTATGTTAAACCACAAATATTTTAAATTAAAATTATTTTAAAGGATTATATTATAATTTGTTTTTAGCAAGAGGCTGTTTAATCTGTGGTTACACTCACATGCCTACTGAAAATTCGCCCCACCCGCTTCTTATCAACATCTGACCAAAGCAAATCTCACATAACTGTTGCGTAACAAGGGCTCTGCCTTCCTTGTGTTTTTCCTTTTGATTCACCTTTAGCCCATTTTTTATGCTATTAAGCTCTTTGATAGAGAAACAAAGGAGGAGTCTTTTGGAAGTATGACACCAAATCAGCAGACAACCTAACATGGCTGAAGCCCAAACAGGTATTTCCAAGAGTGGGTGACAATGTGTGCTTCAACTTCTGTTTTTCAGGGCAAGAATGAAGAAAGAAACCCAACCTTTAAGCTAAGACAGTATTAAGCCCTTTTGGCTGGGGAGGACACTATCATATGATTAGAAGTACTGGTACAACTACACTTACTTTTACTTTCTAAGATATTTTATTTTATTCTAACCTTTATACTGGTTCTACTCCATTACATTTATAAGGCAAACATTTTAGTTTTTTTTATGCATTTATTTTGATGCTACCATAGGTTTATAGTAACCATCAGAACAGGTGATCAGGATATAAAATATGAAGCTTTCTTAAATATTAACCCATCAATAGTATATTGTAGTTTAACCTCAACCAGCTACAACATTAAATGCTGCTTACACATTTATACATTAGTAATGAAATTCCAACAATATAACATGTAATAAATCTGTGCTGAGGCCACTGTGCTGCAGAGTAAATACCTTATTTTTTTTTATCATTTAGGTTGAGTTTAGTAATACAACTGCAACATAATTACTGCCTTCAGTGGTGACATGTGGTTGAAAATGTGAGAAGTGTTTTTAAAAATGCTGGAATGACAAATAATGTAAAATGTTGAATGTTTGGCAATATCTGTACAGTATTCTACCCCATACAAAAGAAATGTTTGTATTTCAAAATATTCTGATCATTACTTTTAATTTAATTACATTTGAGTCAAACGACCCATTCCAGAAAATCTTGTTAAAAGTAGAAAACAGCCAAAAATAGCCTACTAATGTGGATTAATGGCACCATACAGTGGATTTTGAAAGAAGGACTATTAGTTGTACCGAGTTAAACCAAACCGTGATGTAACTAATTTTACTTTAATATAGGACCTGAATTACAGTACACCACTTCTATCAATGGAAATAGATTGATACAAATGGCCTGACTGCTGTCCGCTGTAAATGCTGCTGCGCCTCTACACTGAACGTGACGGTAAGCCGGTGAAACAAACAAAGCCCCAGCCCAGTCCTAGCTCGCAACAGTGACGTCAGCGCGCAGCAGCGGTGCGGAGACGCGCGGCGATTGGGCGAGCGAGGAGCTAAACTGAATTGTACAGTAAAAAGACAAGTCGCCGATAACAAAAACAACAGCTGCGGCCGCATGAGGCCAACTAAGGACACACTCGCACTTTTCGGGCTCACACTATAGAGACTTCGGGTAAGGAAACGTATTCTTGTTTCTTTTTTAATACTTCGTTAGCTATTTTAGCCCCTCGGCAGCTTCCGCCCTCTGGGAAGTTTCTTTTGTCCTCTTCAGTCAACAACAACAAACAATCGAGTCAGTGTGTTGACCGGGGAGAAAGGTGTGTTGGCTTTTTTTAACGACAGTGCAATAAGTAGTTGTTAATTATACAAATACATGGGGTCTGCGTTGTAAAAACACGTCTGTTATCTTGCGGGTTCTTACACCGTGAATACCTTTGGACTGGCTAATAACACGGGCAGCAAAGCGAACTCGATAGCCTGCTGGGTGTGTTAGATAGGGTAGCATCAGTGATACAATGGATGATGCCATTTTATGATTCTTGAATAATTAGCTAATGTGCTGTGTGACATTAACATGGTAGCATAATTAACATTCACATACTAATTGCACCTTTTATAATAGAGCTATACTTTATATGAACAAAGGCTTTGGGCATGTCATTTGTAAGGGCAACATGTCTGTGTCAAGTCCTTTTACACAGGTCAAGTGCATGGCAACACTATTGCTATCCAGCACTGAATATAATTGAAAGTTAGTCAGTTATGTATTTACTTGTTCAGTGCACAATATGTATATTGCCATATGGTCATTTCCATGTCTTCAAAACAAAGTAATTTGGAGGATTTTACTGTATCCCTGTTTCTGATTTTTCTTCAATCTTTTTCAGATGTCACAATGGCCGCCCAATTCACAATTTCCGACAGTGAGTCCGAGCCATCGGAGGAGGTAGAGGAAGGAGAAAATAACCAAACATCAACTGAGCAAGAGCAGCAGCTTTCTCAACGTCACTGCCTCACTCTACCTGAGCTCAGAATGGCAGGTATGTATAAGAATTGTGGGAATCAAAGAAGTGGCACTGAAAAGACCTGAGCATGAAATTGGAAACCAGGCCAGAGTTGAAGCCATAGCGTGGTTACACTTCATCTACATCTAAACTTGCCAAAGTATGTTTGAGCATCCTTTGCTGCAGCCTGCTCCAGATGGGACTTGAAGTTTATCCTGCTTTATTTCTTAGTTTCCTGCCCGTTAGGAGTATTCATGTTAATCCAAACTTGCCCCCATCTGTCAGTATTACTTTTTTTTTTTTTAAAAGGAGATAGGCATGCACAGAAATTTTTCAAATAGGACTAAACGTAGTTATATTTCATCCACATACTTTATCTTTTATGTTGATCTAAACTGCTCCTGTGAGGCATTAAAAATCCTCTCACCTTTGTCTTCCCTAGGGACTGGTCGACTCAGGCTGAACTCAGAGTCCCACGCTTCAACTGTCTCCAGAGACGAGGAGCTCCAGGCTAGGGGGGAAGATGAGGCCGGTACGCCCACTGACGGAGCTCCATTCAGGGGACGGTCCAAGTCGGCTCCCCCTGCTTTATGGGCAGCCAAGAAATACGGCCGGCAGCTCCGAAGGATGAGCGATGAGTTTGACAGCTTGCTGGACAAAGGGGTGAGAAGGAGGGGTCAGAGGATTGAGGAAGGATTTAAAATGGTTTTTCCTGGTATAACTGATTATTTGTTTATTTTTAACCTGACAATGTGTCTCTACTTCTGACAGGAAATGAGAAAGGTGAGGAGTACTGGGACAGCCAAACAGATGCACCACTCTAAAAGCTGGTGGAGCTACCTCTTTAGTCACCAGGAGACAGAGGGAGAGAACAACCACCATGAAAACCACACTCACCGCACTGAATAGGCACTGAGAGTGGAAATAAGAGGTTTGAGAAATGGAGGAATCGATGGGAATGAGAAGAAAGCAGTGGGGAAGCCAAGAGAACAATTGTGATGAGAACAAACAGACCTGCTCTGAGAAGGGACAGAAGGGAGGTTGATTCGAACAAAACAAGAAAAATCCAAACACAAAGGCATGTGGATGTCTAAAGAGTCATATTTCTGTCATTGGTAACTACATTTAAATCATTTTTGTATTTGTGTTGGTTGTGTTGTTAAAGGATACTGCTGAGCAGCCCACTGTGAAATGGTAAAAATCAGTCAGGCATGAGCATAGACTGTTGGCTATCTGAACCCCATGGAATGGATAAAATGACAAGCCAAGAGCAGAGAGATGATCTCAAACAAAGACTAGCATAAAGGTGGATTTGAGCTGTCGCTGTAAGCTCAGTTAAAAGTCATCTCTCCCATCAACACTATGCAATATACTGTAGATGGAGGGATAAAAGCACTGAAATCAAAACACCAGACTATATGAGGCCACTTTGAATGCTGTTAGAATTTCCTTCCTCGCCTTCTTGGGGAAATGTCAATGTGCTACTACTGCTCCAAATGTTTGTGCCCAAACACAAGCCAATGGAGACCACTGTAACTGTGTGCCAAAAAAATTTGCAGGCAACAGAGGAAAGAGTTTTTATGGGAAGGATTTTTTAAGTATTCATCTCGGCCCTTTTCCAGCTTCCTGTTCTAATACCTGCAAGCCAGTACCATTTAAACAACTGTACTTGACTATCATTAACTGCTTTATATCTCAAATTTATCAAAAGAACAATCTTGTACAAGGACAATCTCTGACGATGCAGAAATACTATCTTTTGTAAAACTTCAGGGTTAGATTATATCTGAAGACATTAAACATACATATAAAAGCACAAACCAATATGAATTTATCTTTTTAATGCCTTGGATGAGCAAGAAACAGACTTTGGACTTCTATGTGTAAATATTTTGTTAATATATTATCAAATTGCAGAGGTAGGGTTGTAAGCGAAGTGGTCTAGCCAGAATTTTATTTTATAAGTTCCTATTTAACAGGTTTACCACACTATTTAATAAGTTTGGCTAACCTAGCAATAGGCAGTGTACAATCCATGGCTGTTGTGATAAATGTTATGTGCATATTTAAAGATGTGGGATAAACTGACTGCTGTACAAGGAGCCAACACATGATTCTTTAGCCCTGTTTATTCAGTACCCAGTGCTTATAGAAGATGGATTCAGAGAGTCTAGTCACATTTAAGCGCAGATGGAAGGGATGGTAACTTGCCTTTTCTAAACTATTTGTAGAGTCTGTGTAGGGAAATCAGTTTTCAGCCCCCTTGGGTTTGTAAAGCAAGTTTAAATACAGGTTTTTCACTCTCACTTGCATTTGGATGTGAATATAACAGAATCTTAATGTGGCAAGCTAAAGAGTGTTAAACTGAAGCTGGATTCGCTTTTTTTATGAATTATATTCAGGCTTACTTGGCACATATTACAGAAAATACATTTATTGGAGTTATTATTGTTAATTTTTCTAAACTAAGATCAGCACTTCTACACAGCTTGGTATATATGATTAGGCTATTTGTGATTTGTTTATCAATGTGATTATTGAAAATGGTAATAGGTTTGTTCTGCTTGTGTCTTACTCTCTTCCTTTTGACATGTAGGGCTGAGTTATGAAGTGCTGGGGTGTGCAGGCCAGGGAACTGCATTTATATCGTCTTTGAACTAAAAAAAAAAAAAAAAAAGACTTTGCTCCACCTTTTTATAGCTTTTCTTACACTTGGTTAATGACTTTTTAAAATCAGAATTGTAGACAATCTGAATGGCACCACCTTTTTTAAGATTTAAGTCTACTATATGTCTAGAAAAATGCAATCTTAAGTATATGGTATAAACCCGCAACTCAATACAGTTAGACTATGCTGTTACATTCAAACTACTTAGTCCTCAAAAAAGAAGAAATGACTCCACTAGTATCTACAGATTTCTCTCACACTGACAGGAAAATCAGGAATGAGTGTTTAGTAGTTTTACAGTCAAGACAAATAGCGTTTTACATTTAACATGTCACCACTAGTATGCCTGTGCCTGTACTCTGACACAAGTAGTACAGTTAAATCAGCTGGTATGGAATAAGTACATGGTGCTGGGAGCTTGGGTCCAGATATGAATATGGACATTGAAAGAGTATACTCTTGTCATGAACTGCCTTGAACACGCTGTAACCTGTGATGTGACACCACATAACCAGCCTCGTCTGTTTACTCATTTACCGCCTTAAACTTCACAGCTCGCTTTCACATATTATGCTAAAGAAAAAGCACAATGATGTGGTGGTGTGTTTGCTGTCACAAAAATATAATGGCAAATGCTGAAAAAGCTATTTCAGAATAAATCCTGTTATGGTTTTAGCGTGGAAACATTTGTGACAGTGAACACATCCCAGAGGAAAAAAACCTGCCTGGGCACCTGAAGTTTTGCAAGCATCCTTGGTATTACTTGAATCTGGAGATGTGTGAGGAGAAAATCAAATTCTAATGTTTCTTTTTTTTGTTGAATTCTTTTTTAATGGATTTTGTAAATTTTCTCTACAGCTGTGAAACTTCTGGTATATGCTGTCCTGAATAAATCATTTTAAGAGTGGTTTTAAAGTGAGTCCCTTGTGTAATTCTTCAAATGTATCCAGTATAAAGGACACAAAAACACATTTTTTGATTGCAGATTTGTTATAATTGATTGACAATTCAAATAAAAAAGCTAGAACACAATAGCCAGAATATAATATTGTAAGAGTGTTACTTAAGGGCCTAATGATGCAACAAAGTAAATTAGAAAACAGCATTTTTGTTGTCAGTAGGCACACTTATAGGCAGTGCACATTAATATTTGTGGAAGTATCATTAAAGCAGAGTGTGAGCCGAAAAGATATGGTACTCGTCTTGAAATAATAGCACAATAATTTTTGGGTTAGTAGGCCATGCACCTGCAACCAAAAAGGTCGTTATGGGTCATTATTATTGTTACTTTAACCCTCGGCAACACCTGCAATTTATGAACTGATTGCAGTGGAAAATGTAAATTGAGTAAGTTGACAGGAGTCAGGTCAAGCTGGACCCTGTAGTGGAAATGTGGCATAACCGAATTGTCTGTGTCGTCTAAACTCCCACCACTGTTTCCATTCTGGTCAGAGCTTAATGGAAGCAGCATGGAAGATACTTTGTGTTCCACTAGTGGTCTATCAAACCACTCGAGATGAGTCCAAGCAGTACTTCCGCCCACAGTCCAAAGCTGACAGTCTGTCCATGTCTGTGTCACTCAGTGTGAAGTCAAAAAGCCTGGCATTATCCTTTATTCTGTCTGGATTTGAGGACTTGGGAATCACAGAGATGCCCTGCTGCACAGCCCATCGCAACAGGACCTGAACAAACACAACAAGATCTTTGTTGTCCAAATGTTTGTGCTAAAACATATTATTTGAACACAGAGGTGGTAGCAGCCATATGGGTAAAATGTTTGGATTATAAAAATCAAGACACTTCCTGCTTGTGTTTACCTGTGCAGGTGTACGTTCACAGCTCTTTGCCACCTCCATGACCACAGGGTCAGTGACCAGTTTTCCTTTCCCTAAGGAGGAGTACGCTTGGAAACACACTCCATATTCCTCACACACACTCCTCAGCTCTGTCTGGCACAGCTCTGGATGCAACTCATCCTGAAGAAAACATAAAAGCACCGTCCACATTAGCTCTCTCAGGAACTTAGTGAATAAAACTTTGAATCATTTGCATAACATTATGTATTTTACTATCCATCCTGCTTCTCTCAGTACTGAATTCTACCTGGAGCAGAGCAGGAGGGATTTTGCAGCTCTGCATCAGCTCTCTCATGTGTGCTGGTGTGTAGTTGGACACTCCAATGGCCTTCAGCTTCCCCTGGGCATGCAGCTCCTCCAATGTAGCCCAACTCTGAGCTCGATTACCTGGAATCAAATATTAATTAGGCCTTCATCCTCAGTGTTATTCAAGTACAACCACATTGTGGAGGAGGAATGTGAGAAGACGGACTGAAGCTTAATTTGATAAAGCATTTATTTGTAAAACAACTGATACTGAGACCAGAACAAGCTTTCCTACACATGCTTTTTTCTTTTCTTTTTCTTATATAAACATACTAGCATACACAGCAATGTCCCCAGTGATTTGTTTTTATTAATATAATTGAGAATGTGACGTAATCTGAACTATTTACTTGAGTTGCGTGTGTCAGCCTCCTCCAAACCCTTTGTGCCAGGCCAGTGGATCAGGTAGAGGTCAATGTAACCCAAGTCCAGCTGAGACAGGCTGTGGAGGGCTCCTTCCATAGCTTGGTCACCCTGATCCTTGGGGTCCAGCTTACTGCAGGGATAAGGGGGAGAAGACTGTTGAGAATTTTATACAGTGCAGTCAAGTGACTGAGCCCTTGTATCATCATATGAAAATCAAGAAGATAACCATGTGATGCAGAGAACAAAGCCTGCATAAGTATTCAATTTCATCCACATTCAAGATGCATGTTTAGAAAATTGCTGAAACAAATAATTCTGCCATATGTACAATATTACATCAGCTATTCAATGACAGGTGGTGCTGTTTGAAAGGCATTTGAGCCTATATACATTACCTAATGATGAATACATCCTCTCTGGTTAGTCCATGTTTGGGCAGGAGCTTCTTGAGGGCTCGCCCCAGTTCAGCTTCATTCTTATAGCCGGCTGCACTGTCAAAGGACCGATAGCCAGCAACCAGTGCTGCATCCACAGCCCGATACACATCTTCAGGACTCACCAACTTGTAGGTCCCCAAACCCAGGATTGGCATTCGAACCCCAGTATTAAGGAGGACAGTAGGACAGGTAGAGGAGGAGGAAGACATCTTCTGACAGCACTTATTTTTTTTTGTGACCATTAGGTATATCCAGCAGTCTGCAAGAGGGAGAGAGTTGAGTGGACTTGCGGACTTGATTGGGCTTTCTTGACTTGTAAACATTAACAGATCATATCGGCTGCTATTACATAAGTGACAGGTGCACTTTTTTTCTACAGGTTTATCCTTTGCCCTTGAGTACAAATATGTGTGAGATACAGACTACAAACACTGTATGATGATTTCAAAATACTGAGGCTAAGTTAATACATGGAAATATGACGTTTACTGTGACGCTGTATTTTTTAAGACAGAAATCTCACACGTTTACAATTTAGTAAACCAGATGGAAACGCCATTTATTGCTTTCGTTATTAAAATTAATCTTCATCTCACCTTACAGAGGAATTCTCTTGAAGTAGAGGTGGGACAAAGGTGACAACTGTCAATGAAAGGAAACGTAAACTGTTGTAGAGACAAGACTGCTTACCACTACTTCCTCGGCTCGTTCAGTTGCACGTGGTGAGCTGTCAGTCATGTGACTACAGATGTCTCAGCTGATTGGCCGGGGTCTTGCTCGTCAGAGAAGGGCAAGAAACCGGACGGCGGGAATTCTTCCACTCGTGAAAATTTTGTGTCGAAAAAAAAAAACATCCAAGTTACACTTCTGACAGCTTCAAATAAATACTGCCTTTACTCATAAAAGGTAGTTAGCAGTACTTGTCTCAAATGTGTCCTAACTTGCTATCCTAACCAATTGGACATTTTCCTTTGGTTTGGTTGCTCTAAATAGTATTGCCTTAATATATCATTCTATTTATTCAAAATCTGTCTGTAGGCTTAAACTTGATCCTTCAAAGCCAGAATTTTTTTTTCACAAGTTCAGGCAAGATGTGATTTCTTTACAGCTGGCAAACTGCCAGTATATGCAATATTGAATAAATCATCTTAAGAGTGATTCTAAAGCCAGTCTCTTGCATAATTCTTTATAATACTCCACTACAAAGGACACTTTGAACATTTCATATTTTTTAATTGCAAATTCATGACAAAAACAACAATATAAAAGCCAGAATGTTAACTCAAGAGTATGAATATAGTAAGAGGCAACATGGGATATATGGTACCAGTCTTAAAATGTTGGCACATATTTTTTCAATTTGTATTTATCTGTATTTTTAAACCCCCAATATCCCAGTACATACATCGACCTACATAAATATATTTTCCATGTGCATTTCTTATGTAACAAAGCTGTCTATAAACTCCAAACTCACTCTCTCCTGTTGTTGGTTTACTACAATTACATCACTCCCAGTGTAATCTAAAGCAGCACTACAGAGGCAGCATTTGTTGTTCGAGTTGTGGTCGATCAAGCCACTTCTGATGGATCCCAGCAATACCGGCTTCCACAGTCCAAAGCTGACAGTCTTTCCATGTCTGTGTCATTTAGTTTGAAGTCAAAAAGCCTGGCATTGTCCTTTATTCTGTCTGGATTTGAGGACTTGGGAAGCACAGAGATGCCCTGCTGCACAGCCCATCGCAACAGGACCTGAACAAACACAACAAGATTTTTGTTGTCCAAATGTTTGTGCTAAAACATATTATATGAACACAGAGGTGGTGGCAGCCATATGGGTCAAAATGTTTGCATTGAAAAAACAAGTGATTTTTTTTTAGAACTGGGTGGGCAAGCTGACATCAAGCCACTTCCTGTGTGTGTTTACCTGTGCAGGTGTACGTTCACAGCTCTTTGCCACCTCCATGACCACAGGGTCAGTGACCAGTTCTCCTTTCCCTAAGGAGGAGTACGCTTGGAAACAAACTCCATATTCTTCACACACACTCCTCAGCTCTTTCTGGCACAGCTTTGGATGAAACTCAACCTGAAGAAAACATAAAAGCACCATCTGCATTGCACTCAGCGAATAAAACTTTGAATCATTTGCATAACATTATGTATTTTACTATCCATCCTGCTTCTCTCAGTACTGAATTCTACCTGGAGCAGAGCAGGAGGGATTTTGCAGCTCTGCATCAGCTCTCTCATGTGTGCTGGTGTGTAGTTGGACACTCCAATGGCCTTCAGCTTCCCCTGGGCATGCAGCTCCTCCAATGTAGCCCAACTCTGAGCTCGATTACCTGGAATCAAATATTAATAGGACTTCATCCTCAGTGTTATTCAAGTACAACCACATTGTGGAGGAGGAATGTGAGAAGACGGATTGGATCCCAATTTCTTATTTACTCAAGCATTTACTTTTTAAAACATTTGATACATCTGACCAAAGCAGAAATTTACTCCAGATTTATTTTTAGATAACTGCATATATAGTCCCGTGATATTTTGTTCTATGAAAAAAAACATGATTTGATCCTAGTTCTTTACCTGGGTTACGTTGGTCAGCTACAATTAGACCTTGTGTGCCAGGCCAGTGGATCAAATAGAGGTCAATGTAATCCAAGTCCAGCTGAGACAGGCTGTGAAGGGCTCCTTGCATGGCTCGGTCGCCCTGATCCTTGGGGCCCAGCTTACTGCAGGGATAAGGGAGGGATGGTGTTTCAGAATTGTTCATTGTGTCCTTAGAGTCAAAAGTGACTGAGCTTCAGTGCCTCCTTATGGTATGTGAAACTATGTGATCAAAGACATCAAAGCGTGTTTAAGTATGCTTTCGTCATTTTGCTCAACGACAACAATCAAGAACATTTAAAGCTAAAAGAGAATATTTGGTTTTACTTAAAAAAAAAATAAAAAGTTCTATCAGATACCGATTGTATTCAAAATGCATGTTCATAACATTGCCAGAAAAAAATATTCTGCCATATGTATCAAAATACCAAAAGCTAATTTTATATGCTCTCATGTTGTGCTACATTACATATTAATAATGTAGCAGTTTTTAAGTGACATTTTGTTTTTAAAAGTTACTGACAGAAAATGCATTTAAACATTGATACACACATATATAGATAGCATAGAAATCACCTGGTGATGAATACATCCTCTCTGATTAGTCCATGTTTAGGCAGGAGCTCCTTCAGGGCTCGGCCCAGGTCAGCTTCGTTCCGGTAGACAGCTGCACTGTCAAAGGACCGATAACCAGCAGCCAGTGCTGCATCCACAGCCTGATATACAACTTCAGGACCCACCAACTTGTAGGTCCCCAAACCCACAAGGGGCATCTGAACCCCCGTATTTAGGAGGACAGAAGGTGCAGAAGACATCTGATCTGACCAGAACTTCTTCTTTGTACCTGGTTTGGACTTGTTGGTCTACCCAACCCTGTTGGAGATGGGGAGAAGGACAGGTGAGAAATGACAGAGATTTGTTTGAGAAGAAAATACTGTGACACAACAGAAGACTACCTGGATTGAGAAAAAGACAGATTCAAGTGATATCTAGAGGTTTTTCCACTCCATCTGGTCATTGTGTTGACACATAGTTTCAAGCACAACATTACTATTGTACGTAATCGTATAAACATTTTTAAAGTATGCAATAGGAAAAAACAATTTCGTATGCAATAATGTAAACACATATAATATAGAATACTGTCAACATTGTTTCAGCATGAAACAGTATAACTTATGTTACATTATGCAATCCTAAATCATTGTTACTGTAAGAAATGGTATGGTATGTATAAACATTGTCATAGCTTTAGATTGTATAGTCATAAAGTGTGCAATGGTATAAACGTTACATTTTGCGTGCAATAACAAAACGTTAGATATGGGGACAAGCATTGCTAGGATATGACAAAGTATACGTGTATTAGAAATTTGACATATAATGACGCATTATTATTTAAGACGTAGCAGTGTCATAGTTGTTATAATACAGTGAAACGAACTGGATGATGGAAACGCCTGACGAAGATAACTTCATCTCACCTTTGACGCCTTTTTACCCGAATTCCTTTAAGGTTGGAGGAAAAAGTAGGCGATGACCTGTCCCCTATTCACATAACTAAATATCAGTTTATGGAAATGTCACGAAAAAAATTCAGCAGAACTTTTTACTTAATCGGACAGGGCCATGTTTACAACTACTTCTTCCTGCTGCCCGTGGTCAGCTGACTGTCATGTGACAGTTTGGGCGGTTTTAGCCGTCACCATAGTGATATCAGCTCTGAGCCGCTGATTGGAACAAGATGTAGCAAATCACAGAAGGCCAGGGGACCGGAAGGCGGGAAATAATCCTAATCAGCGAATCCTGAGACGAGAGCAGCGTTGATCGACGGACCCATTTTTAACTGTTCATGTCCTGGTGCAGTGTAAAGTTAGCTAACTTGTGGACGTGCCAATTTTGTGCTCGCCATTTCCTACAGACACTACGGTAATTTCAAGCGCGCAAGAAAGCGAGCCAAGAGTTTCTGTCAGTTTTTACACGAGTTATAAGGCAGTTATATCATATTTTAAGCTATCTAAAAAAAAATTTGCCAGTTAGCTTAATCAATTCAACGTTTTCAGTGATTTCTATATATATTCTCTTCTTGGTTGCCGTTGCAAACAAGATTTAGATTTTGTTGCCCAAAGCATATTAGGTCAATCATGCCACTGCAGACATTCTCTTTCCCCCTCCCTGAAACTCGGTTCTTCAGAGCTGGTAGCTGTATCTACAAGTTCAAGATCTCAGGAAGCAGCAGCTTCAGGCAAGACACCGTTCTTCACATCTTTAGAGCCTTGTCTGACAAAAGGAAACACTGGTCTTTTTTCTCCCTTTCAGCTTTGTCTTCTCTTAAAACTTCTGCCTAAACTGGCATCTGTCATACAGTCTAAGATTGTCTGAAATGTAAATGTCTGACTTTAAGAAATGAGAAGGATGCCTAATTTCTCATTCAGAAATAAGATGTGTATTTTTTTTTCCATAAATGCACTGCAATTAACATTCAAGATGATGAAGTAATAAAATAGTAAAGT
This sequence comes from Hypoplectrus providencianus, assembly GCA_028566105.1. Lineage (NCBI taxonomy): Eukaryota > Metazoa > Chordata > Actinopteri > Perciformes > Serranidae > Hypoplectrus > Hypoplectrus providencianus. The sequence continues at coordinate 5,201,180 of JAOWBC010000935.1, read as the reverse complement.
GAAAATGCATTTAATTTGTCACAAAACAAGAAAGAACCCTGAAATATATTACAGTAAGTTTCTGGAAAATAACTTTTTTTCTTTTTCTTATCAGCTGTTCAGCATTTGAAACCCACTACAAAACCACTAAAACTGAATAACGGCATCCTGTGTGCGCTGTTAACATATATGTGCATAATGTATTTTATCAGAGGAGAGCAAGTTACGAGACTAAACAATCTCCATCAGGAACTGGAGGTAATTTTGGACACTGCTTACATGCTCAGTCAGCATTCACAATTACTGTCACACTGATGTTTATTTAATTAATTATCAGCTTTCACCGTGAACTGATTTATTCTGACCTCTCATCATTCACACTAATCTTTTCCTCTGTTACTCTCACTATAATTTTCTCCTCCTGTTTTTAGGATATTATTAGAACTGTTCTTGGCAACCTGGACAGTCTCCAACCCTTCTATAGTGCGCATTTCAACGTCTACCCTTGTATCCTTTGCAACACATTTAAATCATTTACTGCAATTTACAGACCAAGGACCAGGTTTTTGACACAACACAGTATTATCCAATAATAGCACATTGTGTTTTGTTAACTGCAAGTACCAGATAAAAAGGAGTGGAAGGGAGCATCTAAAATGACGAGCAAACATGGTGAGGCAAAGCTGAGTGCCTACCCGTTCAGTCTTATCCTCTACCTGGAGAGAAACATGCACAATGGTGAGACACAGGAGCAACAATTCACAGCTTATTCAATTGTCAAAATACATCCTGTACTTACAAGGCATTACATGCCATCAAAGGAACATTTGTTATTTAACTAATCGCCCTCAGGTATCACATTTTTGTGATAGGTCCAGAACAAACATAACTCACACAAACTGTAATTGAACGAGAACATAGTGTTTAGGAGACCAGGCTTTTATTCACGACCACATTTTCAGGCAAGTGGTGATAACATAGAATAGAGCTGCAATGATTAGTAGATCAACAATAAAAGTATTTGCAAACTATTTTGATAATCAGTGAGTCTTTAAAGTGTTTTTTCCTGCGCAAAATGCTGTTTTCAGCCTCTCAAATGAGGGACATTACTGGCATTTTTTGATTTTATATCATGTTAAACTGAAAATCTTTGTATTTTAGAACGACAAAACAAATACACAAAGACAGCACATTGGATTTTAATGAACTGGGATTTTTCCCTTATTTTAGACATTTTATAGATGAACCAATCAAAGAATGTATGTGGAAAATAAGTCCATTATGGAAAGACTAAAAAAAATGCAGCCAGAAGTAAGCTCATCTTTGTCAGCCAAGCATGCAGATGCATATTTCCAGTGTGTGCTTTTATGTAAAAGAGTGAGCAAGCATAAATTGTTAGGGTTTTGTGAATCTTATAACAATTTTCTATACAAACAGACATACAGGAAACTACTTATACTACTGATGCCTTGTGTATTTATCTTGCAGAGGAAGCAGAGCAAGCCGAGAAGATGAGCCCAGTGAGTTAAAGTTCAGTTACTCACATAAAACACAGTGAGAATACAGGGAGGAGTGTTTTAGATGGACTGTCATAACATAAAAACATGATAAATTAAAAAAGACCTTAAAATAAAATAAACCTTCATTTAATAAGTATCAAGTTGTAAAGTGTAAACCTACCTTGAAACACTGCTTGCATAAATGCATCAATAATAATAATAATCCAATAATATATTTGGAATATATTTAACACTGTATAATAACTTTTCATACTTTAAAGTACATTTAAATGCTGATACTTTGTACTATTGCTCCTGAATGCAGGAGTTGTTGTAATGTTGCAGGTTTGTGTTAGTACTTTTATTCAAATGTAGGATGTACATTTCCTTTTCCACCACTAAACCTACTGCATGTTCTCCAGGAGGAAGAAGTTGCACAGAACCTTCCCTCTGTCTCTGAGCCAGAGTCAAAGCGCAGGAGAAGATACTCACCACTAGAGGACGCCATACTAAAGGACTTACTCCAGGACCTGGAGGCTGAGAGCAAGCTTTCTGTGGCTGGGTGAGTTACTACTGTGGAGCCTGTCTGTAGCTACAGTAACTCTGCATTTGTCACATTTAGCCTGAGGAACCATGGGTAAATGTTTAGACAATCTATTGGCTGTGTCTTTTAGTCACATAACTGGTCACATGGGTTAATATGTGAATAAACTTTGTGATTATGCTTTGAAGAGTTTGTGTCTGTATGCACACGGGCCTTACACTGATGGTAGTTTTTCTCAGTTTTTACGGAATTAACCATTCTCTCTATGATGTTTTGGTGATATGAAAATAAACACCATTCAATATTCACATATAAATACAAATGTAAAGTGTTTTGTCATTGCCTATTTTCTTTCGTCCTCCTCACTGTAAACGATGTGTATTGTTGGTGAGGGTGTTAAAGATGATTGAGGAACACTGTTCATTCAGGCTTCATTTGAATGATGTGTGGAGAGATGACAACATTTTTCTTATTCATAAAATCACCAAGATATCCATAATGACAACTGCCCTGTTTCTCTCTCTCTCTCTAACACACACACACACACACACACACACACACACACACACACGCTCCAGTGACTCCAGGAGTTATGAAACAGACCAGAAGCGAACGGGCGCCACCTCAATCATACTGACAGTCAGATCAGTGGGGCGAAAATGATGATTTAAAACGCACACACACACACTTGGTTTGTATCAAACTTATATAAACAGAATTATCTCATAGTTTTGAACCTGAGTAACACACACTCAGATGCGCAAACTGTGTAAACATCCTGGACACAGCAGGGCCTCGAGCATCATTACTAGTTCACAGGAAATCCAGTTTCATTAAGCAATTCTCATTGAATTATTTTCACCACACTGACCATTACACTTACATGTCCCTACAAAGTGCTACACACTAACACACAGAGGTACAAGTTTAAAACTCAGCGCTGCTGTCAGAGGCTTCCTGCATACAGGGGCTTCATCACTGATCATTGGTGTGTGTTGGTGTGTGTGATGCCCTCGAGAGACAGGTGGTTTGTTTTTGTGTTAAACATGCTGGAAAAATGGGAACAGAAAAGAAAGAAAAGAGAGTTTTTCATTGAGCAATCACTTGTCAACATGAGGCATCTAACAGAAAAGTGTCGGTGATGGCTGCCAACATGAAACTATCAGCATTAGGAAGCCATGAATGAACCCACAAACACAAGTCACATTTTATAGTAGTTAACATTATCTCATGATGTATAAATTAACTTATTTAAACCTATCTGTAGTGTTGTTGGGCTAATTTAAACTTGGACATTTCTTCATCATAAGGTTCAAAATAGGGTTACAATCCTTTTTCTCACTTTATGGCTAACATTAGCTCTTGTGTTAGTAAAGGTTGCAAACCCATGACTCAACACATTGTTTTCTGCGTGAAATGTCCTGCAAAAAAAGTGTGATTGTCATTTAATGGCTTTTTTAAAACAGACTTAAATGATTGATCTATATGATATTTTATGCTGTTGTTGTTGTTCTGATAAATACCAGATCAGTTCATGTACAAACCTTAATGGCAGAAAGTTAGATGGAAGAATGACAGAAGATTATGCTTCATGATTGCTCTTCAAATGGCCATTTGTATACCAGCTTTCTGAAAAAAAAAAAAAAAAGAATAAAAAGAACAAACATAAATATGCATTTCAGGATTGCTTTTAATCTGCACTCACACAGACTCACAGCAGCATGTGATCTTAAAACAGTTGTTGCAGGAATGTTTAAAACAGTAAACATTCCTAGGGTGAAGTTTTCCCTTAAAGGGACTAAGTGAACCTTTTAGCTTGAATATTCCACCATGTCAAAGCAATAATTGTTCTGTTTTTGTAAAATAAACTTCCAGCAGGCCCTTTCTGAAGCGTCCACGTCCCCAGAGCAAGGCCAAAGAAGATCCAGGACATGTTGACAAGGTGATGCTTTTCATTAACTCACTCAGTTCAGTCATTCGAGCCAACAGTTGCTCAGAATACAATCCCCGTCTCACAAAGCTCTCTGGTTTCCTCTCCACCACAGATATAAACACACACTTGCAGCATCTCTGTCTTTACTGTAGCCTCAGGCTAACATTAGCGCAGACAGGTAGGATAACAAGTGTGATTAAGGTTAATAATAGCATTACATCAGACACACAGTGTACATGTTTCTGGTGATGTGCTTCACACTGATTAGCAACAAAGTCCCAAAATTACCCTCCACGATCTTATCTGATCCTGTTTTTTTACGCTTGTCCACTCTTTTTCCCCTCATACTTGTTTCAGGTGGAAAAAATGATTTAAACTCATTATGTCGGCCCACTGAGTTATTTATTTTAAGAGGAGGAAGTGCCAATACAAGTCTACAAGCTTTTAAAAGGATTATGTTTGAACCACAAAGGTGATCATTAAGTTCAGATGGCACAAACAGACTCAAGGGAGGTGTTTTTAAAAGACCAGGACCAATATTAGGTTAAAAAAAATTATTTTTCATTTCCCTTAAGGTGTATAGAGTTAAAATTAGTTATGTCAACTAACTTTTTTATTCCAGATATAAAAGATTGTAGGTATTATATTTTCTCAAATAGCTCAAAAAGTAGTGCATCTAGTTGCCATAACACCCTGTGTAGCCCTAGGTTTCAGTAATGACTCTAAATTGCCCATAGGAGTGAATGAGAGTGTGAATGGTTATCAGCCCTTCTCTGTATTATTCTGTCCTATGATAGTGCGTCCTCCTGTCCAGGATGTACCCTGCTTCTGGCTTAATATCAGCTGGGATTGTCTCCAATCCCCCCCTTAACAACCAGAGTCCGTAAAAGCAGGATAATGAATGAATTAATGAATATTGTGTTCTATTTTCACTATTTATTTATTTATTTTTTTGTCTTATCCTCACCCACAGAAAGCTTCCAAGAACTGTGACGAACTAGGGCAGAAATCAGGAGTCGAAATGGTCAGAAGAAATGAGACTCAGGGTGAAGTGCATCCTGAGAGCACACAGCACACAGGAGAGGAGGAAGGAGAGGAGGAGGAGGAGGAGGAGGAGGAGGAGGAGGAGGAGGAGGAAGAAAACTCAGATTCTGTCCCTGGGACACCTGTGAAACCAGGGATTTTGTCTCGACTGGCCAGGTTGGTGTGACTTCACCTTCAGCCACACAAAGAGTAAACATATATACCAGCATGCTAGAGGCAAAAGCTGAAAAAAATACCTCAGTTAAACTCCACAGTAGGATAAAGATTCATACATGGATGGAGGTGATGATGATCACTGTCTTATTCATAGGTTTGACTGACTTTTACACCCACAGGAGACACAGAAGCTAATTGCTACTGTGCATCTGAAAGAATAAGGTTGACAAAGATTCAGAAGGATGGGGGAAATCCAGATATATGATCCACATCCAGTTATATGCACAGATGTTACCATACCCTTCTTTCTGTCGATACAAGCTAATGTCCTTAGGCACATAAAAGGCTGACGAAAGGATCTCCAAGCTGACAGAGCACGCTAAACACTCTTACAGAAGTCTTCTTTTTATGGTATAATGATGAGCAGCGCTATGAGATGAGCTCACAGTCATTAAACTCTCTGTCTGTGTATTTGCAGCCGTATCTTCCCCTTCTCGCTGCTCTTCAGAGACTCATGAGGGCCGCAGCACACACAGGTGGAGTGGAAGCACACGAGTTTGTTAAAGTTGTGCTCTGTTCAAAAAGTTTGGTCAGCTTCAATGTTATTGATTTAATTTTAAAAAAATATTACTTCTATGTAGTTTCACATTGTTCCATTATGGTAAGACACCTTACTATCAGCTTACCTCACGTTATGATACCGGATCAGCTAGTTCATTTCTGTTAAGTTCTGTTTCGTAAGACAGATTGAGACTCTGCATTTTCAGTGACTTTATAGATCTGGATATTATATTATTTCTTCTTGTTTTATTTTCCTGAGCTTTTTATACTTTCATATCCAATAAAGGCAGTGAGTCACTCATCTCTCAGTTTATTTTCAACTTTTCTATATGATCTGTGACCCCATCTGCACTTCATTTCTTTTGTTTAATTTCACGGGTTTAGTCGACAAAGCACCTTTTCACAACCACAGTAGTTATGCTTTTTTATTATTTTAATGCACTTATTTGTTAGATGAAATTTGATTAAGCAGGAAATAGTTTAATCCAAATTGTTTCATTTTCCTCAGTGTGCTGACTGACAACTGAATTCTGTAGACAATGCTGTCTCTCTTAATATTTCCACTCCAGCGTGTGTGTGTGTGTGTGTGTGTGTGTGTGTGTGTGTGTGTGTGTGTGTGTGTCCTCATAAGTGCATACCTTGAGCTTCACTGAGTATCACCTTGTGGAAACTCCACTTTCCTCCTGTCAGTCTAAATTAGTTAAGTGTACTATATGTGTGTGTGTGTGTGTGTGTGTGTGTGTGTGTGTGTGTGTGTGTGTGTGTGTGTGTGTTGGAGGGGGGACTCTATAAACAAAAAATAAAAGAAAAAATATAT
>JAOWBC010000935.1:5181473-5191473 GCA_028566105.1 Hypoplectrus providencianus | reverse complement strand
GTGTGAGTGTGTGAGTGTGAGAATGGGATTGTGCATCGCTGGAAGCCGCAGCATCTCTCTCCTGAATCATTTATTAGCCTTTTCTTTCTAGAGCAGTTCAAGGTAGATAAGAGTTGTGAGAACTTTTGGGAGTTTTCAGCTGTGGTTTTTATTGTGCTGCAGAAAGAGGCTCGAAAACATATCTGCTCTTATTCCACATTCACTCGTAGCGCCAACAAATCCATTTTAATATCAAAACCAATCATCTGCTAATGATTTGCTCCACAATTCCACTGTATGGCAGGGCATGGCAACTCCACTTGCAGATTAGTTGTTTTTTTTTTTTTTGTTTTTTAATCAAATGTTGTGGATTATAAAACTAGATCTCCAACCTAAATGTCAGAATGGGTCGTTTGTCAGTACCACTCATAATGACCCATGTGAGCGTTTTACAGTTCACAGTACAGAGCTGAACAGAGCATTACAGAAACAAAACAGGAAAAACAGGATGCATTTTTGGTGAATATAGGTTACCAAACAAACAAAAGACAGTTTAAAAAAGTAAATAAATGTGCGTAAATGCCAGAAGTGAAGAAGTTATGAGTGTGACCTAACTGGCCTAATGCTTTTAAGAATTGGTCACAAATACATGGTCACTGTAAGCATTATAACAGAACCAGTTAGTGAGTTTGTCGGGAACTATTTTCAGTAGTGGATTAATACACATTTGATGGTCTAGTGGGTAGTCATTGTGTTTTAATGACCTTTGGCTGCAATATTATTGAGTATGGGAATACACTGTATGTCATGTCATGTAATGGGATTTGTTGACAATGAAGTCTTTGTCTGTAACTGTCTGTTTCTGGTTTGATTTTCTTAAAACATATGAAAAGTTCTGCCAGCACAGTTAGAATAATCAGGCCTTTTTCTTGTGTGGTGAAATGCCCTATTCTCATTATTCTCACTCATTTCTGGTAAAAATAAATAAATAAATAAAAAAAAATATCGACAAGTTTATTTCTTTTGGAAGCAGAATATCTTAATGCACTAACAGATTTATTTATTTATTTATTGAAGAAAATTATGTTTTAGGACATAAATGCAGACGGTTTGTAGATGAGAAATAAGCTCACGGGTGTTTCCCGGATGACTTACTTTAAAGCGCTGTTCTTCCGGGAAATTGTTTGGAGGGTTTAGCTTTTGTCATTTCAGTTGATCAAAGGTCAAACCGAGCATCTGCAGTTTGTATTTCTGAGGGGATAGCCTCCAGCTGTTCCGTGACGACCCGCTGAGTCCCATTCAGGATACGAGACAGATGTGGCGCTGCTGCTGTCGCTGAAAACACACAATGAAACAGTGATGATTATTGCGTCTGGGATCCAACCAAAGTACAGTCATTTAAATGAAAATGTGATGTGCGGGGTCACCTCCCACTTCAGTTTTGTAATTGGATTCTATCATATAGGGAATCAATTCCTGCCAAAGGCACAAAAAAAAAAAAAGTCGAGTCATTTATTTTTATGGCCCAAAAGCAGCGGGCTATAGTGTCTCAGTGGGCTTTATAGACCCACAACGTCAGTGATTCCCAGCACTGCCCGGAGTCTCTAGGGAGACATCGAAAAACTCATTGAAAAACCAAAAACATGGCAGTAACCTCAAGAGATTGTGATTCTTGCTCTTCCAGTAAGTAAGACATTTGTTCCTTCACCCTGAAACCCAGTTTCTTGTGGATACCCACCACAACAGAACAAAGGACATCCAGTTTGGGAGCACTTTTAAAGTCATCTGCGGTCTGATCTGGCTCTTTGTGACCTATGTGACATGTCACCGAAGTGCTGCAAAATGTCCAGCAAATAATCTCAGAGTCTATTAAAGGAATGTCTTTACCCACTGGAGTTTGGACAGGGTGGTTGCTAAGCTGGTTTCCTCTGTCCAAGACAAGAAAGACGAGAAGCAGAGCCAGGCGTTCCCCACAATATACCCATCATGTGCCACACACACACACAGTTGACCCAAACCCACAATATCTTCTGACCCGACCCTGCCCTTCCTCCTGCAGCCACAAATGGAAAACCCAGGCAGACTCTGGGAGTGTGTGTGTGTGTGTGTGTGTGTGAGGTCTCCCATTCATTTTATTTATTAGTTCGCTGTATCAACTGGCAGCTCAGGCCTTGAATATTATTTTTTTGTCATTTTGTGTGCATGCATACAAGTGTGCTTTTTGTGTGTCTTAATGCATGTGTGGTAGAGCTGTGTGTGTGTTCTTACTATTGTGGTAGTGCGTTGATGGAAAACCTATCTAGTTTTCCTCTGTGTCACAGCGGCGGTCCCCCTAAAGGTTGAAAACAGAGAGCGAGGAGGGGGGAGGGTGGAGGGACACAGAGACGGTTACACACACCAGGAGGAGAAAGACCTGAAACAAAGAAGATATGCATGATTTTAAATGATGATTTTTTTGATAATTCCCCTTATTTGGTGCAGGTAAAGGAGTGGAGAAGGAAGAGGGACCTGTGGAAAAGAAAAAGTCAGATTCACACACTCTCAGCTCTCTAATTGTGGGTGTGTCCAGAGCTATAAGTGCCTTCGCTGTTACCTGTGTCACTTATATCCCTGCATGAGGCTCAGAACAGACACACTCACACACACACCTGTCAGCCGGCACACCTGCCCTGCACTCCAGAAGCTGCACTCTGTTCTACATCTTCAGGTAAGACTGAGCTCCTTTTCACAACTTAACAGTAGTGCATCATGTTGGTGGAATAGACCTTTAAATCATGTACTTGTTCTGTCATAACTAGGCTGTGGATTTATGATTGTTGCTTTCTGTCACATTTTACTCTGTGTTGCAAATACAGAGAACTAAATTGTAAATTTGTAAAAATCCTATTTTTCCTTGTGTTGCTTTACATTAATTCTGCAACTTTTTACATGTATGTGTATATTACTAATACAAACCTGACTAAAATCTAAAATGTTAATAAAACATTTTGCAATAGTTTGTTTTAAATATTTTGTTTTATAAAAAAAAAATAGCTTAAGAACTGCACAAGACCATTCATTCATTATTCACATTGGACTAAGCATGCCAATTTATTTGAAATCAGTATTATAATAATACCATATTTTAGAAGATGTGGAAAATGTCCACATCACTTGTTCTTGACAGTTGGCACATTTTTGCCATATGTGGTGGGTTTTATTTTGAAACTCCTCCCTACTGAGCTGATTTATAATTTAAACAGTATTTCTGTTGATTTGTTTAAAAATTGTATAGATTATAATTTTTTTTTAAAGAAAGGGAAAATACCGGATCATTACATGACAAGACTGTGACAGATTATGCATCTTCTGTGGGTTTGTGGTATTATTAAAATGTTTGTTTCATGCATTGAATTCACCCTATTGGCATTGTTCTGTATAAAGCAAATATTAGAGGATGCAGGTTTTTGACAATGCAAAAATGCTTATTTTGCTTGTGTGTACAGATGCAGACATTTGGCAATGTAAGCTAAATTTCCTCATGTCTGTATATTTTTAGTTTAGGAAAACAATTTAAATATATGGTCAAACATAGTTTCTCCTTGCACTATTCAGTTTGCATTATTATCAGTCCTGAAGGTTTTAAATACAGCATTTTGCGAGTGGATTTTAGGATGAGCAATGAGCTAATTTGAACCTCCTCATATGCTCATTTTTAAAATCTGATGACATGATTTTGACAAGATTTTTGCATGTGGAATATTTTTGCAAGCCTTAATAGACTTGTCACTTGTATACATTTTTAAGGCTGTATTCGTGATCTTAAACACAATCCCTCCCACTATGACTCCCCAACACAGGGTGTAGCTCATTACATCCCACTTTCCTCAAAGACAATCCTTCAGGCGTGGAAACCCCACATAAGAGGAAAAAGCGGGGCATTTCCCCTACTCCGCCAGCTGACATGGGGTTAATGGCCTCACACACACTCTCACACACACAGAGTCCTCACCCGTTAATTTGTCCATACCAGCAACGTTAATGGCGTCCCCAGGGGCGTTCAACCATCACCACACAGACGATTCCCAACATTGGCTGACAGGAAGCGGAGCTGGAAAGAGCTGCCATTTTAGAGGGCAGGGGTCACAATCACCGAATTCACAGGAAAACATGACTTTATTGTTTACACACGTGTTGGAGTGTGTGTGCGAGGGGGGCATGAGCATGTGCATGCCTGGACACTCACTCAAGATTATGCATACTTGGGTGCAAATACAATATATATATATACATTTATCTGTGTATAGATTGAGATTATGCTATTGCTGTCACGTGTGCAGCTACGTGTAGCAGTCGCTGTGAGGGGGAACATACTTGTGTCAGCAGGTAGCTGTTAAATGAGGCAGACTGAAAAGATAAAGACTGTATTGTTTTTATTCACATTAGCTGTTACTCAACTGAGTGACACACAGGCAGACATGCAGGGTGGGAAATCACCTTAGTAGATAAAGGAAGGGGCTCTGGGCAATGCTTCGATATAGGGGTGAAAGTTCAGCAGGAGAGGATCACCTCAGGTTGAGTGAAAACTCTGAGAAGTCTTCTATTCACAAAAGAGAAACAAATAAATATCTTTTAAATAGTCTACATCACTCGGTCCCAAATTTTCTGACTTTACAGCAAAGCATTGCCAATATATGTTGACAAACTGTGAGCTGTTCAAAATTCAGATTGATTTGGTTTTATTATTTTTTCAATTATAAATGAGAAAACCTGAAGTTAGTCTTCAGCACATATTTAGGCAAAGTTTGATTTTTTTGCATTTAACCTCTGAAAGACAGTTATAATTCAGATTTTTTTTTGGCTTTCAGTCACATTTGACATACTTTGGTGCTCTGTTTGGACCCTCCAGGCTGCCATCCAGATGTCGCTGATCAAGACCTCACATTTCTGTCTGCTGGTCCTGCCAGTGACGTCACTGCTGCTGTCCTTCTCTCCTATTGGTTGGAGCTACGATGGCCTTACCCCAGGGTGTCACCTACACCGTAAGTAAAATAAAAAGTGTCCTCCCAGAACACCACATCCATTTATGTGCATTGTTTTTCACCTAGTAACACCCTACTGTGCTGTGATTGGCTAGTGCAGCATAATTAGCAAACTAGCAAGCTAACTAGCTAGCTGCAAAATTAGTAAATCTTAAAGTAATGCTTCATTCATACAGTCTTGTCACAGCACACAAAATCATAATGCTATCTCTAGGTAAGGGAACCATTTGTTTGGTTAATTTTCTGTAACCAATTTAATATAAAAGCGAAGCTAGCTAAGTGTCGGAGAGCTGGATGGTTAACTTACATTCATTCTGGTTACAGAAAATGAGCCCAATAGTTATCGGGAGGGGAGCCAATGGCACCTCTGAAAATAAATTTGCACGTTAGCTAGCTAACCAGTCAGCCACCGAAGACTTTATCCTATCCGAAAATGTATCCTATCGTACTTTATCCACACATTATCACAACACAGGGAAGCAAAATGCTATCAACAGATGACCATAACATTTGTTTGGCTAATTTTCTGAAACCTGTTGAGCGTAAAAGCTTTGTTACCTATCCAGCAAATGGCAGGCTAGTTTGCTAATTACTCCATGCTTTCATGCACTGGCGGACTCCGGAAGTTTGAGGGGTAGTAGTAATAACGCATCATTTTTCTTCCTGTTTCTTACTGTGCTGCATCAAACACTCTCACACACAGGATTTCACCATCTCACCTCTCTCTCCTCTCTCCAGCCTTCAACGTGACCATCCGCAGTGACCGTCGGGGCACATGTAAAGGCACCCACCTGGTCTACGCCTGCGTCGGCTACTGCGAGTCCAGCGCTTTCCCATCCAGGTACTCCGTGCTGGTGGCTTCCAACTTCACCCACAACATCACCTCTGCTTCACGATGCTGCACCATTAGCAGGGATGCTAAGGTGAGAGGAAATGAGAAACATTAGTTAACCACAGCCTCTTTTGGTTTTAATGTCAGTTGTTCATATACTCTCGATTTTCTCACCTCAGGTCAAAGTTCGCCTGGACTGTCCTCGAGGTCGTCACCATGACGAAATAGAGATCCTGACAGCAAAGGCTTGTCGTTGCGACATGTGCCGCAAGTCCCGCTACTGACACGTCAAGACTGTATGCTGCTTTCCAAATGTACACAGGATAACAACCACATTTAATCAGTAAAGCGGTACAAACTCTGGTAAATAATTAAAATACAAGACTTTCAGTGACGCACCAGTAGCTATCATTTTTCTATCTATGTTGACTTGTTTTGATTGCTGAAGCAAATCCACTTTAACTTATTTAACTGAGAAGATTCAGCTCTCTACCAAGTTGCTTTCAAATCCAGGGATTTCTACATTTATGTACTCAAAGAAAGAAAGATAGAGAGGTGGACAGAAAATTATGAACACCTAGCCTGAGCTTCTATTGTCAATTTCTTTTCAAATTAAACATATTTCTCCTGGTTTAATAAATCACGCATGCTCTGGATCAGTCAACCAAAAAGTCTCACCTTAAAATGGGAAATTTCTATGTTTATCAAGATGTGTATGTGTGTGTATTTTATGTGTGTGTGTGCTTGTGTAAAATGTGATGTAAGGGAGGTTCTTCTCGAAAACTTGATGGATGCACATTTGTGTTTAAGGGCTGTATAAACCATTCTGTCGCTCACATGTACGTGAACCTTTTTAAATGTTTTTGCTTTGAGGCTTGGCAGACACTTGACTTTAAAAGCAGCTAGAAAAAAAAAGTCACATCACCTTTATTCTCAGTGGCTCAGCAGCAAGTATAAGTAGAGACAGCAGCATTGTAATCAATCAAACACACTTCTAAAAAATAAGACTGTTTCAACTCATTTTCACATTTTGAAATATGCCTAAATGAATGAGAGCATTATGTTACAGCTAAGTCATCCCATTGACTTGTATTAAACAACAGAAAGTAATTCTAGTGTAAACCTTTGGAGACAACATAAAGGTCATATACAAGTAGTTTCTTTGCAATAACCACTAAACACAGACAAGAGACCAAAGAATGTACAAAAAAGTATTTATATTTATGAATTTGAACTAAAAGACATTTTGTAAATAATATCTATGAAACCAAAGAATGTTGAAAATGTCATTAAAATGAAAAGAGAAAGAATGCACTGTATAGTTTGTGATGAAATTGTGTTTCAATAAATTTCTATTCTGCAACTGATAAACTGTGAATGTGGACTTTTTAATTTTCACCTCACTTTATACACACACACACACACACACACACAAACTTGTTTCACATTGACTTACATCCATTTTCTAGTGGCCCAACTTTAACCATGACTAATACATGCATAGCACTAACCTTACAACAACTCTCACTTTAAACCAAGTTATAAAGATAGTTCTCTTAAAGTGTTATAATTTTTTACATAATTTTCCTCCTATTTTTTTTTTTATTTGCCCGCACACACACAAACAGAAACAAACACACACATACACACAAATGAATGAGTATCACACTTGGTCAAATATCTTGATGTCATACTTTTATTCAGATTCATTCATGTCAGCAGAAGTGTTGATTACATAGTTATAGTGGCGTCCTTTCCCCATTAGAAGGTCTCACACTCTGTGTCCTGTGTGGAGCAGACGGCACAGTGGCACTGCAGGGCCATGGGATAGTGGTAGAGGGGGGAGACGTTGGGCTGGCAGCCCGGCAGGCGGGCCGTCATGTGACGGGTGTGACTGTAGGTACACACACGGTGGTGTCGGTGGATGTAAGGAGGATCCGGTACAGGTTTCTGCAGGGTTAACACACATGCATTTAAACAGGCTACTTTACATTGTTTTTCTAACTTTCCAACAAAGAATAATGGCTGTGAATGCAACATATATCTGGATCTGTCTATGTAGCATCTGCTTCATAAGAGTGACTTTGGAATTGGTAGTTAAGCAATGATTTAAAAAAAAAATTAAGAGATGAAAATGATTATCCTAAGGTCCACTTTGTAGCCTGTGCCTGAGCTTTCCATTGGTGAGTTACAGGACAGTGGGCCCCTGGGGGCCACCACCTCTCCTACATAGGAGACTATAAGCCCATCCAGTATTTCACCCATGGACTTTTCAACCACATCTCTCTCTCTCTCTCTCTCTCCTTGAAGGAAATATGTTGATGTAGTTTAACATTCCACTTGTGGAACTTCAGTTGATATTTTAATCTACCAAATAAAGGACAATGAAATGCAAAGAGTCCTTGCAAAAAGCTAGGATGTGGACTTTGGTTTAAGATTTTAAATGCTCTGCTTTTGCTGATTCAGAGTTTTTCTCCTCTAAAGACTAGAATAGAACTGAGTTCCACTATACTTGGTTTTTCAATTACCTCAGAGGTGAAATCTGAATCCTTGCAAACTAGAATGAGTTCAGTAATAGTTCAGAAACCCTCCCTGCTTGGAGAGACTTAAGCAATGACAATGACATATTGGTCGGAGCAGAGATTTGGTCATTGGCCTTCTTATGGTTTGGGTTGAGTCCTGGGTCATTAATCATTTATTTGATGCTTCACAATTCCAAATAGTGACGAAATGTAAGTGGTGTGTGTGTGTGTGTGTGTGTGTGTGTGTGTGTGTGTGTGTGTGTGTGTGTGTGTGTGTGTGTGTGTGTGTGTGACCTTTACCTCCCAGGTGTGACAACGCCCCCAGCAGGCCTCTGTGGTGATGCGCAGTCCCCTGCAGCCCGGCTTCTGGGCCACAAAGGTGAACTCTCGCACTGCGCAGCCTCGGAAACCGTGCAGAGTGGTTGTCACAGCAACAGACACCTCGGCTGCCCCGACAACCAGAAGGAGGAGGACAGTGAGGGACAGGGGATTGAGATGCATGCTGGAAATGGAGGATGGAAAAATAAAAATAAAGAGCAACTTTCACAGATTTTTCAAGTACTTGTAAACATTAATGGCTTCTCTCCCCTGGTTGGTACAGTTCTGCCTCAAATATGCACTTTTTTGACATGTTTACAGAATCAAATATTCAGTTTGGCCTTGTAAATAATGATAAAGATAAGGAATGGCTTAAAGTTTCACTGATGATTATACACAAAAGCTAAAAGAAGAGTACACAGTGCATGGTGACATTCAGCAGGACTCGCAACTCCCTCTAGTGGTCATTATGGCTACTACAGCCAGTAGTTACAGACCTATACACTGTTATAAAAACCAATGGGTTGTGAACAATATCAAACGTTTAATTCTATATTAGGCAACAAATCTGTTAGATAATCTCACTATCATACATTCAAAAAACAGAGTTTTCCCTGTTCTATTTAAAATAATTTGTAATTTCTTTAATACCACTGGAGACATCTGCTCAATTATTCTACAAGTAAACCACTTAAACTGTCCTAAAACAACTGGAATCACCTCAACTCAGCCAGACTGCAGAACACTTCGCCTGTATTAAGAAATATGACACTGAAATAAAAATACTTTCTGCATGAACAGAATGATGTGAATACTTTTATAGGCAATGAACCACAAACACCACATTGTCTTCACTGTGAGAACTATAACTCCACATACCATAGGATATAACACTGGTGTGAAACAGCCTGCAAACATAATTATGTAGAGGTAAAGTAGTTCAAAGTATCTTAAAATGATGAACTTAAAGGGTCTTAGAAAAAAAAAAAAAACACTTCTCACCTTTTCAGCTGGAGATCCTGCAGAGATTTGAGCTGCTGGACTCCGGTGTCTCTCTACCCAGACAACAACCAGTGAATGGAACCAATCTGTCCTTGTTGTTGTTTTTAGAAGACCATTAGGGCGGACGGACACTCTGACATCATAGCAATTACAATGAAATACCATTAGAGACCCCAAGCCAGAAATAATGGAGACTCCCTGGAAAATACTGATGCTTGTCTATGTTTTCTTAACCTCAGCCTGTATCTTTCTCTCTCTCTCTCTCTCTCTCTCTCTCTCTCTCTCTCTCTCTCTCTCTCTCTCTGTGTGTGTGTGTGTGTGTGTGT
>JAOWBC010000935.1:5155322-5166660 GCA_028566105.1 Hypoplectrus providencianus | reverse complement strand
AGGCGAGTGCATCTCTCCGCAGTATCTGTGACTCAACTCTGCCTCCTAGTGGTACATTTGACATATTACAAGAATCCAGGACTGCTATGAATTATTTAATGTATAGTTGATTGTAAGGTAAGAAAAAAATATTGATAGCATAGAAGCCAAAAGAGAAACTACAAAAATTCTGGATTCATAAAATAGTTGGAGCTAAATAAGACTAAAAGTTTTGTTGCTTTTTTGCTTTGTTGCTTCAAAACGTTGAAAATGAAATCACAACAAAGTACTGGTAAACAGCAATGGTGTTGGCCTTTATTATCATTAAAGGGTGACACTTTAGGTGTATAAGATAAAGATATGTAACTAATTGAATTTTGGCTGTTGTCAGAAAATGCTATCAAATGTTGGTAATACTAGCCCTTATGAATGAGTTAAATATACAAACATAAACATTTTAAAATCACCGACCTGTGCGTGGAAGATGGAAAGGGACTTTGCCGTGTGTAGCGGGATGAGAACCCGAACCAGGAACTGCTTGTGTTCAGCCTTCAGGGGCAGGGCGAAGCCATTTATGATGCTGTAGGAGAGGAAAGTTACACATCAAACTTCAAGTCTTTAGTATGTGTTTTTCTTTAGAATGTTTTCCTCTCTTCAGGGTAAAAATGTTGCATTCATAATGGAGAAGACACTAAAAATGAAAATCAAGGAAGTGGAATATCGTGTTGACATCGCATTATCTAAATTTACTCACAACTGTTATCACATATGCATTATGAATGCACATAACACTTAGTCACTTGACAAACTATGACACTTTAAAACAAAACTGTCAAATTAAACTGCAAAAACTGGGTTAATCAAATATATAAGTTAACCTGTATGTAACTACTGCATGAACAATTGGTTCCTCATATGTTGGATAATACATAAAACCATTAAACGATTAGCTTATACTAAAATAAGTTAAATAAGTTTTGGTATGTTAACTCTGTAGTAAGGCCACCAAAAATATTTTCCTGGTCCATTAATGTGATTATTTTCTGGATTAATCAATTGTTTGGCATATAGATATTTTTAAAAAAATGTGAGAATTGCCCATTGCCGAAAGTGATCTTTAACTGTCTTGTTTTTCAGTCCAGAACTGAAAGATATTCAGCCTAATGCTATAAATCAAAGATAGGTGGAAAAAATTCACATTATTTTACCATTTTTGCCGTATTTTATGATTTAACAATAAAAATAGTTGGTGATCATTTTTCTGTTGATGGACTTATGGACATCTAGTCCCAAAAAGTACCATTCACATCTGTGTATGCATGTGCATTCGTCTGTGTGGGGGAGTCTATTCTTGTACCGAGTTCATTTCCAAGTGACTGGACAAATGTGTGGTCTGCTCAGTTCACTGCTATACTGACTGATGTCGCGGTGGCTCAGCCCACAGAGGGAAAAGCATGGGAAGAGTGGGAGCTAAAGTTGGAAAGTATGACTCTTATTTATCTGTTTGACTGTGTATCAGTCAGTCTACCTGTCTGTCTTTATTTGCTCTAGCATCTTTGCTTAATAGAGCATCTTCATATTATCTCCCTCCTGCTGTTCCTCTAATCTTTCTCTCCGCCTCCTGTCTTCTTCCTCTCTTTCTTTCTCTTTCTGTACAATGCATCCTCCCTCGCCCATCTCTCTCTCCCTCTCTCCGTGTGTGGGAGGAGCTATAAATACCTCTGTTACCACCAACATGAATACAAACCTCTCTCTCTCCTCTCCTGCTCTCCCTCCTCCTTCCTCCACTTCTGACTCACTGTTCACTCACTCATCCTCTCTCCATCCCTCACCCCGCCATCTTTTTTCTCACCTTCGATTCATCTTTAAAGTTTTCAAACTTCAAAAGTCAGGGTCCATTTTTGATTTTCACTTTTTTTCAGGTTATAGGTCAGAAGAAATGTTTCAGATTTTTCTATTACCTCTTAAACCTCTCTGGATCCAGTCTTTTACAACCCTCTTTACTTCATCCTATGTTAATCATCAATAGAGATTATTGAAAAGACAGAAAGAAAGAATTCTTTGTGTTATTACTGATTTCTCATCTTTTATCATTTATTTTCTTTCTCCTTCCATCTCTCTAGGTCACAAGCTTTTCATTACCATGTCAGTTTATGAAACAAAAGTATGGCAATGTCACAAACCACTGTCATGGTGATTTGGAGTGATAAAGCTGTAGCAGTCTTCTATGGGTAATGCTTTTATTTGCTTTATGTCCAAGAAATAGCAAGGTAATTTAGATTCCTATTTAGTCTACATCAAACTGAAGGGCCAGTGTTCACTGCAGCTGCCAGCTTGATACCAGAGTTAAATTGTTGTTAAGATTAAGACACTCAACTCTGAGAAAAAAGATTTTGTGGACATGCTAACATTAGTTAACATGAGCATTTTCTCTGTGTCCCAATATCCTCTTAATGTGATGCATTAAGGACAATTCAAGGATTTGATGTTCTCGCCAATGATTTTCTTTACCTTAGTGAAATATTCAGTGTATTTAATGTAAAACTCACAAATAGCTGAATTCAAAATGAATTCTCTTTCCCTGTTCAAGTGAATGAGCCCGAGACATTCTGTTTAGAGGCTAAAGTAAAACGCGAGTGCAGAGTAGTTTATAAACAGAAGCTAAACTTTTTGCTTAATCCACCACATTATTTTGCATACAGAGGGACTGAGGGGAAAAAAATGGATGTTATCATTAATCTTGTTTGTATTCACTCTGCATTTATTTTCTCCCTCCCTTTCTTTCTCTTTATTACTGTCATCTCTCCGTTCTTGTTCCCATTGATTTGTGTACGAATTCCGCCAGAGAGCCACGTTTGTTTATCAGATTGTCTTCCTTCCTTCTACTCTCTTCATCTCTATCTTCCTCATATTTCTCTTACTGACCTCAGAGATAACGCAACAAGCTATACAAACCTCTGAGTCATTTTTCATTCATGTATTTAACCCCCCTCTTGTTTCTGTCTCTCCTTCCTGCCAACCGGCACCTTTGCTCATCTCCCCCTGCTGCCTAAATCATTTGTTACTCCAGTGGGCTGCGCACCCACAGTTGTGTTTACCAGATAAGAAAGAGGGAACAATGTTAATAAATCAAAAATAAATAGTTTTTTGTGTTGGAACAGTTGCAGTAGTGGTTATGCTTTGTCGCCATTTTTTTTGTAGTTGCTTAATTCAGTGAGTTACCAGCTGTCTCATGAATAGGAGCAGCTGGCCAAGTACACTATGTGTGCCTGTACGTGTGTGTGTGTGTTCACACTCAACTCCGAATACATCCATTAAACCGTGATTTACTGCAAAGTATACTTCCCTCCATAGCCGCACAATATCTCCCAAGTTTCTCTGCTTAATACGAACCTGCCGAGGATTTCCAGAAGCTCCGCGACTCCGTTGAAGTGCTCAGTTTCATATATGAACCTGAAACAAAAAACACATAACAGAGTGAGTTATCATGATGAATGAAGCTCCTTAAAGCAACTTAAAGAAGTATATATTCTGTTAACTTACTGTGAAATTACAAATGCATTTATTTCAGTGGCTTCCCAGCCTTTCGAAAAGATTTGATTAATGACATGATGCGCTGTGTCTGGAATACAACCCTGTTACCTCTGTGATGTTATCACATGAGAGACAAATGAGGTACAAGCTGATTTATGCTTATACAGCATCTTTTAGCTGTCAAACAATGATGCTGAAAGCAGTTAACTGAGGTAGAAAGCGAGCGTGTTGCAGCACTGCAGCTCTCCTGTACTTGAATTATATTGCAAACACAACAATTCAGCCAAAGTCGGTGAAGGGAGAAGATGAAACATGACCATACATCACAGCACTCTTGTTAGTCAGAGCTGTTTAACCAATTATTTGAGGAGATTTGTGTCACCACATGATGATTAAACACACTGTCCGGATACATGCAGGGAGGAATACATTGCTGATCCAGTGTTGAGGGTTAGGGCCGCAAATGTGCACAGTCATGTCCGTGTGCCAGAACACTACTTTAGTCTGAAAGTGCTACATGTAGCATTTTGTGCTTTTCAAAAGTTTTAACTGCACGTCCCTGAAACCATCTCCAATTCTCCTCTTGATGATGCTCATGCCTCATTGACATCACATTATACATGCTGTAATTATGAGCAGCTGTGTGGGGAAACTGTTAGCGTCAGCGCCTCCTGGGTGGAGTTCAGAGTCAGCGAAAGAATAATCTCTATAAACAGATATCTGCATATGCACCTTCACATATGCACATTCATGAATACACAATCTGTAGGCGAGATACCAGTTTGCAGGTGAACACTTTTGTTGGCTCTCGTAAAGTTCATTTGCATTCACATGAAGAGAAGCAACCCAGTCGTAGAAGTGTGCTCTCAACTATATTCTCAATTAAGGCTGCAAATCAGTCACGTAAAAGAGGAAGTCTTGGTAAATATCTGTTATCTGGAAGTCTGCTGACTTCACTGGAAACCCAGAAATATTGACCACTTTTCCCAGAGGCTAAATCACAGGTTCCAAATAGGGATGCACAATATGGATTTTTTTTAGCCAATAGCAATAATTAACTGTTAATCATGGCTGAGACTAATAAAATGCCCGCCAATATAACTTTTATTAGTTTAGGCACACCTGAGAGTAAGAAAGGCTGAGACTAAAGAGCAACATTTATTTAGTCTATCCTGACTTCACTCTTGTCAAAACAATGGAAACAGGGAACATTTCTGACTCTTCAAATGTTCATTTACTTATTCTAATAAATGGCACACTTATAAAATTATAAACATAATTTGGATTAACAGAGCATTTTATATAAATTCAGAAGCTCAATATGTGTTTATTGCCGCTTGTTGGAACAGATGCTGCTTTTGTTAAGTCATTAAAAGCTAACTGCCCTCATATTATCAACTAATGTATTATTGGCTATAATTTCACATCGGAGAAATATAAAATGTTACACATTTCCCATTACTGGCCATTAATTTATGGGCCTGATATATGCTGTGCATCGCTACTCCTGAGACTGACAGAAGAACTGTAGAAGCATCGACTAATTGGTCACCAGATGGGTGACAACACTTCTGACAGCTGAAAATAAAATAAGCCACTATTATTACTAGTATTGATGAAGCCACTTAAAGAGTCTGGTTTCACTTGTTTAATAACCAGTCCACAAACATTTTGGCTAATATTGCCTACATTTTCATTTATCTCAACTGGCTGCAGACTGGCAAAGAGTTTAACCAGACAATGTTACTGATAATTCTGATCCTAAAGCACTTACAGTTTTTTCTTGCTTTGTACTTTGAGATCACGATGCACCATGTAAAAACAATGCATTACAGAGGTTGTAAACACAGCCCATCTTGCTGCTGATGGTCTTTGTTTGCTAATGTTTGATTTATTGATGTTAAATGCTATAAATAGCACCCTTAAACCCTGTGCATTGGATTAGTGGAAGGGAGCGTGTACCTGAGGAAGATGTTGTTGATCTGTTTGCGGATGTAGGCTCGGAGGCCCAGTAGTTTTCCATAGACACGGTGCAGGATGGTCTTTAGGTACTCCCTCTCCCTTGGGTCCTCACTGTCAAACAGCTCCAGGAGCTGCACACGCACAAGGTAATTACAAACACAAATACAGTATGTTAGCCTTATGGTTGCATTCATTCTCTAACCTCCTCACTCCTACACACAAATCCAAACCTTAAAGCTATTTGAACCAAACAGAACTAGCAAAAACAATATTATATTAACTTTGTTTGAATCATCAATTACTAAAATAAAGGAGGATATAAATATGAGAGTTGTACGACAAGAACTGAGAACTCTTTTAGTCAATTTTTTATATGTGCCCCGTCTTAAATTTGAGAGCAGTCCAGCGAGGATATTACTAGGTTCTGTGATGGCTGTGGTTTCAAAGGAGAGCTTCATTTATTTATACCTCCCCATTTATGAGGAGTTAGAAACATCTTAGGGCTTATATGTGACAAACTGCGAGGAGAGGGAGAGGATTACCTGCAGGACAAACTTCTGGTCGACATAGCGTTTGGCCATGGAGGGCTGGAAGTCCGGGCTCTCCAGGAAACGCAGAAAGAACTCGTACACCAGCTAATGGAGGCACAAACAGAAATCGTTAGATGTCATTTAGTGTCTGTGTTTACGTCCTAAAGGAACAGTTGGACATTTTGGGAATTACTGACTTTCTTGCAGAGAAAGATGAGAATACTGATACCAATCTCACTTGGCTTTAATCCCTAATATGTGCAAAGAAATGTTGTTACTTTGCCAAAAAAGTAAGTGTGCATGCAAAATATTAACTATGTTTTGTCATGTGTGTGTTAGTGAATTAGAATAAGCCCAGGAATGAAAACCTGCCACAATTATTGGACAAACATCCTTTAAAAAATGCATTCATCAAATTTCTATGCAATTAGGAAATAAAATGCTTCCAGCAAGGACTTTCACCCAGAGGTTATTTATTTCTTATTTGTTAGGTATTATTTGGAACTGTTTTTTTTATTTTTTTTTTATTATGAAGCATAATTAAACCAGAGTTACAGGCTTCATATGGGTCTTATCAGTGGTGGATGTAACTGAGTACATTTACTCAAGTACTGTACTTAATTTAAGTTTCGAGGTATTTTTACTTAACTTGATTATTTCCATTAAGTTTAACTTGACAGTTCGACTCTATTACATTTAGCTGACAGCTTAAGTTACTTTTCAGCTCCACATTTAACATCTAAAAACATGACCAAATTTAAAGTGATGTGATATGTGTTGCAATTAAACCATACAACTGTTTATTGAGTAGTTAAAATCAACCCAACCGTTAACCCAAACATTAAAACACTGCTTATTAAGAATATATTGAAAACAACCCGACCGGGCCCATTCTGCATAACAAGTACTTTTGATACTTGAATGCAGGACATTTACTCAAAGTGGAGTAATTCCACAGTGCTGTATAAGTTCTTTTACTTCAGTAAAGATCTGAATACTGATGAGATTTTCTCATCATACTCATATCAAGAAAGCAAATAAATGTATATTCTCAAGGGCAAAACTAGCGTGATGATCACTCAAAATGGGGACATCAAAAAAACTCCACTGCTGACTGTATATTCAAGATTATACCAAAAGATCCCAATTTAGCAAGATTCTACTTCATGAGACAGTTTGGACTTCACACTTACAATCTGACTAATCTCTCTGAAGGTGTAGAAGTGACTGTACACCACACCCAAATGTCATCCGGGCAAACATTACAAGTCTGTTGAGGGGATGTGATATTCTTCTTTTCTAGAGCTCTGCTTTGTGATTCTGCCTGATGACAAAGGTACATTTGGGGATAAAATGTTGCTTTAAACAGCAGATTCAAGTGATCTAAAGGACCCCAGGCTCAGGCACAGTATGATGTGCAGATAAATGCTGAACACTGCATTAAAAGCAACACCTGGTGGGAGTTTTGTGTGTTATGGCATTGTCTGCCCTCCCAAATATAGTATATAATACATAATAGGGCCTTATTTTTCATGGCACTTACTGACACTGCATTGTGTTTCACTTTAAAAACAAAGCAACTACACTTCAACAATTCCCAAACAGTTTTTAGTGGGAAAAATAAACACATTTCACTGAATAAATCTTTTCCCACAGCAGCTGTCCTTTCACCCCAACATGAATTTATGTTCTGTATGCATTCTGTACCTGCAGATGCGGCCAGGAGGCTTCGAGTGTTGGCTCATCTTCCTCTGGGTCAAACTCGGGATTCTCGCTGGGTGGAAGAGTCCGGAAGATATTTACCGAGATCTGGAAAACAAGAAGGAGGAGGAGCAGAGGGTTGATGGGACGATGATGGGAACAGGAGGTGTAGTATAAGGAAGAATGTAAAGTGCAGAAGAGGAAAAAGATCTTAGAAATGATACCCAGTACATCTCTGTTATGGATATATTTACATAATATTAAGATCAAGAGAAAACAGGGATTTTATGGATGTTTTTTAATGTTCTATTAGTCTGATAAAACAACAACTGTAACAAAAGCCTGCTTTGACTCATTTCTGAACTCATCATGCTGATATTACAACATGATGCACATCACAGATTTGTGTCACTTCGCACCAAATTAGCTCTCTAAATAGATCTGGGATGAATAGCTGGTGTTATAAAACCATGTCAAGTATCATTCAAATTTTAAGTTTCCAAGAGTGCTAAATCAAAATGTCAACAGGATGGATTTCTATCAGCTACATCATGCCAATAAATGAACTGAAGCTATTGTCAGCCATGTTGGATGCTGTTTGCAGACTGTTTTAGAAGTACAAGTGCAACCTGACTGCTTGCAAATTCATGATTTATTCAATAAATGCATTTCCACTGGCCATTTAGTGCATAAACTACACTGCAGAAAGCAAATGTGGTAAATCCCAATGCCCCAATTCAGCATAATTCTCTTTTTGCTGTGTCCTCGAAACACATTTGTTTGTAAAACTCACTGTAGGAGGATATAGGCTCATTTCACATGACCATGTAAACCATTTAGCCAGTCATTCTCATGCTACAGCACTTCCAGGATAAGGCCTTGGACATTAGACTCTTAAAAGGTTAATGCACATCCTCCTCACTCTTTAGCCTTCATCTTCATTAGTTTATCATTAATATCTACTTTATATTCATTGCTCATCCAGATCTAAGTGCCATTAGAGGATTATGTCAAATTCCTGTTTGCTACAACTATTTTTTTGTAGATTTTAAGCCTTGCTGGGTTGACAAACCTAATATGCTGCATATGTTAGCATGCTACCATAATGAGCTAAGATGATGAACATTCCAGCTTTATACCTGCTTAACATCATGTAAGCATTTAGCTAAATGCAAAAATGGCATGCTCTCTCAATGCAAAATGATATTAGGAGACTATTTTGTGATATTTAGGAGAGTTAACTAAAATTAGAGTGATTTTCCAAAATATTTCTGTTAGTAAAACATCATCTGGGTCACTGCAGTCGTAATGTGGTTCTGGACCTCACAGCACATTAATGCACTTGGGCTTTAACCTATGCACTTATTAGCAACTTCTATTAAAGAATTTAATCATTTCACCTCATGGCCAGACATAAAAGCCTTTCCCCACCTCCATTCCATCCCATCCTCTGTCCTATCAGCGTTTTCACATCCTCTGGGTATAGTGACTCCATAACATAAGCTATATCCTCTGCTCGCTTTCCCTTCTTTCTCCAATCTCTTTTTCCTCCCCTTCTCTTTATATCCTCTGGGACCTCTGGTGCTTTGTGTTGGTGTCCACACATTTTCTGCCACCCTCCGTCTTTCCTGTCCATCCCTCTCTTTCTCGCCATCTGTGCAGCCTATTGCTATTTAGCACCCTTTGCAAATGTTCTCCTTTTCTTTCCACCACTTTTCTATCTATCTCTCACTTCCTAGCTCCTCTCTTCCCAACCTTTGTTTACAGCTTCTGGTGACCTGAGGAAATGTTTTTTTGGCTTTCTGTATTTTTATGTGTTTCATGTGAGGATCCACATTTTCTCAATTGGCTTTTATGTCTATCCTTTTAATCTATACATACATAATTTCCACCCGTAACTTCCCCTCCTACCATCTTTATAGCCTCTGGATACAGAGGCTCTATGAGGACTCCTCTGCTCGTGGCCACGCTCTCCACCAGCTCGTTGAGCGCCGCACGTTTGATCTCCTTCCCCTTCAGGTCAGCCACGCAGTCCAGGAAATCAAACAGCACGCAGCACTGCTGCAGCTTCTTACAGAACAGGTCGTGTAACTCTGCCACCGGGGCGTCTGGATGATTGAGAGGTAGGAAGGAAGAAAGAGAGAGAAAGAGACAAAGAGGTTAAAGGACTAAAAGGGGCAGACACAGCTCAGCCGAATCTGGTGGTGTGAAAGGCGCTGGAGAGTTGGAGTATACAGAGATGTATTCTACAGGCTAGATCTTCTCTCAAAGGTAATGACGGAAAGAGAGCAGACTATTACTCTATAAACACATTTGTACACACCCACTCGCACAGGGACTTGCATCCATACACACACATGTCCACGCACACCTTCCTCCGGAGGGCTGTGTTGCATCTCAGTGCTATTACCTGTCAGAATCGTTCTCGAGGCCTGTTCGTCACAACGAAACAACCTGCTGCTGGTCGTCAGATTAAAACCTTTACCTCCAAAAAAAAACACTACTTTCCACAGATGTAGAGAAAGCGGCTGAAACCCATGGATTACAGACTCATATAGTGAGTTTTAAATTGATTCCACAGGCCTGAGGGGCGTGAAACCCAACAGCTTAGCCTGTAAAGAATCAGGCAAAAAGTATAAAAAAAAAACCAAAAAAAACCCCACCAAAGTAGAGAGCCACAGGCTTTGACAGCAGCAAAATGGGAATGCTTGTTTTTATCTGAGTAACCAGGTGATTGATGACTCGGAGGCTAAAAATAGCAGTGAAATATTCAAAGATTATATTCCTATTAAGTGAGATATATATGCTGATCTATATTGTGATAAATCATATGAAAATACATGTAGGGAAAAAAACATCAAAGGTATTTTGGGGGATTTTCATCAGATTGCTGCCGATGTGACTGTATATGTATATTTATGACATGATGTGGGATCAGTTTGTCATAATTACAAATATCACAGACAGATACACTTCATGAATATATGTTTAAAGCACCCATGCCATGTAAAGGCGTGGCTTGCTCTCAGTGAACCTAAATTTATCTAAAGCTTGATTTCTACATCCAAATGAACCTAACTAGTCCTCAGTGGGCAATCTGTGTTGAGTTGTTTCCACCAGATTCGCTCTGATGCTTTCAACATTCTTAGGACTTTGGTACTATCTAGCCAGTCGGCTTTTCTACCCTGTTTTGAGTTGAACCATTTAAGGAAGGCATTGCACAGCCATGGAAATAAAGATGACTTGATTTGATACAGCTACAAAATTTAATGAAATCTGATATGAGAGCAGCACTAAATAAACTAAATACACCCTAATAATAACCTTACAGTAAAATAACCATTCTGGCGCACAAACAAAAAAAAACACTGAACATTAAAAACTTTACATGATTGCATTAAATCATAAAGGTGTACTGAATATCACTGCTAATCAGTGTACTTAACAGTCTTGAAAAAAAATCTCCTCTGTTAGAGAGAAAAAAAAAAACAGCTCTTCTAATGACTGAGAAGCCGTCTAGACTAACTGTGCAGTTGGAAAGAGGATGATCCAAGACTCACACACAAACACTCACAAACACAGCAGGGGCAGATTAGATTTAACCCTTCTTAACCCCCAGGTGGGAAACACAG
>JAOWBC010000935.1:5088786-5122570 GCA_028566105.1 Hypoplectrus providencianus | reverse complement strand
TAGATAGATAGATAGATAGATAGATAGATAGATAGATAGATAGATAGATAGATAGATAGATAGATAGATAGATAGCTGTCATACGTACAATGAGACAGTATGATGTGCATATGCTAGTTTTGCGTGATTTCGTGGTTAACTGTGTATTTAAAAAAAAAAAAAAAAAAAAAATAGGAGCCTACTTACGTATTCAGCGTTGTTGCTGCGTCTCTCCTCGGCTGATAGTGAGCCGGGGCTGTTGACCTCGTACCCGGTGTCCATGAATAACGGGGACATCTCGTTCTTCAGCAGCGGACTAGCCGACAGGCTGCAGTTTCACCGAGCCAGGATTATCCGCGCTGCCCGCCGGTCAGATCACTTCCATTCAAACTCTGAAGTTGACGCACAACCAGCGCGCCTTTCAAAGACTCGGGATATGCGGAGGAGTGCCGGCTGCTGAATAGGCAGTGCTGTATTTCTGCGGTGTATGAAGTGTCTGGTGCTTTATGACTTATTGGTTGTGTTAGTGTGTCGCCTCTGTTCTGCCTGCTGGCTTTTCAGCGCATGAGGTTTGGCATCGGGCCGCCGATGATGCAACGTGATGCTGCGATTGCTTTCAGTTTCTCTTTATTTTAAACTGACCCATTGCAAGGTAAAGGCGTAGGGGTCTGTGTTGCCTTCACGTGTAGTAGTTAGTCCCGTTTATGTGCGTTACGCTTCAAAAACCGCGTAAAGCAGACATTTAAAGTCGACACATTGCCCAGATTTTTCAAGGGTTTGCCTTTCTAAGAGAATAGGAATAAAAAGCAGAAGTATGAAAAGAAAAAAAAATCACTTCGAGCATGTTCCTCGCAGCGGAGATACATTTTAAGGTGTCTGTACACCTTTCTGCTCGTGCGTGTACAGTGCAAAATCATACTTTGTAGTCTTTTACATTTTTTTTTCATTATTCTGTAATTAATGATGCAGTCACTAATCCTTTGTTTTCTTGTCGCTTATAAGTATGTTATCAATGAGCAACAAACATCATACAGTTTCGATGTCTTTCATAATATTTCTGATAGCACATGAACGCATCAGAATAGGATGAATGAATGGGATAAGATGTGTGAGGACAAGAACGGCTCAGGGCTCAGAGAAATTGTACCTCCCTCACACGCTGGGAATTTCTCAAGCATTTTTGCCAGGAAATGAATGGCCAAGCCCCTACACAGACGCCAACAGGGTTTACCGGTTCTCTGCAGGATATGATGTAACTTAAATTCTGAAAGTGCTATTCTAAGACTTTACATGCTGATATCTTCTATGTATTTTATAATTGTGTTAGTTTTACACAATTATTCAAATTTCTGGACTTCTAAATTTGGTAGTGAGGATATTAGGGAATATTAGATCTCAAAATATATAGCTCACATATATATTTTTTTTTTAATTAAAATACCTTATCTAATTACATTTGATAAGAGAACATACTAATAGTGGAAAGTAACACCTATATTCTTGTTTCCTGATGTAAAATTATACAGGCCAGGCTATCTAATACTAATACACTAATATATGTAATATACATTTCTATAACACTATTATGAGGTGAGTAAAGAAAAAATACAGGATATTATTGATTCCCTTTAGGTAATGATGTGACAAAAGTATGCTTTTTGTATGAATTTGTACAAATGTACTCACAAAAATTCTTCGAAAGTCAATGTCATGCTGTCTCAATGTTGATTCAGCTCTATGGTCATTCCAAAAAACTTTTTTTTTAAATCCCTGGGGTGATATTCTGTAAATAAATGATAAAGTAACAAAAAGCACAATAAATAATGAAATCATACAGCAGATTCCGTATTTCATTTTCATGAATTGGCTCAGTGAAACATTTTACACCCATCCACCAATCTTGCTGCAGGTTCTGACAGGCAGAACACTCCTAGATCATCGAGTCAAATATGTAATTCCCATAACAAACACTTTGGGGCGCCAAACTAACTAAACCCCAGCACGGTCACACCTTAAAATGCTCACTGACCTATCAACCAGGACCGAACGTCTCCAACAACCAATCATTATTCGCGCTTTCCCAAGCAGTCCAATTGGTGGCTGTGAGGGGCGGGATTGGCACTACAGCCTCTTCCTGGATGGCAATGCTGCATATAGCTTATGAATACTTTTCCTACGAATCTATAGTTTAATATTGGTAGCAAATTTATTAGAACTGTAGTTGGGCGAGACACTGCTGCGATGGGTTTGCTGACGATTTTAAAGAAGATGAAGCAGAAGGAGCGGGAAATGAGGCTTCTGATGTTGTATCCTGTCTGTAACAGCTACTAGCTTAGCTGGAATCGAAGTAGCATTGGTGTACAGACGTGACTTTAACCCTATTTGTGTCAGTAAACCAGAACACAAAGTGTAGGAATTTCCAACCGTGTATTATTAGAGACAACTGTTTAACAGGTGTATGTTTTATATATATTTTGTGCTGTATCATGCTAGCTTGCTAGCTATTAAGTCCCGTGAGTAACTGCCTTTTTGAATGAGACAACTCAACAATTAGCTATAGATATTAAGTAGTGATGTGTGTAAATGTTCTTTAACCTGGCTCGTTCAGAGGTCTGGACAACGCAGGGAAGACGACCATCTTGAAGAAGTTCAATGGAGAGGACGTCAGCACCATCTCCCCGACGCTAGGCTTCAACATCAAAACACTGGAGCACAGAGGGTAACAGAACAGGCCGTCCAGGCTAATATGAAGTTTGGCCCATGACGCACTTTACACACGTGTGTTTTTTTGTTTTGTTTTTGTTTGTTTGTTTGTTTTTTCATACAGCATGCATAATACTGTTTTAGGCCGTTTTTATTTGGGGTGTTTATTTAGACAGTGTTTGTCACTGTGGGAAAGCATAGGTGCGAATATTAAGAAAAAAAGCCCTACAGATATGTAATGCTTTAGACTGATACTGCATGGCATTTTTCATACATGAAATGCAGAACCAAGTGCTTTACAGAAAAGACATTTCAGAAACTAAGTGCTTCACATTGAAAGGACATAGAAATTAACAACTTGAAAGCATCAAATTTATAAATGTAAGTATTATAGATGTATTATCTAGAAAAGGAAAATAAAACTGCAGTTTAAGTACTTTAAAATTGCGTTTGGATCTGTATCCACTTACTAGAGTCTTATTGTTCTGAGGACCTTAATTTCAAAGACTGGAATTGTATAATAGAAATTAATTCCACTTAATTCCCATAGCTCACCTCCCAAGGATTAGACTTAATGGAGACTTCTAGACCTTTTAGACAATTTCTGTGTGGTCTATGCACTGATTTTGCACAGAAGAAAAATACCTTTCTAAAATTATATTCCTTATCCAAAATACTAAACAACACACAGGGATATTAGTTTACTCCAAATTGTTATTTTCTGTGTTTTCTAGGTTTAAATTGAATATTTGGGATGTGGGGGGTCAGAAGTCACTGCGCTCCTACTGGAGGAACTATTTTGAGAGCACAGACGGGCTGGTGTGGGTGGTGGACAGCGCAGACAGACTCAGACTGGAGGACTGCAAGCAGGAGCTCAGTTCACTGCTCCTGGAGGAGGTATGCACAAGCAAACACACATACAGGATGTGCAGAAAGAACACTGGGTTCAGGGGTAAATTGCAGGTCTGTGATTTTGGTTCTCCATACCATCTGTGAGTCATCCACAAAGAACTGTGAGGGATAACAGTAAAAAATGTGGCAAAGTTTCTTTTTACGACTGAATTATTATTATACGAGTCTCTATAGCTGAATGTGTCCTCTTCTTTATGCAGAGGTTAGCTGGTGCCACACTGCTGGTGTTTGCCAACAAACAGGATTTACCAGGAGCCCTATCAAAAGAAGCAATAAGAGAGGTAAGATATTTGTTTTGTTTTATTAGTGTAATCTTTTACAATTGGATTTTCACTCTTGTGGCTTTAAATTCTGCATGAGATTATACTTTAATTATCCTTTAACTTTTCTTGCAGGCGCTGGCCCTGGATGAGATCAAAAGTCATCATTGGTGCATCATCGGCTGCAGTGCAGTAACAGGAGATAATCTGTTAGCTGGAGTGGACTGGTTATTAGATGATATTGCTGCAAGGATCTTCACTGCTGACTGAGTCTCTGTCACTGATTTTTGTTGGAAAGACATAACTCAAGTCTCAGGATTGGACCACAGAGGAGTAAAGTATCGAAATAGAACTTGAAAAATGCCTTTTCTCCGTTCAGCAGCTGTATGATGTTGCCTTGCAAAAATCTGTCCTGTCTGAATCCATAACAGGAATCACACCTGTCTTTCAAATTTTATTTACCGTAATCTTACGTTGTCATATTGTGAACACATTGACTTTCAAAAGAAAAAAGACTGATGCCTGAAATGTTTACAGTATGCAGTGTTTCACTAATGAATTTGTTTTTGAGTTTAGCTTTTATACTATGGTACAGATTTTCTGCTGTATGTTCCTCTTTCAAATGTATTGGCTATTAAAACGGCTTGAGTAATTTCTGAAAGTTTTAACTACAGATGCATTTTCTCCAAATTTGTCATTTTATACTTAGTACACACATGTTTTGAAACAAGTTCAGCAGGTACAGGGATCACTTGGATTAAGACTCACTTCATACATTTAAACAGAATCCAAAGATTATTTTTGATGTTTGCATCCTTAAGAATACCAGTTCTGATCCAGAAAGGCAGTTCAGTTTTATTGCCAGTTAGTATATATAAACTGATCTCATTGCACTGACCCAATTTATCTACTTCTGTAAATTCTTCCTCAGTTTTGGAATGCCAAGTACTGTTATGGCAGCAGTAAATCTTACTACCTTCCATTTGTCTTTTATCATTCTTCAAGGACAAATGACCCATCTTATACAGTATTAAACCACACAATGAAAAAATTGTACTGAAAGTACTTTATTTGACAAAGTTATTGAACTGAAGTTAAGCCAGAAGAGGTCACAGTGCAAAATACAGAAGTCCTCTGAAGGACCTGCAGCTGAGGAATCTTCATGTTGCCAAGTTTTGTCCAGATTCTGCAAAAAGAGGTTACATTGTCTTAGAAAATTGGCAACAAAGACTTCAGTCTTAAAAGGGTAGCATCGTTTTGATCAGAGGGGATACCAATCAGTCATGAATTCTCAGACTGGGGCGGTAATAAGAAACTCATCACTTCAATAATCAGCTTATTAAATAGTTTCAAATACTTACAAGATAACCCACAGCAGTAGGCAGCAACTCCAGGTGGATTCTGAGGGACCAAGAAAAAAAAAAAAAAATCTTCAGAAAAAAGTACAACCTGTACATTGAATTAAATTAATTTGTCTTCTAATCAGAGGGGATACCAATCAGTCATGAATTCTCAGACTGGGGCGGTAATAAGAAACTCATCACTTCTGAAGAATTTGGAAGTTATGCCCAATATTGGGAAACTAGAAATCTCTCAACATGAATCCTTTTAAAACTTACCAACTTTAACAGTGTGCACAAGATGGAAGGCCATGATGAAGATTGTGCTGCTCCCCATAATGACAGCAATGCAGCAAACCTGCAACGAAGGAACATGGTCAGTTATTACAGTCTTACAGGTGAATGACATCTTTAAGTTTTAGCGTTGTAGTCAGAGGGGATACCAATCAGTCATGAATTCTCAGACTGGGGCGGTAATAAGAAACTCATCATGTCTTCCATATCAACAAGTCATCACATGCACCAACAGGATACCTACATGATGAAAGCACACCATGTCCTCAGGTCAGCATTGATGTTGAACCTCAGCCTCCTGACAGATGGTGCAATAGCCAGTTGGTCCTAAAAGACAATTGTTCTTTTAGATTACATGACATCACTACAGATTATTCAAACCAAAGCCACACATTACTGACAAATTTGATCACAATAGTTTCATCCTCTAAAGTTTAGCCATCACCTACATCTAACTGGCTTAAAATTGCATTGTCGAATCCAATTAAGTTTCCATTCAGACTGTTGGTAACCCCAACAGGTCTTCCCCTTATTGCCAAAGCAACGCCAGTGGGTTCACCTTTTCAGGTTCTGGCATTAAACAGAGGCGTAAGACGTGTGCGGGTGTCATCATGAAGGAAACTGATGGACATGTCTAGTTTTAAATAAGTCACAATGAAACCTCAGGCCAGGAGTTAACTGAGTGTTACACCTGCATTCACCATGATGATTAAGGGGTCACTCACATGGTCAGCAATCTATTTCTCAGTTGTTCAGACGAGCGAGATCTAAAATGTCTCATCTCCAGCAGGCCTGCTATAAAACCTACGGCTAACATGTTACAGCAAATTGATATTTTCCCTTTCAACTAGAACAACTCGAGCATGCACTCTGAATCTGTAGGCAGAGAGTTCATTGACTGACCATTTAAACGAAATCCACATATTAAAGTAACCCGCTCTCAGGCTGCAACATGATTTAGAACTGCTGGTCAAATTTCAGCACTACAGAAGTCTGAAGATGTATGAAACAGGTCTTCCCTTATTGCCAAAGCAAGGCCAGTGGGCTCACCTTTACAGGTTCAGCCATTAAACAGGCGCAGGGTGTGTGCCATCAAGGTAACTGATGGACATGTCTAGTTTTAAATAATCTCAGTTAACTCCTGGCCTGAGGTTTCATGTGACTGGGTGTTACATCTGATTAAGGGGTCACTTACCTAGTCAACCATTGAGCGAAGATCACTTTCCAATCCAGGTACCTGCAACAGAGGTGATACAGTCAAATCTGAGCACCAAATTGTTATTTTTCAACTATAGTTTTAGACCTTTCAAGTATCAGATATTACATTTCTCAACAGTTGTTCAGACGAACGAGATTCCAAATGTATCTCATCATTTCCAGCAGGCCTGCTATAAAAGCTACGGGCAACATGTTACAGCAAATTCTTACCTTTCAACTAGAACACCTCGAGCATGCTGCAGATGCACTCTGAATCTGTAGGCAG
Source organism: Hypoplectrus providencianus (assembly GCA_028566105.1). NCBI lineage: Eukaryota > Metazoa > Chordata > Actinopteri > Perciformes > Serranidae > Hypoplectrus > Hypoplectrus providencianus. The sequence continues at coordinate 5,115,599 of JAOWBC010000935.1, read as the reverse complement.
AAGAGAGTTAATTGACTGACCATTTAAAATAAATCCACATATTAAAGATGCAAAGATCCATTTTTCAGGATGCAACATTTAGAATAGCTGATCAGATTCCAGCACCAAGTCTGAAGATGTATGAAACTGGAACAGAAGTTGTGGTTCAATGCCTTTGCTCAGATGTTCGTCTCGTTTCACATTGGTTCAAAGTGAGCTAAGTATCATCATCATCGCAACTGCATTTTGTGAAGACCTGTTATAATGAAGTATAACTTACATGGGGTGGCATCAGATGTCTTCCACTTCAAACATCCATAAAGAAAAAAAAACCCTGCAAATGAAATGTACATGTCAGTTTTGTAACACAACCATCTACTGCATATCCTCAGTTAAGTGTTTGATCAGAACTTTGGTGACAAACTGCCATGTGACATTAGTCGTCCAGGTGTTTGATGGGTTTTACCCCATGTCATCCTTTCAAACAGAAACCCCTCACTTCTCAAGATACATTGCAGGGAAATTATCAGTGAAGTAGGTAATCATTTTATTGCAGGTAACAAACCATAACTGCCGAGAGGCATTTCTGATCACTGTACCAAGCAACTTCGATAAAACTTACATGTTGAGGTGTCCACTTGGCATCCTCAAGACCATGTCAAACTCATCTATAAGAGAAACTGGGTGTTAATCACATTTGCAGATATTTAAACATTTCATAAAATTGTTCAAGGGTAATCAGATTAAAGGCTGACATCACTAGAATCAGGCATATGCTTGTCATTTGTTTTAATCATCATGTTTATACCCCATTAATTTGAAAAATGTAACAACATTTTGCTCACCTCTGAACTTTGCAGTTGCATAAAGGTCAAGTCAGTGAACGGACCAAGCAGATTGACCTTAACAGGAAAAAAAGTTTGTTAGACAAAACAAATTAAGTGTTGAATCTGAGCCTCTGTTCTTATGGGCTTATCAGATAAAAACTAGCATCACAAAAAATCAGGCATATGCTTGTCTTGTTTTAAAAATCATCATTTATGGCCATTGAATGATTTGACAGGTTCAGCTTCCAACTTACCTGCAAAACACCTTCATCCCTGTTCATCTTGAGTCATCTTTGAATATCTAAAAGCCAAGAAAATAGTTTAAAGGCCATTCTGCAATCATCTGACTGCAATTACAAGAGACCAGAATAACCAGAGCTTCATTTCACAGTGCACTGTGGAGCTCTCGTGCTACTCAGAATCTGGTAAAGAAGTTTCTTCAAAGCTGATTCAGTAAGAGAGAGTTCAAATATCATCACTGCAGCACTGAGCAGCCGCCAGCCACTGAGCCAATTAGTGGTTGAAATGTCACAGAATTACAAATAACTTGAGTAAAAGATACCTTTAAGTGGATAGCTCTGCCACCCTCTCCACACACCTGGAAAGAGTAAAAAGAATTGTGGGTTTTAAGCAGACTTCACACATGCACACACACAGACAAGATTCATGCTACTCAGAAGTTTGAGATAAAGTTTCCTCAAAATATTTTCAGTGAGAGAGTTCAAGTAGTACATCAGTGTAGCATGAAGCTCCATGGTGTGATATGCTAACTCACATCCATTCATTTCATATGCGATGATAAAGCATCTACAGTATAACAGTGAAAACATGCTAAATGTGTAGGGGAAGTTACCTTTGCAGCAAGAAGTTTCTGGACATTTCCTCTCCATCTAGACAAAAAAAAAAAAACAAGGGCATCGCTTTTGGGTGTGTAGCTAGCATGTACTGCTTATGGCCGGCTAACACGTGACCGCTGCATGCAACGTGTTCAGGACGGCATGAGACGGTGAAAAAGCATTTTAAAGTGTCTCACATCAGAATAATAAATTGCAGTCACAGTCATTCAGTACAGGTCTGTGAGATTATCATCATTGAGAGACACTGCATGTAGCAAAGCCGATCTAGAAGCGGCCATTTCTGTAAGTTTATAAACACGAGTCTAATATGTTCAATAAATACTACTTCTGACATTTAGAAGACATGTTCGAATTCACGTTGGTAGACTTGAGAAAATGAATTAATTAGTTTACATGGTGGATGGTTGAAGATTGTGTTCAGCTACGCACTCAACCCCTGCACATTAGCTGCTAGCTAACACAATTTAAACTACCGAATTGTTTAACGGAAAGAAAAAACTTCAATTGCAGCTGGAATGCAGTGCATAATTGAGAACTTTTTAAAGTTCTGCTGTAAAGGAAAGATTTGTGTTTTAATATTGGCTATGAAGCATTGATGATGGTCTTACCTCGAGTAGAAGGGAGAAGGAAGTGGACGAGCGAGCGGGTCCGTCTGGGTTTTGTATCCCGCTTGAAAGACTCCTCCCACCGGCAAACTTTTACCGGAAAGCCCCCCCAACTCTTTCTATTGGCTTTTTGGCTGCGGATTTTTTTTAATTCTCAAAGAAACCACCTGTTTTATTAGTAAACTCATCTTTGTAGAGAGATCATTTTAAGCTCCTGGCTGAAGATGCAACTAAAGAAAGTGTGCAGAGTTTACTTTACTGCGTCATTTCCGTTAAAAAAATAAAGTGTTATTTTCCCCATCCGCACGGTGGCAGCAACGCTAACGGAGAGGCAAGGTTTGACCGGACTGATGTATAATATTATTGTCTTCCTTTTTTATGGCCCTGGAATTAGTATACAAATAGTCAGAGTTAAAAGTTAAATAATGATAATGATGACAATAGAAATGATAATAATATCAATACTTAAAATTACGTTATACTTTCTTGTTTCACACACACCTCTCAAAATCAATCATACTATATAACTTGTCTTGAAATTGCTTCTTCTCTATATTAAACACCAAAACATTTATTGCTGGCAAGTGTCCCGTGTATAGGTTAATATTTAATCTTTTTGCCCTGAACAGCTACTTCATTAGGTACACCAGTACAATGTAATGCAATCTAATACAACAGCTCTGCCATTGGTTCTATAATTGCAAATTTGTAAGATTGTAGTTGCAGATTTTGTTGACACTATCTGAAAAGTAATAATATCACATTACTTTTATTATGGAGGTCACAGTGGGCGGTGATGGTGAACTGGAGGACTAAATAATCAAACAGGTCAAAACTACTGCAAAAATGAAAATATAGTTTAATAAATAATTCTCTGACAATGCCAATCAAAGCTGAACATTAATTTTCTAAAGAAAGAATTTATGTATGGAGATGAAGTATTGATCACACTGGGTTATACATGTGGGCCAAATAAAGTGGCTAGTTATATATACATGCCTCCCACTTTGCACATTCTTTTCATGAGTTGTATTGCACTTTATGTTGTTGTTTTGTATGTCTTTCTGTAGGCAAAGAGGGGAGATTTTTGGCTCAGCTGTTTTTAATAGAAGATAAAGGAAAAAGGAAAGTAGACTTAAAGGTTCAAAACATCACTTGTAGCATGAAGCCAGACTGAAACATGGTGATGTGTAGTGTTGAAGTCAAAGTCCTATCAAGACTGGTCCCATATTAAAAACAAAATGTAATTTAGATTAGATAATTATACATTTATATACATCAAAGTTCAGCAGATTAAAGTTTTACCTTGATTTGAGCTATATCATTTGTCTTTTTAATTCAGCTTGTAGTTTCATGGCAACACTTGCTCGTACCAGTTGACGTGATGCTGAAGTTTACGCCCTTATTCATTTCATATTCATTAGTCAAACAATGAACGACAATGGCTAATTCAAAACCATGCTGCTATATCCATACAGTACTTATCCTAAAACATAAAAACACAAGCAGAGTAATAAATTAAGTCTTTATTTAGTCAGTAAAGTGCTTCTTGTTATGGTTCATGACTTCAGAAGCTTTGATTAGAATACAAAATAATCTTTATAAAAATTAACACACCCTTCAGACAATCATTATATATACAACCAGGATATGTTTAAGCACATATTCAGTCTAGTCTGCAATAATATACTTGAGGTAATGTAAAAATTAGATAAATAGTGGATAACAGGAAATTACAGCATGCCTATTGTAAACAGTACATTTTTAATAAAAAATAAAAATTAATACAATCACCCGAATTATATAAATTATGGCTCCTTGTCTCTCCGTGCATATGGAAGTCCACTGTTTTGACCTGTAAAATACCTATGTTTAAGCTACTGAAATGTGGATATTATGTGCAGCTGTGATGGTAATAAAAACAAAACACACTGATTTATAACAGGCAATAAAAACTTGCACACACATGTATACACTCTCAAGCCCTGTCCCTTCAGGTTAAATAACCTTCACCAGAACACATTGAGGAAGTCAAACACTGACAAGCTGAGTGTATTTGTGCACATGCCCATGGAAAACCCTGTTTAACTTTGGTAAAACCTGCATTTCTCCACATTTTAACATACCTATAGATGTGCTGATTACCATCACAATGGGTAAATACTGATTCGCTGTGTGTTTGTCCCCCCTCTCATTACTGATTAGCTCTCAGACAGCAATAAATGGCACTGATTAACATGCAGAAATGTGCATATCTCCACAACTAAACTCCACTAATCAGTCATCACTGCACAGTGGAAAATTTTGCATTCCTTTTGGTTGCACATCAACACCAATAGTTTCATAGCGCTAAACCGAAAGAGGCAAAGATTAATTGTGCTCCAAGCTCTTATTCGTGGACCGAATGCATGAGCTAAAAATTTTAATCTGAAATCAGCAACATATTAGAGTGGAACCAGCAGCTGAACTCAGTCCATGAAAGACTGGGCTTTTCCATTTGAGCCAGTCTCATAGACCTCAATGCAAAATCAACAGCTTGGCTCCCTCAGTTCATAAAGTGAAACTGAAGCCCTGCAGTCTGTGCAAACTACTGTGCACCGTGATAAAACAAGGCAGGACATTTTATGAGTAATTAAGACTCAGTAACCTAAGTGATTGTGTCTACTGCATGATTCAAACGCATCATGTGACTTTAAAGGTCCCCACTGATGGTCCAGTAAATGTCACACAGGCAGGATTGTCCATCACAACACAGTGCATAATTATGATTTGAAAAAATTAAATATTAGATTTTGTCTTCTGTGACCTTCCCCACTTCTACCGAAACTCTGCCAAGACGCTGCTGTGCTGCTGTTTCTTCTTCATCGAAGGTGAAGAAGACGGCGGTGAGGACGATGTCACAGGTGTGAGTGTGACGCTGTAGAGGTTGGTGATGAAGGCCTCCCAGCCGCGACGGAAGGCTCGGTCCAGGGCCTGAACCATGGACAAGAGGACAGAGGTTAGTTATCTATATGAATCAGAAAAATTAGCTATGGTTATTATGTTGACAAATTTGTAAATCTTTCTAAAAGTACTTTTGCCTATTTGTTTTTATAACTTCATAAATCAGATAATATTGCCTTAACAGCCATAAAACCTATTTTCACCATGTTTTCAGGAACACGATGTTCTATAAGTCAGGCTCTGAATAATATATTATTAACCTGTCTGTACAAACATTCAGGATATAGAAAGGATTGAAAGTGCAATATGGATTCCTGGCTTAGAGTATAAGGAAGATATACACCCTTAAGGATATTTTGGTAAAATTCCATACAATTGGGAAAACACAACAGTGACATCACCTTGAAACTTCCCCAGCTGATTACTTACAGTCGGAAAATTACCTTTTTGTACGACAAGTTTTCTGGAATTTTGTTTCAATTTGCAGACATCATATAACGCTTACTTTCTGTGACTTTTAGGGGAACTTAACAGATATAAATGGACACAGTTTTTGTTTTGCTTTTTCTTCCCTCATATCTGATAAAAGATGTGCAAAACTGCCAAAATCTCAAACTGGAACCTATGGTTTTGCCCACAGTTTGTCGCTTTAATGCCAAGCAGCACACACATACAGGTATTTTACGCACACTCTTATACCTTAAACTAATATTGTGTGGGACTCAGAGGTCAGACTGTGTGCCCTGAGGGTGGAGCGGATTGGTTAACAGCAGTGGAATGTTTTTATGATGTGGGTCTAGTGGGCGGGCCATTACTGGCGTACTTCGTTCCACTGATCAAAGGACATGATATAGGAGGCACAGGAATGTCACCTCTGCGTAGCATTTCAGAGGGAACAGAAAATGTTCGGGAACATGCGAATCAGGTGAAGGGACATGCGGTTTGTTTACACTGCTGCTGGTGAGCTGGAACAGCTAAAAGCATGTTTGTGAGAGCTGCACTCCTGCTTCATCGTTGAATGTGACGTAAAGGAAAAAATCCTATCAGAGGAAGTTACCTAATGAGTTGGTGACATGCACCGATGGCTGCTGTACCTTGACCCTACTGGCAGCCTTTTATTAAGGTGATAGTTTCCATGGTGAGTAATAGCCCAGAGCGCAGCATGTGGAGGATGTTGAGGGAGAACTTTACCCCTCTGTTCAACAATCCTGACGATGCTGTTATGTAACCCTGAGGGGTTTATAGTTTAACCAGGAGGGGCGAATTTTGGGAAATTTGAGACACACAAAACAGATTTTTCCTAAATATGCTGATAACAAACATAAGGCATATGCTTTTTTTCCCCTCACCTTGCGGTAATTCTTCACCGTGTTCCTCTTCACCACTTTCATCCCCTCCTCCTGCTCCCTCCTCATCCTCCTCTCCTCCTCCCCCTCCTCTTCTCTCCCCCTCTTCTTGTCCCTAATGAGGACCTGGTCATCCGCTTCCTCCGGGACCTGGAAGTGAATGAGGGTTGGCTCCTTGCCTCTTCCTGTCTTCTCATTCTCTTCCTCAGTCTTTTTCACTTTCTCCATCTCGACCTCGATCATCACCCGGGTGTCCTCATTGACTGGAGTCTCTGTGCCCAAGCTGGGCTTCTCATCCCTGGCCGCTTCCTCCTCGGCCCTCCCCTCCTTCTGCTTCCTCCTGGAGCTTCTTCTCCACCTGCTGCTGCGGCGGCTGGGTTTCCTCTGGAGGAGAGTCTCGCCGTCGTCCTCTATCATACCTTCGTTGAGGTCCTCCTCTCTCTCATCCATGTGCACCACACTTTGGGTTGGGCTGCTCGTGACTCTCCCCTCTGTCTTGCCGTCCTCTGTCCCATTCCGCCTCTCCTCCACTCCTCTTCCCATTACCTCCTCTCCCTCTCCAGCCACCTCAGGCTCATCCAGGCGACCATAAAAACCGCTAGATTTGTCCAGAAACTTTGGGGCCCGGATGGAGCTCCTCACAGAGCTTTTCCTGGAGTTCTTGCCAATTGTCATCTTCCCTCTTTCTGTCTTGTTTTTCTTTCACTCTTTGTTTTTTTGTGCTTCACAGCTCCTTTTATGGTCACCCTTGAAAGATAGGGGGCAAGAGAGATTAGAGATTATTGCTGTTGCATAACTCTCACACTTTGGGTCTCCACACATAATCGTTTTCATAGTAGCTCCCAGAGATTTTCGTATGAGCCGAAGTTCAGGAAAGATGGTAGACGATAGACAAGGAAAGAAATGCGGGGGGAAAAAATGCATGACATGAAATAAGACATACATGGAAGATAATGTCTGTGTCATGGGAATGTTGACAAGTTTATCTGTGTAGATGCTGCTGTGAAAGGAATGGACTGAAATACATATAAAATCTACCTTGCAATCCATGACAAGAAGTTTATGGAACAAAATAACAACCAGCTTCTGTTTCTAACTTGACTCTGTGTGTGCCTCTGTATGTGTGTGTGCTTCTGTGTGTGTGTGTGTGTTATCAGGGTTGTGATGATAACTGGATGCCTCAGCTAAAGACTCGATGTTCTTACAGCTGGAAGACAAACACACACACACATGCACACACAGATTCAGACTTTGACACTAACTTAACCGGTTGGATTCTGTACAGCTGCCAAAATCAATGACTTCATATTGACTGTCTCTCGAGGCCAAAGTCAGCCGGACTGTTGACTCGTTCTCAGTAAATGTTCAAACCAATTTTAATAAGTATAACAGTGAGTATTCTCAGTGTCAGAGAAAGTTATTTTCCATTAGCTATCAGACGTAATACAGTGAATCTATACAAATGCATGACAATGCACTTTGATTTTAAAAATCTTTTACAATCTAAACTTACATTAAAAAGTAGTTTGCACAAATACTACTCAGCCATAGTCCATTTTGATCCATTCTACCAGTATCAAAATAGAACTATGATGAAAGTAAAGAGAAAATGTTTTTTGTATTCTTACTTTTTTTTTTTTTAATCAAAATCTATGTAAACTTGAAAGTGTGACAGCAAACACTTTTCTTTGTTTCTCTAAATTTGAAGCTTGACCCAGCAGCTGATAAACTTAGCTTAGCTTAGCCTAGCCTGTATTAGCTACAGGACCAGGAACAAAGGGAAGAAGCTAACTTGTCCTTGTCCAAATATTAAAAATCTGCCTTTCAGCACCACTAAAGCACTAAGACTAAACAAAAAATGTTAGCTAACTGACTATTGCTTCCAATTTACACTACATGCACAATTTATAATTTTATTATTTATCTCATCTTTTTCTCAGGAAAGCATTCTGTGCTTGACTTTCATAGGACATGCATGCTAGGTGGGTACAGGTATGCCAGGTGTAGCTTACATCTCAAACAATCTGTTAAAAAAAATAAATCACAGCATCTTCCAGTGGCTGGGATTATAAAGTTAAAGAAAGAAAACAAAATAGGAAGAAAGGCTGGTGTGATAAGAGAGCAGAGAGACAAAGAAGACGTCTTGGAGACAAAGCAAAACAAAGTTATGGATAAGGCAGGAAAGACAAGAAAAGAGACAAACAGGACTGAAAGTATGAATAATGAGGGCTGTGGTGGTGAACAACAATATGAAAACAAACAGAATGCTTTAAATGTATAATCAGGCAATATATATGCAAAAACAAACATGTCCAAATTTGAATGATAGATGTCTTGACTTTAATTCAATTGAATGAAAGAATTAACAAATAATTGCATTCTGTCATAGGATTTTTTACACCATCACAACTTTTTAGCAATCTGGGTTGTAGATGAAATTAATGCAGTGAAACTTATCAAGTAACTCTAAAAGAACATGGTTATTTTTTATATATATTACATGTATTTTATAAAACAATGACACAGCAATAAGCAAAATGCACTATGCATGCATGTAATAAATAATAAAGGGTTATAGTCTTACCTGATGCCTCTACTGTCTCCTCTGTGTGTGTGTGTATGTGTGTGTGTGAGCCCTGGTGAGCAATACCTCCTTCGTGTGTGACTCTGTGAGCCTGAATGACTGAGAGCTGGGAGCTCAAGATACTCCCCTAACACACAGCGTCACTCACACCCACCCGCCCTGCCTGAACCTGCAGGTCTGTCGTCACCAGAGCAAACACACACATGCAGAGAGAGCACACACACACACACACAGCTAATCACTCTCACTCTCAAGGACGCTTTGTCTCTCACTCTTTTAAACACACACACATCTTCCTCACATCCTTGAACACACACTGACTCAGAGTTAAATCTGATTCATGGAAGAAAATTTAGTTAAATGGGCCTACAAGTGCACACACACACCATCCCGATGTAAAACTGACTGAATGTTTCAGCTCACAAAACATCCTCCAGCCAGGAGCAAACATCCTCGTGTGATATGAGTGGCTATCAGTCATTAACCATGTACATTATCAGCTGTAAAGACTTGACTTTCAGTTCAACGTTAACCTCAACAGCTGATTGTTTAACCCCCTTCGACATTCAACCCAACCTCTACATTCCACAACACACGAGGACGATGGCATTCAACAAACATATTTAAAATGTTCTATTTAGTGCAAAACTTAAGCTCTTTAAAAAAAATAACTGTTGAGCTCTTAACTCGTTAGGCGAGGAGAAATCCACATGGATTTATGACCTCACAGCAGAGGTTAAAGTCATAACAACAAGATAATGGGGTTTGAAATTTAAGTCCATGCAGGTCATTTTCTTTATAATTTACAAAATATTGAATTTTACTTAACAAAACAGAGTCCGTTATAATATGAAATTGGTATTTTAGTGGTATTTTAACGGACAACTTGAAGCGCCTCTCCTTAAGGGTTTTTTAATTTTATTTATACAGCCCAGTAACACAAATTTGCTTCAAGGCTGGTTCTCATTATTAACTCTGCAAACCATCCACTAGTTGAGTAATACATTTATTGGCCTTACTTTGATCAATGATGGATCTTAATTTAACAACATGATAAATAGCTATTATGACATGTGTATTGGTTTGAGGGAAAATATAAGTGGAAATTCAACCTCTTCCTCTGAAATTAGGTCGTTTTGCTTGTCTCCATATCCACTACTATGTCAGAATAGTACTGCTTCCTGATAAGCTGGTGTGCTTAATGCAAGGTATGCATGTCGAGGGATAAAATGAATTAACTTTGGTCACTGAATGTTATCTTGGTTTGGAGGGTAAACACTGTGTCTGGGTGGGACAGGGAGTGGGAACTGCTCAGCTTTGTTTGTGTGTGTGTTGAGTAATTATCTGCATGTTTTCCTTAAGTCAGCTTGAGGATGTGTAGTGCTCACACCTTGTACATGCATACGAACTATGGGGACACGCACAGAAACAAACATGAGTGAGATAACGGGTGAGATAAGAGTTATTTAGAGGTGAAAGCATGACAGTATAGATGATGTTAGTTTAAAGTGACAGGAATGAAACTATTTTCAAGTGCCACAGGTAGTCTAGTCTACAGGTGTGAGTGCGTCTGCGTCGAGTGAATCATTCTGCATCAAAAGACGATGTGTGTCTATGACTTCAGCTCCTCTTACTCACCTCACAGCACACCTACACTTACAGTGTTGCACCTCCATATACGGTCACCAGCCAGGCCACTTCCGTGCAGAGAGGGTGTAGCAGCTGTCAATCACAGTAACCTGTAAAAACCTCAGCTGTGTTTGGGGCCAGAGATTCCCCGCCCACGTGGGTAATCACAGCTTACGGTACCGGACACTGTCAAGCAGGGACAAGTTAGGGATTTGGTTGGATCAATATAGATATTGTGAAACTTTGATGTGCAAAAAGTAACTTTCAATAATAATAAAACTCAATGTCGTAATGGTGTTGATTAGCAAGTGCTCATGGAAGTTGTCTTCATCATTACAGGCCACAGGAATAAGTGCCTAAACCAGGAAGTAATTAATAAGTTAGCACTATAGAGCTCTGAGGTCAAGCCTCTAAAAACTCAAGGAGGAATTCGAATGGGTTTTTGGTTTGATTACTGAAATAATGTCTGTAGTTAACACAAGCTTTAAAGATTCTGTATGTGTTCTAAAGCTTTTAGGCAGCTGCTAACAAGGTGCTAAATGAGACCACATCAAACGTCACCATGCTGTACAAGTACCGAACTCTCTCACAAGTCCGCTTCACAGACCCTGGCCTTGTTTCAGTGTGCTTCAAACACTATTAGGCCACGGTTTTGTCAGCTTTTCAAAACAGTTTGTTAGCTTTCATGAAGTTCATGATAGCATGACATTAACTTTCTACTTCTCTCACATTAACACCCCAAACATCATAAAGGTTTGTGGAGATTTCCTGCTGAACAAAACATCATCAGAAATGTGTTTGCCACAGAGCTTAGTGTCTGTAATGATGAAAAATCCAATGCAAAAATCCCATAGGACATGCTATCTTCCAGTTGGTCTACAAAAGTAGGTTACTTTGTTTGAGCTCTATTGACATCCTTGCAGTTCACTTCTCCTAGTTAGGACTGTGGGAAATCCTCTAACGGGATTGCTTTAGTGTTAACTGTTCAGAAGAATTTTACCAGTAGCCAAATTATCCACAGATGTCTCCTTCTCGACAAAACAAATGGATCCAGTGAATACACCCGATAAAAATACTACACAAAGCTATTTCACGTTTAAATCAGTGTTTCTCCGACACCCAATGGCCATTAATATAGCTCAACCTGTTTCCCAGTTAACTTAAGATCCATGTGACTTTAATCCTTTATCTGGTGAAAATACAGTGTTATAAACAACCCTCAATCTGAACAAATAGTGTAAAATGTGTCTCATAACAGCCTACACAATTAAAGATTTATTTCAGATTTGAAATACTATAAATAAAAAATAATATTAAAATATAATGTCTAGACATTTGTATGGAAATTACATATTATACCTATAAGGAAAGCCTCAAATGCATAATTAGAGCTATTCATGGGGACATGAAGAGGCAGACAAATGTGATAAGTCACAGACATACTGTATTACAAGTGTGACACAGTGAAGCATTACTTTACCTGACACACTTCAAGAACAGATGTGCTCTTGGCTGCGTTTCAAATCACATTAAGCCGACAGCCGAGACAGTCATCCAGCTTCTTTGTCATGTCAGCATTTCTGAAACTAGTCGGTGGCAGAATCCAAAATGTGTTACAATATGATAATTTATTATTCTGAATATCTAAGTTTAATCTCACCTATTTTCAATTTGAATTCTAAGGATCCACAGTACCCATTTTAGCAGCAAACTGTTGATTATTCAGAGAAAAGCATGAATGACTTGAGCTTAAAAAAAAAGTCAAACAAATCATGCTTTACATGATCTAGGTTTATTACCAAGGCCCAGGACAGACATGATCACATCATACAATGTAAAGAACAATATTACAGTAATAAATACATAATACACCAGTAGAGAATTGACTGACAGGCACTAATTACACTGAAGCAGGCACTAGCTGATTTACAGTATCATACAACAGCAACTGAGAAACACTTGTCTGAGCTGTGGCGTTATTTTCCTCTAAAAATCTTCCAACTTGTGAGATTTCATGGAAGATAATTAAGCACAGCTCAAGCAGCTCAATTTATATTTGAAGCCTTTTATTCAAATATATTTTGGCGCTCCGTTACTGTAAAGTACTTAGGGATCTCCGGCAAATTCAAGTCTTTTTCTTGTCGTCAGAGTATGGAAGTGTGGCATGGAAGGCGTGCTTTGTTTTTGATCATTGCATAAGGATTTCTAGGAGTTTCAGTCGTGTTGTTCCTTTATTCAGGCTCTCTACGTAGATCCCACAAGCTTAACAATTTTTAAAAAAGCATCACTAAAATATACATGTAAAATGCTGACTAGAACTAGCTGTTGTTGTAACACTAAAGCTTCACTGGGTGTGGAACCACCATCTGTATTTGTTGTGTTGCTGAGTTGCACCACTTGTGTAACACAGCTGCATGAGAGCATAATAAATACAAGGCAACACATATTTAGCATATTTTTCTATTTCTAACTTGTGTGTTTTGTGGCTGTTCTTTATGTTATGAGTATTGTTAAATGTCAAAAAATGAAACTCTGCTCCACAATAGACAGCAAGGCAGACATGTTTGATTGGTCAGGTTGTAAAAATATTATCATGCCTACAATGGTGATGTTATTTGACAAAATAAAGACATCTATATGGCTCATATGGATTTATGGACACTTAGAAGGAAGCCATGCATGAATAAAGTGCTCAATTGCAACTGTTTTGAAGTGTGGCCCGGAACCTGGAGTGGCTCAGCCAAAAAATATCTACGTACCATCAGGAATGAATAACACTTTATGGATTAACATGTGAGACCTCGAATGAAGCCAACAGTATTAAGAAGCTTTGTTCCTCCAGCTTTAATGAATATTGTGTTGGTGTTGGAACAGCATGGCTTTGCAAACTTAAAAACTGGCGCCTCCATCAGGCCATTCTTTAAATTCCAGTTGTCCTTTGACTATTCTGCTGCCCAGGACACCAAACTCACTAAAAACTAAGAATAGCCTGATACAAACGCTAACATACACTGTTGTAACAACACACACATTCACCCAATATTTACACACATTTACTACCTGACACAAAAACACAGTCATAACCAGAGAGATTTAAATGAGAACTCTAACAGACATTTTTTCTGTTTTACAGTATTTACAACGCAGAGTTACATTTGCAGCATTAAACAGCAGAGTACGCTTTATAATTTGAGGGTGACTGTGTTTGTGAGTGCGTGTGTGTGTGTGTGTGTGTGTCCCTCAGACCTCCACTGCAGGGTCTGAACCCAGTCCTTGAGCCTGCAACGCCTCCTCTCTCTTCATCTTGGGTTTCTCCGTGCGTGTGTGCCACACCAGCACCTACAAGATCACACACATACATACAAAATGAATGGGCAAAAAATACCCCATGAAACTGTATCATTCAGCTTTATTACATATTTCTGATGGTTAAATAAAAAGAGAGGTTTGACATGCTATTAAAACAGACAACACTCTTACCTTTGAGCAGTTGTCTGCTTTGGGCTCCAGTTCATCCATGGTAACCAGTCCCTGGAGGAAGCTGCTCTCCAGGAAGCCCATTGGTGCTTCTCCATCAAAACAGGCCTCTGGGTTGGCCAGGACCAGTTTGAGGGACACGGCAAAGCCAGCCATGTCCATGGGGAAGGGGCGACTGGGACGCCAGCCAGTATGGAAGCGAACCACCTTCAGAAAATCATCAAAACAAAAACACAATATTCTTTGTTTTTTATTGGAATTTTATGCCATGAAATATAAGATTTTCTCAAATAAGGAGAAACAGGCTAGTCAGCATTTGACTCCTTTACTTCCTTTAGTTCCACAGCTGATAAATCTCAACATATAAAGCACCAACCTTTCCTCCTTCCACCACAGGCCTCTCATATTTCATCCCTCCAACCAGCCCCACCGGCCACACCGACACTCGCTGGGTACTCCTCATCTAAAACCAGACAACAGGAACGTTATTTGTCTTCTTCAATCATGACTCATTTCAAGCAGAAACATCCTCGGCTGACAAAATAGGCCATCTCGCTTCATAAAAATCAACACGTTCACACTCCAACACCCCACCTCTTCAAATATCTGCAGGCTGTACGTGTTGTCGTCATCAGCGAAGTAAACTACTCCCTGCTGGTTGTCTCCTCCGGGCTGAGCCCTTCTGTCCTCTCTGAGCCACCGTAGACCCTCGTTCCTCTGCTCAACTCCACGAGGCTTCAGCCAGCTGGGGTCGTTCTGAGTAAGAGAGTGTTTTCTGTTTAAAAACACTCTTTTGTTCATACATTATTAGGGAAAAATATGAAACACTTTTCTGACTAAAATGTAGATGGACTGTTTTGACAGCCGCCATGTCCCCACAAACCTCCTGCAGTTTGCGGTCCTTGGCAGTGGGCATGTGCAGGTGTGTGTAAGTCAGTCCACTCTTCACCAGGAGGTCAGTCACCAGCGGCGTCTTGTGCGGCGAGTCCTCCACCAAGATCCAGTGGAGCTGAGGAACATGGAGGAAGGTCTGCGACATGCGAGTCAGCTCAGCCTTCTGCACCAGCCTGGACCGGGACAGACAGGAAACAGAGGAATGCTTTATTTTATGTGCGCAGACAAATGGATGGCAATGGAGCAAGAAACTGAGTATGACAAAATCTCTTGGCTACCTTGCATATGTCGGCGTGATGACAAAGATGGTAGGCTTGGCTGGCTGTTTCGGTGGCTGATTGGTCGCCTCAGACTTCCTGATCAGGTCCTGAAGCCGGTGCAGCTCCCCCCGCAGCCGAGATATGGTCCGGTCTTTAGGCATGTCATGTTCTGTGCAGTCACAGCGCTGACCTGCAAGTGGTCCAAAGCACAACGTTTTAACAAACAAAATTAAACAGGCATTTTCCTGTCTGTGTAACTTGGAGACATCTGTTATGTAGGAGTTGTGTAAATCCTTTAGCTGCACCCTGGAGACACGCTGGTGTGGTTAAGAGAAAGATGGAAAACTCAGAGTTATCTAGTGGGCATCCTCTTTCACTGACAGGTCCACAACACCCCCCAGAAGGTTCAGAAAATACATTAAATAATTTTTTCACCTTTTTTCCGAAACATTATCACAATTATTGCAAATCTATCTCTTTGCCTTTTATTCTGACGGATCAAATCTTAATACATCATTTTCATACCAATATCTTGATAAAGCTAGAAGGAATATCAAAAGTGTAATGATATCAGTGTTGCCATGGTTAGAATTTTTGGCTCACATGAAGACATTTGTGGGTTTTCTGTGTGGAGTTTGCATAGTCTCCTGGTGTTAGCGTGGGTTTTCTATGGCTCCTCCAGCTTCCTCCCACAGCCAAAGACATGCAACTAGGGTTTAATACTATACTAAATTGCCCACAGGTGTGAATGAGAGTGTGAATTGCTGTCTGTCTTTATGTGTTATAACTGCAATAGTCTGGCGACCTGCTCAGGGTGTACCCCACCTCTCACCCAGCTGGGAACGGCTACAACACCCCGCAACTCGAGCTCAGATAAGAGGTTAAGGATAATGGATGTTTGATTGATTCCAATTGGAGGAAGTGTTTGTATTGTGCTTCTGGCTCATTTACACGGCTTCCTGGAGGCCTTTCCAAAGCCAAGCCATCATTAATGCTTCCAATTTTACCTATAGTTTTCAACTGTGACAAGCCAAATGCTGCTGTCAGTGTGTGGTGACCACTTACCAAGCTGCATCAGTGCATAGACGAGGCCCATGAGGGAGACCATGAAGTAGAGCACAAACACAGTCTTCAGCTTCAGCTTCATCCTTGTAGCCATGGTACCCTGACCAGCTGATGGATGATCATATCATAAAAGGAAACGTCATACAATAATTGATCATTTCATATTTACAGTCACTACTTGTCTCGAGGCTGTGGAGACTGTAATTGAGGGTATAAAGATGTTCAGATTTGTTGAAATGTGCCAAATCTGTTTCCTAACTGGCAGTTCATATTCAACCAACAAACTAGAGGGAATAGCATTCACATTCATTACTTAACATTTCGAGATTAACTTTAACGTAACGTAGGTGTAAACTGTGAACGGGTTTGAGTGCGCTGTTCCTGAGAAGCTCGGCTGATATGTATATGCTTGATGACAACTCAGGGTTAGCTTAGCTATGTTAGCCTGATACCTGGTTTTATCAGTTAACAGCTCGAATAATATTTCCGTGCACTTACCAAAGGGCGGGAAATCGAGGGAGACGGAAGCAGAGTTGACTTCAGAGCTCAAAGGTTCATGACATCTTGGAGAGTCGTGAGCAAAGGCACCTCAGTGCATCAGTACATCCATTCATTTGGATTAGCTAAGACATTTTTTGCAGCAATGTACCAACAACTTCCGGTTCTAGTGCGACACAGTAACGAGTCCCCTCAAAATGTGTACAATCACAAATGGTTCCGCACAGTGTCCAGTTTCCCAGTTCAAATATGGTTATTTACTATATCTGCCATGTAAGAGTCCATTTTTAAAAATCTATATGCTACGTTAATGTGATGAAAAAGACAAGGAGTGATAAATTACTTTGAAAGGCCATTTCCACAAAGGATAAAATCACACACACAATTTGTTTAAAAACTAATGGAAAGTCAAAATAAGTTATACCTTCTTTACATTTTAATTACAGTATTTACAAATTACCTATATTCAATTATCAGGGTAGGTATAAGCCTTGATATATGATTTCATGTCTTAAACATCACACATAAAAAAGTGCAACTCTTGAAAAGTCAAACAACTTTCCTTTATTTGTAACATACAAATAAAACACTGACAAGGCAGAATGACTTAGTTTTCCCTTTCATTGTCGTTTATGGACAGGACTGTAACACTCACTCTCAAACATGAAGAGTTTTACTTTTAACATGTTTAAAAAGCGTTTTACGTGTAAAAGGCCAAGAAATGAAAATGAAGATGGATTCACAACAGCTTATATATAGTATATACACAGAGAGAAGACCAGAAGGATCTGTGAATTTTGTGAGGGTAAGTAACCATTTTCTAAAATAAAAGTATTCACTGACTAAAAATAAACTGGTTAAATTTAGGCTCATTTCCAAACTGAAGATATTTTCACAAAAGCATTTTTACTTTCAGTGAGCCTTTTTTTTAAAATACAGCCCACCTATCTGGATTGTATTTAAAAACTACACACTGAGCTAGGGTCAGTTCATCCCTTGTGTCATATCCACCTTAATGGACTCTCACATTTCCAAGGCATAGGAGATTTTTTCTTTTACTGTAATACAACCATAACAACAAGACACACCTCCTGAAGTATTCAGGTACCATGGCATGACGCAAGCAAAAAGTGACTCTAGGTCAGAGCTGCAGCCAATCCAATGAACAGCTATCTGACAACATGGCTGTTGAATAAAACAGATGAGGTTTGATTACGTTTGATTAACCTGAGAGAGAGACTGTCAGTCGGTTGATATACTACCACTATGTACAACATCCTCTTTTTGTTGGAACCTATGCAGTACAAAAAAATTACTGTACTTATTAGAAGGTAGTCTAGAACTAAAACAAGCAATATGTTGTTTAATTGTTTTTGTTTTTCATGATCAAAAAACATGAGACACAGATATGTCGTCTCCCAGTGCTGATTTTTTTTTCTTTTTGATTATTATTCTACCCAGTCTGGAAACAACCAGGAACTTTCACCCCAGGATCTGAACTTATAACCCAAAAAAGTATTAACCATTTCGTTCTTTTGTAATACAGATTATTTAATTATATCTAGGTGTAACAAATTGTCTGTCAACTTCACATTTCAGTCTCCCCTGCTTTACATGCTTTGACCAGGCAGTAATCTGTATGAAATCTTAACTTGAGCCTTGATATGACCATTTTTTAAAAAACATTTCAAAACGTACCAATAGAAGCCCTTCACAGCCACACTAGACAGAGGATCCACAGCAGTGTTAAGTAATATTTTTTACACCTCCAGCCCACAAGTGAAATTTGTACAAACTGACTATAGACCTGGAATTAAAGGGTTTTATGGTAGTTTCTAGATCAGGCTTCTAGTCTGGCCGACCAGCACTCTCAACTGTCCAAAAATACCCTGAAGGTTTTGTAAACAGATATGGAATCAACCAGATCGAAGCCTGTCTAGACTGACTAGTAATGTCATGTTGAATCTAAAATCCTAAGTGGAACGCCTAGCGATCCTGGCAGTTATTCTGGAGAAATTGTAAGTAAATGGGTAGCAGATGTACAGTACAAATGTTACTTAGTGATTGTGTGCCAAAATGCTTTGAGGAATACCACACCTCCGCATTATCTTTAAATTTCACACAAATATTCCATCACACACTTCTATCATGCACTAATGTTCATGGGAGATTTGAATGAAATATTAAAGTTAACACTTTTGGGCCCACGTGAGGATTTTAGATAAACAGACGCAGCATCACTGTTGATTAATCATAATTTAGAGTTTAAACTGTACAAACTAATGACAGTGGGCTGGGACAACAGGTGATAAACTGAGGGGAAGAAGAGGAATAACGACCTTAAAAAGCACTTTCAGCACTCTGCAATTACTTCCAACACTCATCCATTCAACATATGCTCCCTCCTCCAAGTTAACAGCATTCATCAGCTTCAGACGGCCACATAATGAAACCGCGACTTCTACAAATCCTCCTCCAAGTTAAATCAATATGATTCACTCATGCTAACAAAATATGTAAGAGAAGGGATGGAGGGTGATTTTAGTATTTTTTAAATACAGCAAAAGGTAGCGTCAACATCAACTTGTTTATCATTAGTACCTCTTGTAAACAAAGTGAATGGAAGAGGTAAGCAGGAGTGATGATATTGTACAAAGCTGGGAGCAACATGAGAGGGTCTGTGGTTATCGCTCAACGTTTTTAGGACAAGGAGGGAGAAAAGAGGCAGAAAGAGCACAAGAAAAAAAGTGCAGAAGTGTGAGAAGAAGAAGTGTGGGTAGGTGAATCTGTTAGGATGCAAACTGTTGAAAATGAGAGCAAATTATTTCATAGACGAATGAAAAGATGTGTACCTCTGATAAGAAAATATGGGTCATTTTTTGTCTTGGAAGCAGACAACAACAGATGAGAAATCTCAGATTTTTTACTCAGTAACTGGGAAAGAAGAGAAAGCTGAATAAAGAACAGGGCAATCTTGTCACAGGTTATATAAAATCAAAATCAGGGGCAATTTAGGTACCAACTGAATAGAGCAGACAAACTGCAATGCTAATAGTGTACTGTCATCTTGTTATAGTAGCAGAATGGGCTGATTGTGGATTTGTGGCTATCTGCAGTGCTTTTATCACAACAACCACTTAGAAGCCGTCAAGCTTGCATTGTGACAGGTGATGTTACAGCACAGCAGGGCTCCTCAGACTGTTCCTCTGGGACCCACATGTGAGTACATGCAGCCCAATCCTGGGACCTTTCAACAAAACCAGCTTTCAAGCGAGGTCCCATACAGATTAGGGGCTGTATAACAGAAACTGACTAACTCTGCTTACCTCAGGTACATGTAGTCGTTTGAGCTAGGCCATGATTTATTTAGAAAATGCACTATTGAAATCTTGACTTGAGGTAGAAAGTTTCTATAATACAGCCTAAGGCCAGGTCCCAAGCCATAGTTTCAGAAGTGCTGCAGCATGATTGAATACAGTAGGGCACGCTGGGAGGTGGGAGAGGGGTCACCAATACTTAAGCTTCTCTGGAGTGGGAACTTCTAATTGTCATCATAAAGTGGGATAAGAGAATGAGAAATGATGGCTTGGGGATTTAACCAAGAAGAGAGAAAGCAAGAATAAAACAGGAGCTATGTGTGAAAGCTCACACTGCATACTGCTTTTGTAGCAGGATAAAACAAAAAGAAAAACATAAATCTCAATCTGAATGCAACACCAATATCTGTAGCCAGATATTCCACCATTGGTTCATTTTTAACGGCACTCTACAGCCGGTATAACTCAAAAAGGCTGCAGAGTAGCAGGCAGCTGAAGCTTTCACACACAGCCATGAAAGTTGCTGGCTTTTAACCAATCGCTAGAAGGTGGTGCTGAAGTGGATCAGTGGCAGCAGCCCCCACAGTGCCCGCCCCCGTGGGTGTGTCCCGCCGAGGCCTCGCCGTGTTTGGTTCGTCGGCTGAGGATCTCGTAAGAGCAGTCGTCCCCACAGCAGCCGGACATGCTCGGTGAGGTCTCATCGATCTCAAACCTGAATGTGGGCAGAGAGAGAGGGGTCAGTAAAGAAGGATTGAGGTCAGGAGTCAGTTTAGGATGTTGGAAGGCAGCCATCAACACAGCCTTCTTTTTCTGCATTTATTAGATGATTAACAATGACTTCCTCACAACTTACCTTCTGTCATACTACTGACCGACTTTATGTGCACATAAAAAACAAGGGGATAAAACAGCTGATAGCTAATGGCCTCCATAGGAATGATTTCTATTTTATAGGAATTTTAAATGTAAAGAGATTAAAATGTTTTTAATAAGGGCCTAGAATACACTGTTTGTATAATAACGTATGACAATGTTAAATATTATTAAGGTCACTTTCTGGGTTACCTTACAGTGATGAAAACTCAGAGCACAATATATACAAAAAAGATCAATTTTTAATCCAGCTCAAAAAAATAATTAGTTGGCCACTATAAATTAGCAATGAATACCCCCCCTTATTAAAATTAAATAAAATGTTTGTAGAGCCAGTTTACTTACTGTAAAGCTTCTCTGAAGAACTGGTACGCCCCGTGGTTGTGTTTGAAAACTGTCAACATCACTTTCTTCATCTGCGTACTGGAAGAGAGCAGAGCACAAACATGTTTACCTTGGTCTAACTTGTGGGATGTGAAAGACATGTTTTCCTTTAGGCTGACAGAGTAATTACACAAGCACTGTTAGTGTGTGCTAATGAAGTCCCAGCATTGTTGTTTTTTTTACTTTAATCCGTCTTCTGAACAACTAGCTTCTCTGTTATCTGGAACATCTGCTCCAGACTAAATGCATCAACTGCAGTGAGCCAGCGTGGGAATGTCACTCCGGGCACAAGACAACAACTCTGGAATACTGCAAAATACAGAGAGTTCCTCTCTGCAGTGATGGGCTGAGGACCGTGTGAACTCATTTAGTGAGAGCTTGAATGTCACAGATGTTCATTTATATTTGAAGTCCTCCACTATGCTGGTGCTTTTGAGTGTTCATGTAAACAAACTGGAGTTGTGATTGGCTTCAGTGTTGTGATTGATTAAATGTACTCACCTTCTAATAAAATCTTGCAAATAATTTGGACATTCATCATTATAATGTTGGTTTTAATAAATTAATTGCAGCCGTGGGTTTTACCTGTTAGCGATGAGTTGTAGTATCTGGATGAGGAACTTTCCGAGTCCTTTCCTCCGCACTCTGCTCTCTAACTGCACCTCATAGCTGGAGAGGCAAGACAGCTAGTTAGACCAGAGTGATCTTGTTAAATAAAAAAAAAATAAAAAAACAGATTCCAAAAACGTAACCTACAGCTGAAATTTAAAACTTAAACATACACAGGGTGTGTATGGGGTGCTTACCAATATAAAACCTCCTCCCCACACTCCACGTCGAACCGGAAGTGAGAGAAGGCCACGGGGGCAGAGTCTCCGTCACGGGCCAGTAGGTACCACGCCCTCTCGTCGTTCATCTCCTCCCTCTTTTCCCTCTCCTTCCACCCCCACTCGCTTTGCTCGTACCTACAGCACAGAAAAACGTGACCGGATGTACTAATTTCACCATCACATTTCTCCCCATCATCGAGCCGCCCTGGCAGTGCCACTCAGAAAGGACGAGTTTTCTACATGCAACAAATTCAGTTTCAACTCTCTAGCTTCCATTTGTTAAATTGAACACAATGAAAATCCTTTAGAAAGATTAATTGCAGTAATTTCACCGTCTCATTCTAAAATCAATCTGCTTTACCTCTGCTCCTTTTGCTATGGATGCTCATGTGCAACAGTGGAAGAAAACTATAAAAGGGAAAACTTGTTATGTCTAAATAAGATTCTCCAAGTCATAATAATGAGAAACTTTAAATATAATGCAAAATAATCACCCCAACTCATTATTTAGAGAACATTTCTTTTAAGTATTTTTTATGAAATATTTAAGTTTCACAATGGGTTACATGATTAGTTTTTCCTCATATAAGCAGAAATAGGTTTCCCCTCCTATCCAAGTCTTCTTCTTCTGTTATCTATTTTCAGCTGTGATCCACCACTCAAATCTCTGCAGCCCTGTTCCTCCCTGTAACAGGAGGGCCACTCTGTTCCTGACCCACCCCTTGAACTATAAGCACAGAGTTCTTACAGTGTCTGCATGTTGGCTCTGGTGAGTTCGAAGGCCCACTCCACCGACAGCGGGTTGAGCGAGGTCACTCTCTTGCACTCAATCTGCAGGTTCAGCCTGAAAGGGAAGGACGAGTAAACAGGGTCAATACCATCAAGAGTGTGTGTGTGTGCGTGTGTGTGTGTGTGTGTGTGTGTGTATCAGCCTGTCTGCTGCAGCTATGTGAGAGAAAGACTAAAGTACAGACAGAAATACCACCAGCAGACCATCTCTCCTCTTCATGCACAAATTAAACAAGTATGCATTTCATCAAAAACTTTTCATCAAGACTTTTGTAGGTGTACAAAGCTTTACGTACCCATTTCTGTCGTACTTTTTGAAGGCTGGAAAGGCAGCCAGTGGGTCATCGAGCTGTGACAAGAAGAGGCAAAATTAGCTTAAAACACTAAAAAAAAACAACCACAACATATTACAACAGTTTCAGAGTTCACTTGTGATTTGACATTTATTGTAAACATATTTAAAAAGATATGGTAGCTTATAATTGCCACGACTGAAATAATAAGTTGATTATGCAATTAGTCAAACATAAACCAGCAACCCTTCATAAGCAAATAATAGTTTAGTAATTTCAAGAACAAATGCTGAATGTTCGCGTTCTCTAGCTTCTTAAATCTACTGATTAGCTGCTTCTCCTTGTCTTAAAAGATAGAAACTTAATACCTTTGTTATTGTTTTTAAGTTTGTATTGGACACAAAACTATTTGAAAACTGGCTCTGGAAAATTTAAGAAGGAATTCTATTTCAGTTTTCTGACATTTTATAGACAAATCACTTCATTAATAAAATACAAAAAAACGGTTATTTGCAAATGAACATGATTTTTTATTTGCACCACACTTGAACTCTCATTTGTGAATGTAGAAAATCCCCAAATCTAGACAATATTTCTAATCCAATCATCACTCTGGCTCCACTGTAGGCTTTGGAGCCTAATAGGGCATTTGGGGCCGATACAGGCAAGCAAATTACAGGGTTATTAGAATTACAGCCCCATTAGACACTCATAATAAGCGCCCACAAAGTCATCTTTTCTTGGCCCTGACAATATACATAATATCTAATCTTTTTTCCCATCTCTGTCATAGATTTGCTGTCAGTTTTCTGCAGCATGGGGCAAGATAAAGTCATGACATTAACTCATGAGACTCAAAACTGAATTTAAGACTAACAAGAAGAAACATGAATAAGCAATGATAACAGATTTTTTGTTGGTACACAACATGCTTCTTGTCTCCTTGCAGATTGAGGATAGAAGTGAACTAGAAAAATACCTGCTGGTAGCCAGCTTTTCCAAACTGGGATTCCCCTGCCCTGATTCCCATAATACAGAGTTTTCGTATAAGTACAGTGACCCTTCTCACCAGAAACTAATAAAAATGCGCAGACATTGGGACATAAGAGATTAAGAAATTAGAAAGATTAATTTCAGGGATTTTTAATACTATTTTTGCTTCAGATTTAGAAAAATGGTGAATGCCTTTTTAGTACTTTTAAATCATCTAAACAGAAACCCTGGTTCACTAATTCTTTTCATTTTAAAACAAATGAGAACCTCCCAGAATCTGAATCACCAGAAAATGTTTTTTTAAGCAGTGAGAGGACCATTTGTTTCCTCGAAACAATAGTCAAGAGTCAAGACTTAACACTGATGGCAGGAGCACAAACACAAATCTGAGTTACTTTGGGAGAATTTCTTGCATTCCTTCTCTGTTGGCACATCAACAGTGGTGCAGGGCGGGCGGGAGAGGGAACAGCATGCAATACAGAGTGCCCCATTTTGGGACAAAGTGACACAGAAAAGTAAAAGGCGCAGGCAGGCCTGTTCACAGCTTGTTGAGAAAACAGCTATGGCTCAGCTCATGGCCAGGGTGTGAGCTTTGTTCTCCTCTGGGCTTCAGTAAGGTTTACTAATGATCTAACCCACCTCCACGGTACAGGAGCAGTCTGCTGTGTGTTCCACTACATGGCTGGGATTTAATAATGCTGATTAATTATGCATAAAGAAACATATGGTGCTGCATTTGGCTTTTTCCTGTCTTGTGAGTATCCATTTTGGGTGTATTCAGGGGAAGGAGGGCATCCCCTTCTTTTTCTGTAATCACACAGAACCAGATCTATCACAGCAAGTTAACAAATGACACAAATCAGCGCTCATAATGGAGGTTTTAAGTGTCGAGCTTGATGCAATCTGAATCCACTGGAAAGCCTGAAACAGCATGTAAAAAGGGCCAAGTGGCGAACGCTTTTATGTGAAGCACTCAGTTGAAAAAGTGCATTTATTTTTAACATCAATGTGATGCCATTATCAACTGTCAGAACTGCACATTCTGTGCTTGTGTTACAAGCAGCGGGCCGCTAACGCCTCTGTTTCTTGAACAAGATTATTCTAATTCCTGAAATAGTTTTAATCTTTTCCAAAAGTTACTTCAAACGCTTCCATGTGGCCCACTCCCAAGGCTGACAACAGCTACCTCACTGGCTGATGATCTGAAAACAAAAGTACCTTATTGGCTGCATCCACCTTGGCACACACAGCATCCATAGCTGCCCTCTCTTCCAGACGCCGGGCTTTCTTTTCCTTTGCTCTGTTGGACTTCCTCTGGACACAGGGAAAAAGAGACAGAATTAATGGAACATCAAAATAATAGCAGACACAGTGAATCAATAAGCAAGGGAAACAACAGAGAAACAATGAGGCAGACATTTGGGAAGAGAGGAGGATTGAAAGTGGATATGACATAATAACATGAAGAAATACATCTGATCAGGCCACCGTTCCCTGAAAGACAATTATATCTGTTTAAGCAAATATAATAATACTGTAAGCGGGATGGAACAATGTATTATTTATTGAGGAGATCGCAATAAAAAGGGAAAGCACAGATCAGCACAGATGTCAATAGCCAGTAATCTGGCCAGGATATACAAAAAACCCCCCCACCAAATTCATATCGAACCATGCCCATTGTGTACTTCATACTTTTCAATTTTCTAAGTATGCAGCAAGAAGAAATGATCTGTAATAACCAGTTCAACTGATTCACTGAGAATATTGTGCAGTTTTTTCCCTCTAGGCCATAGGATCAGTTATACATTAAAGCTGTGTGTTTAAGCTTAAGCCACAGAAAAACAAAACATGCCTTCATACTGGCTATTGACAAGGTTTATGCAGCCTTTAAGGGGTAAAGCTCAGGTACTTTTAAAGCAACTTAATCAAAATCAATTTGAGTATCAAAGTCTTCGTGAAAACAAGTATACAGTGTGCAATAAAAAAATACAATGCAAGTGTAAAAAATAAAGTTTACAAAATGTATCTATACCACTTTGTCCATGACTGTTTGATCAAGACTACTTAATGTTTGCTTATTTCCAGAGTAAGGGACAAAATGCATCTAGTCAAGAAGAACACAGGAAAACATTTTTTTTCATAATTGTAACCAGAAAATAATTAAACTAGAAAAAAGCACTTGGAGAGCGCAGACCTCTGCCATGCAGCTCGTGTCCCCCCTTGTATTGTGATCACACCAAAACTTTTACTGTTGCGTGTCTTTTTTATTTATTTTTTTTAACCTTTTTTATTATGTGTTTAAACTGGTATGTTCACTGTTCATAATGTAATTGTTGCTGCCACCCAGCAGCCATTGGATGCAATCGC
>JAOWBC010000935.1:5057890-5078206 GCA_028566105.1 Hypoplectrus providencianus | reverse complement strand
AGAAGTGAAAACAAGAGTGAGCTAAAGGGAGAGTGGTGGGAGGGACACTCAGTTCTGAGAGATCGAAGAGAAATCAAGCGAGAAGAGGAGAGAAGAGGGAGAGAGAGACGGAGTGACGGATGGAGAGGAGGACAGAGGAGGAGGAGAGGGGAGGACAGAGAGAAGAGGAGGAGGAGGATGAAAGGAGAGCTGAGAGATGAAGGGAGGGAGGGGGGGAGATGTAGCAGTTGTTCATTAGTGAGGATGTGTTAGGGACTGGAGGACTGAGCGTGAGGAGAGACAGTGGAATGGTGAGTTTCATGGACACTGACTAATGAGGGGAGAGGAGGGAAGGAGGTGAGGGAAAAGGAGAGGAAGGGAGGGGAGGAGGTGGCAGGGGTGGAAATGAGACTGGAGAGGGAGGCAGAAGAAGGAGGCGGAAGAAGGGGGGCCTGGAGGTGAGCGAAGCAAAACTGCTTTACTGTATCACCGTAGGGGGAGGATGGGGGGAGGGGAAGAATTTGCACGTACGCACACACTGTTGAAATCCAAAGCGACATGAGAGGAAGACGGCAAGAGAGGGAGACAGGAAGGAGGAAGAGGAGGAGGAGGAGGAGGAAGAAGAGGAGGGGTGAGGAAGGAGATGAAGGGGAAGAGAGGGAGGTTGGAGAGACAGTCAAGGAGACATCACTGGAAGAGAGAAAGTAGGGGGAACAGAAACATTAAGGAGGGGAGGAAAGCTGGGGAGGCAGAGAAAGGAAATGGATTGGGAGAAAGAAGGGAGGCAAGGGGAGGAAATGAGAGAGGAGAAAAAAATCAAGCAGGGGGCACAGACAGTGAGAAGAGATAGGAAAGAGGGAGGATGAGGAGAATTGGGGCAGATACTCAGGAGGTGGGAGGAAGAGAGACTGGGGAGAGGAAGAAAGTGCAGGAGAAGGTGAAAAAAAGGAGCAAACAGAGGGAGATTAAATGAAGAAGTACAGGGACAGGAAGGGGTGCAGGAATTACAGGACTGTGGAGAGAAAGAGGGGAGGTGGCAAACCAGAGAAATCATGGAGGAAATGGAGATAAGGTGGTAAAATGAGAGAACTGGGATGATGATGAAGAGGAGGAGGGGGGTGGTGGTGGTGAAGGGAGAATGGAGAGAAAAAAGGCTGGAGGAGTGTGTAACAGGCTGTTACATGTCAGCAGCAGACACTTATGAGGGTACAGCAGGTTCTATGTGTGCAGTATTGCGGGGGTTATTGTGTTTGTTGCCAGCATCAGGTGTGAGAAATCCTGCTACAGCTATCACTGAAACAATCCCTTTTCTACTTACACATACTCATCCACCTGTGCACCCACACGTGTGCGTGCACACACACGCACGTGGAGGCACAAGGCAGAACTCTTTGAATTGTTCGACATTTCAAATAAAAAAATAAACCAAGTGCATTGAGGCTATTTATCTGAGTCATTGTCCCGTCCAGGCACAAAGTCACGCACGCTCTTTAAGACACGCTCGCTCTCTCACGCACATACGGGGTTCAATTGTACCCCACTCTCCTACCCTTTTCTCCACCATGCATACATCAGTACAAGTCTGGACAGCCTGCCTCAGCACAGAGATGCACAGCTGACGAATCACTCCGCCGACACACTGGCAAGTAGTCCCTAATTTATGGGATTTTGATAGATGGCAGATTAAGAGTCTGTTACAGCTATTGTTTCTCAAATATAACGGCACCGTATCTCTCTCTCTTTTAATTTAAACGAGATTAAGTGTGGAAAATATAGACAGTGTGAAAAGATGGTGGGTAGTTTTACAGTTTATTTTTTGCCAAAGCTTTTCAGTATGACAGAGTGGGAAATGAATCACCATGACGTGCCCAAATACATGTTCAGATGCAATATCACAAATTAAGAGTAAGAGCCACTTAATAGTTTAATGGGACTACTTTTTGTCAATCCAAACGGTTGGTTGGGAGAGGCGAATACATTCGGGGCGGATGTCCACCTCACTTTTCCCCGGGTGTTGTCCGTCTCCCCGGCACACACTCACGGCTGCTTCCATCTATCCATGCAGTTCACTTCATTGTACTGAATGCTCTCATCAATTAGGCAAGAATTAAGCCGTTTTAGATGAAATAGTTATCTTTTAGCGCTTCGAAGAGGACTATAATCCGCGGACAGAGGCGCAGATAAGTTTTGAGTGCGGGAAAGCGAAGAGAAACGAAACACAGGTACAGTGTGACTGTTATCTCGACTTCCAACTATTAACGTTACTAATGTAACGCGAGGGTACTAGCCGCAAGCTAACTGGCTAACGTTAGCATCCCAACGAGTAACTACGGTTGACTTCAGACTGCACTTTGGAGACGAGGGAAATGCGGCCTGATTTTTATTGTTCAGCTTCCAGAAATGACTTAGGACCGTTCAAACTGCTGCTGTTCGCAGCTAAGCGTCCCGAAAGAGACCTTCAACTGGAGTTATAATAATCCAGAGAGAGCGAGTTTTTACTTGGTGCCAGCAGCAGACAGTAGCGTCAGTAGTAGTAACAGCAACGTAAGCGTGGGGAAAACAAAAGGACTTCAAAGTCTGACACACAACACATATGACTGCAGGGGAAAGCTCTAAAAATATTAAGTTAGCTAGCAAACGTGACTAAGAAAAGCTAGGTGCGACTTTACCAACTCATATTTTCGGTTAAATAATGAATTACATAATTTATAGAAAACCAAGGTTTAAGAAATTATAAAATGACACAATGATTTTCCATACTAATATTATAGCGTTACATGAATTGAAATAAATAAACTTCATCAACAATGATAATCTAAACTTACTTCTGAGTGCCATGAGCACGCAATTGGTCACTCTGGGATTACTATTGTCATGCCCATTTTTCATTTATGAGTCAAAAATTATACATCAGTGAGGAGAGTTGAACTGGAATACACATTTATTCAAACATGTTAAAGAACCAATTGATTGTAGATATATACTTATAACCTTAAAGTTGAGAAAGCTTGTTTATCAGTATGTATGGATTGGTGTTGTGTGGCATAATAGATGGTCATGTCAGATTCTCAAATAAAATGAAAGTTAGGGTGAAAAAACTTCCATGTGGTGGTGAGAGGTTGTGAAAATGAATTACTGAGGGGGTGGTTGAGCAATACTTTTGACTACAAACACACCCTGCCCTGACGGGTTAGCAGTTATGTATAATTATTTGGGCTCTTTTTGCTCATAACTAGTCTGGCAGAGAACGAGGCTATCGTGGCGGTGTTCGAGGCTACTACACCCCCCTGAAACTCTCTGAAAGTGAACCAAGGCGGGATTAAACATATTTGTCCCCATCGTAGCTGACGCTTCTTAAACTCAAAACCGTCTACATGTGCGTAATAAGACATCAGTATGTGTGGGTTTAGATGATTTTCAGCGAAGTTAGGGGAGAGGGGACAGCTGTTGTAGTCTTGGGGGGCCACTAGGAAGCCGCGATAGACAAAGACCCCCAGAGAGCCTCAGACACTTGTATTGTCTGTCGGAGTTTGGTAGATGGAAAGATAGCCCCTCACCCTGCAGAAGCATAACTGCTCATGTTTAATCTCTGGAGGATGCGAAAATAAGAAAATCTCGTCCGCCTGTTTGTAACTCCGCGCCCCTGCTTTGTTCTGCTCGTAGTTCAAGTTAGGAAACAGCAGTAGAAGTTGTTGATGCACTTTGCGTAAGAGAGCAATAGTAATATTCGGTGCACGTACTTGGTGCTTATACTGCGATCTGTGAGTGATATCAGTCTTTGTGTTCGCCTGTCGACTGTAGCCGTACTGTGTTTGTGTAAGAGTAGGGAGTTACGATGGGTTACTTTCTGCCGTGTGGAGCTGTGTCCTGAGCTGACCGTCTAGTCTTTGTGCTGCTGCTGTGAGACTCGCTGTCCTGGAGATACAGGGAGAGAAAACGAGGCTTGGCCACGTAATAACAGCACTGACTGTGGATGACACTTAAAATGAGAGTCCCCTCCATGCAGGAGGGCTCTCGTGTTATCCAGGGCACGTTTTTTCCACGTTGTTTTTCAGTTGCTGGCTGCCACTTGTCAGCTGTGGTGGGTTTCCTTAGCATGTTTGAAGAGGCATATGGCTCTTTTGTAATGCATTTAGTTCCCTGTTGTAAACAGGAAATTATTCCAGGCTAAAAATAGGACATCAAATGTTGGAAATTTTAATAGTTAAATTGAATAAGCAGAAAAAGAACAAGGTCAGGACAGGTTATAGAAACTTCCCTTATTTGGTCTTTTTTCCAGACACAAAAATGTTAACCATCAGTGTTGATGAAATATTTAATTATTTTCTCGATTAATACCTTGCTCTACAAAATGACTGAAAAAATAGTTAATAGTTAGTAATATGGATATGTCAGTAATAGTAATAGTAGCTGAAATTTATTTTGGAATATTTTGTAAAAACACTTGTAGTCAACCCTAAAATGTCAAGGCATTTAGCCAAAATATTGCAGTATTTGATTTTCGCTATCACCAAGCTGATACACTTGAGTATTGATTTAATGTTTTGTGATATTGTATCCATTTTATAACCACTCTATTTAAAAAAAAAGATAAAGCAGTTATTTGTCATTACATTTTCTGTAAAAAAAGACGTAAAATATCACAAAATATCACCTTGCTTACAGTATTAAAATTAATTGAATTGTATACTCTGTGTCATGATATGTATTGTACCACCAGATGTTTGCCAATAAACAGCCATACAGTAAAAAACTCCAATTTATTAAGTTTGTTGTCATTGAAATCAATGTTGATATGACACTGACAATTATTATCATTATCCCTCCATCATATTATGTTAATTTGCTTGCGAGAAGTGTTTGGTATTGCTCCCAAAACAATACTCTTATATCATATGTCAGAAAAGTGTGTTCTTTGTGCTGATCCAGCAGTTAGTTTGATTATGGATGTTTTAGTTTACTATCACATTGAAAAAGAAAACCATTAGATCACAGTTAAGAAGACATTATCAACATTTTTGCTGTTAACTTGCATAAAAATGACTCCAATGAGTGCCACGTAATGCAGATTTTAAATGGGGGAAAACAAGGGCACTGGCATGTGAGTTCTTATAAAACAATGGTCTGCACTATATAGCCCCCTGTTCTCTTTGTGGGTGGTGCTCTCATTATGGGCATGTTCTTAATTAACTCTAGTAATAAAAGAGGACTTGAGTTCATCAGTTGGTGTCTGAATTGTGTGTTGAAGTCCTAAGAAGGTCCTTACTTTGTGGAGGAGTATCAGAACGTCAGCCTAAATCCATTCTTTTTTGTTGTTACAAGCTGTTGTTTGTGTTTTGTGGTGTCTGCTGTTTACACGGTAAACCAGTTTATAAAAATGGAAGTTGCTAGTGCTGCATGAGCTGTGTTAAACAAATAAACATACACTTACGTGATGCCATGATTCATCTTCTTCTGAGAGAGTACCTATTCTAAAATAGGAGATAAATTAGTGTCATTATAAGAACCACAATTTTGTGTTGCAGTCACATTAAAAATACATGTCCTTAGAACTGTGAATTAGTTCCTCTGGTCTGAAAATGCCTAATGTGGGTTACATACAGTAAACGAGTATTTGGAAAATAAACTCAGCTCAAGGGAATACAATGGGATTGCCTCCAAGGTTGGAGCAGAAGGTGCTGTTCTTCTTTACAAGAGTAAATTAGATTTTATAGGGTTTCAAATGAAAACAAACAGCCGCCAACTCACTAATGAAAACAGACTTAAGTGATAGTTTTATGGGCGATTGAAGGGTACTTTAAACAAAAACGGCACTCTGTTGATGAATGGGGACGTTACGTGGTGGAATTTTATATTTAAGGACATCTATGCGTCTGTTGCAGCCATGCCCTCAGTGATGGAGCGCTCGGGGGCTGGGGTCTTGTCCAGGAGCAGAGCCAAGACCGTAACCAACGGCAACAGCCAACCACACTCTGAAGAAGAGAGCAGCGATGAAGAGCATGCTCATGGTGAGACACACACACACACACACACATTAACAGAAGTGTGATCTGGTGACGTCACATGAATTCAATCAGCAGGTTAAGTTGGGGGTTACTTAGCTACTTACTGTCTGTACCTGCAGTACAGATGCATTTCCATTGTACAGATACATCAAGCCTGCCGTTCTGGTTGCATTCATTGTGTTGCTGCAGTGCTGCTTCAGTGTCTGCACACTGCTCTCCTCTGTCCTCCCCTCCTTTCCTCCTCCACCCCTTCCCACACTCTTCCATCCTTGTTATCCTCTGCCCACATACATCTTTCCTCCCTCCATTCTCTCCTTCACCCACTGACTTGCTGTTGATCTTTATGTTTGTAACCATTATCTCACTATGCACTCAGAGTAAAGATATCTTAATACATCTAACAGTTTCACTGGAATGTTTAGGGAGTGGTCAACAGATCTCCCCTGTAGATGTAGTTCTGTGACTTCATCATTCCTTCCATTATTCCAACCCCCACTTTTGTCATGTTCCCCTCCATCCTTTTTCATTCTTGCAGTAATCTCCATCGTTTAGTTTTCCAAATTTCTTACCTCCTTTGATGCCCCTTTTTTCCTCTCATCCAATCATTTTCCTTCTTTACTCATCCCCTTCCTGTCTCCACCCATTCCTTACCATCTACTCCAGTTTCTGTCATCGTTCTCTGTCTCCTCCCTTCCTGTCCTCTCTCCCTGTGGAAACAGTAATCTGTCTCTTCCTCCCCCTGGTCTGCTTCTTTCTCAGCTTTGCTTCACTCCTCGCCTTCTCCCCTTTTTACCACAGTACTAATTAGTTAATGTCTATCATCTGCCTTTGTACTTCCCTCTTCATCTTTTTCTGTCTGTGTTTTGGTGACTTAGTGATGAACATGCTGAAGATGTTATCATGATAAAATAATAATTAATAAAGGTACTTATCATGATACTCTTTCAATTGAATTTGAATTGTTCTCTTGTAAAAAGAAATCATCTGGTTTCTGAGTTAACTAAACTGTTCAGAAAACCAAGTTTGTAGAACAATTAAGTAAATGAAACATGTTTTCTTTAAAACCATTAGAACTGTGAAAGTTTCGACAGTTGATTACAAGCAGTTTCCCTGTGTGTGTGTCACAGGCCGATAACTTGAGGATTGTTTGCACTGAAACTCGGCAAACTAATTACATATCCCCAGGGTTTAACAGTGCTTTACAGTAGAGAGCCCCACCTCACCTGAAAGAAAGAGTGCCTCCACTAAAGAACATTTCTGTAAAATTGTTATACAAAGGCTTAAAAAGCATCAGGGAAATGAGCAAGGGCATTACTTAACAGAGCAAAGGCAATTTATTTGAAAGAAGTGATTGTTTAAACCAGCATCTTGTAGCTATGTTAAAAGTAATGTCTGGCCAGCATTTTTTTTTATCACAGTAGCACATCACTTTGACTTTTTACCATTTGTAAAGAGTTGAGCCAAACCACCCAATCAGTCACAACCCAGTTCTGATGTGTACAGCTAAAATTCACCATCGTAGGTCAGTCACATTCTGAGGACGTGATGAATTGTGTAATACTCATAAATACTGCAATTATTTTGCATTAAAACAATTCATACCAGCAATTATGCAAATTTTTGACAGTTGGCAATTTTTTTATAAAAGGTTAGCATAGATTACTTGTCAGATAACAAACTGAATTCTGTTCACCCAAAGCAGTGTGAAATTAGTGAATTTGGGTTCCCTCTTCTTAACATTCAGAATTTACATGTCAAGGGCTTTTTTTGGGATGGTTAAACAACAGGGCCGTTGTGATGTCATGATGTGAGGTCCTTTTTGCGTAGGCCCATAACAACAACAGCATCTTGAAATTGGTCTTAATACAGTTGTCCCGTTGATAAAGTTTTCCCAGCCCTCAGATCAGGGCCGAAAAAGGGCAACTTAGTTGGATCAGTGATCAAGCCAACTGGTATAGTCAAGTTACCTGGATGTAAGAATATGTGCTGTGCTCTCTAACAGGCACCACAATGTTGGAGGGTAAGCCTTGGTAGGATAAACCAATATCTAAACTGTTAAGAGTGCAGAGCACAGAAGATGATTATTATTGTAATTTATTTTGTATTCTGCCCTCTTGTGATCAAGTTTATATTGCTCTGCAACTTTCCTTGACGTCTCTTGGAATGCTTCATCATCTTCTATCTCCAAAGCTTTACCTATCCTTCGGGGAAACAGTAACTCATATCTGTCTTCCCTCTCTCTCTACAGACAGTATGATCAGAGTGGGAGGAGACTACCAAGCTCAGATCCCAGAGTTCAAACCAGGTAAGCAGAGACAGGAAAGTGTTAGAGAAAGGAAAATGACAGAGCTGAGTAAAAAGAAAAATGAATAGAGAGAGAGAAAATCATGGCTGAGAAGGAGATGTAGAGGTGAGGAGAAATGTGGAGGACATTGAAATTGAGGAAGAAGGGGAATGCAGATGATGAGAAAAATGAAGGTCAAACGGCTCATCACTGCCTTTCCCTGTCTCCAGGAAATGAAGAGAAAACTGTAGACAGTTGCATGTGTTGCAATGCGTGTCCTTGTTCAGTAAATGTAAAAATAGCATTGTTTAACATGAGAATTCTGGTTAGACAAATTTACTTAGATGCCCAAAGTATCTGTGCATATTGATTAGCTTCAAATGTATCTTATAGTCCTAAAAAGATGTGTTAAATATTTTTTTATTACAAATACAATCTGCAGTAAAAGATTACCTTTGAAGTAGGTGTCTTTGTTTAATAAATAAAATGGTTAGCTATGCAATATTCAAACCCTTTATTTTATTTATCATATCTGTTTTAGGAAACGCAAGTGGGCATTATTTGTTTTTCTGACATTTTAGAACAGTCATATAAATCTTTATGAGAATCAAGTTTGTAATAAGGCCGGTAGATGAACATTTGCTGTACACTGAACAATTACTGTAGAAGAGGTTGTACCAGATGTGGGGAAAAGCAGGCAAACCAGCCTCTTGTTAAGCATCTGGATTTTGGCAGAAGACAGGTGTTGAATTCCCAATCTTACTGAGTAAGACATAGATGGAACCCAGACAGGAGGAAGGAAGAGAGTAAATTTAATATTAAGTTTAGACATTTAAATAGAGAAAGATCTTAAGCGATGGAGGAAACATATGAAACATATGACCTAAAATAATACATCTGCAAAATGTGCTTACAACCATCAACCTTTGTTTTAATTTCCAGACAGTCCAACACGCTACAATGAGAAGGACCAGAGGAGCATGTTGGTCTGGTGTCCCAACAGCCAGCTCTCTGATGCAATGTGTAAGAGACACACACACACACACACACACACACACACACACACACACACACACACACACACACCCCTACATCACCTTACATGCACTGGTGCAAGCTTAACAATGTGACCTTCACTTTAATGGCTATATGCTGACTAGAGAATAGCAATTATAATTTTAATTCTCTCCTGTGCACTCATTTTATCTCACTCTTTGTCTTCACCTCCTTCCCTCATTTCTTTATATTCCTTGTCCACATCAATCTTTCTCTCTTGCACTGATTTCTTGTCCTTGTCTTTTCTATACTTTCTCTACCTGGTTTCCTTATCCTTCTGTGGTTTATTTTTTCTTCTCTCTTTCTTGTGCTACTTCTCATTTTCCTGTTTTACTGAGGTTTTTTGTCTATTCAACTTATTTTCTCTTGTATCTTTCTCTATGTCAGTGGACGAATACATCCTGATGGCTAAAGAGAAACATGGATACAACATGGAGCAGGTATGGCAGGCTAGGAAGTTACTGGAGCAGAAGGTTGACAATAAAATATATTTTCAGTGTTCATCAATATTTCCCTCTGACTTGTCTGTCTGTTTCCCTTACCATGTCTTTGTCTTGTTTGTACTGTCAGGCTCTGGGCATGTTATTATGGCACAAACACGATGTGGAACGCTCACTTGCCGACCTGGCCAACTTCACTCCCTTCCCAGATGAGTGGACAGTGGAGGATAAAGTTTTGTTTGAGCAGGCCTTCAGCTTCCATGGAAAGAGCTTCCACCGCATCCAACAGATGGTGAGAGACTGGGAGAATTAAACATGCACAGAATATTTAGTAAAGAATTTAGTGTAATTTTCAAAAACATTTTCGATATTAAATACTCAATTAAATGATGTGTTTGTGTGTAGCTTCCAGACAAGTTAATCTCCAGCCTCGTGAAGTACTACTACAGCTGGAAGAAGACTAGGACCAGGACCTCCGTCATGGACCGACAAGCCAGGAGGCTCGTCAGCAAGAGAGAGAAAGATGACAGGTATGTGATGCTATGAAAGTTTAATGGTCACCTGAAGGGAGAGAGACAGTGGAGGGATGAACAGAGGGATGAATGTATATTGGAGAAAGGAAGGAAACATTAAGTTCTGAGAAATTTCTCCTTTGAGAAGTGACATTTACAAAGCTGTGCTGTACATGATACTCAATAATCATCCTGGGAAACAATAGTGTCATGAATATGAATGAGATACTTTGATATTATTTCTTGTCACTTTCAGTTGATTTTCTCAAGCATTTTAAACACATTTTTGATGAAACCAGACAGTTTTATTTTCGACCAGTGGCAGCAGACAAAGCCTCAACATGAGTGTTTAGATTACATTTTTCTTCTTCCGGTAGTAATGATGAGGTTGAAGAAGGAGACCCTGGCAGTGACAGTGACTTTGAGATCGACGCCAAGAAAGAGGTGAGTAATATAAAACTTCATAGTGGTTCATGATTGTGTGTGTACCCCTGCTTATGTAAACATTTTTTTTGTGTTCCATTAGTCGTGACTTGCCTGAGGAGATCAGTCGAGCCAAATCGATGCCTCCTCTAACCTTCAATTTCAAACTTATATATTATACATAAAAAGCAATACTGCTGCTTGAGTTGCTGTTCTCGTCAGAAGATATCACTTTGAGAAAGCACGATTTTCTAATATTTCTGTGATTTCCCTCCATACAGGCTGTGAAGCAAAACCCCAACAACGCCAACTCTGACAAGGTGACCCCCAGCCGCTCAGGCCCTGTGAAGAAAGAAAGTATCGGGGCTCAGTACCGCCACCATCCGCTCAGAGCCCGCCGTAGGCCACCCAAGGGCATGCACCTTGAACAGGGAGACATCATGTCAGTGTCAGCCTCCCACGATGCTGGGGTGCTAACTATACGACAGCTGGACACACAGTTAGTGTCACTCAAGCGACAGGTAAGCAATTTTTTCACATGTTGCAATTTCAAATTAAATTCAAAGAAACACCTCTGAGTCAAGGTGAAAGCTACAGTACTTGTAGAGGCAATTTTCAAAAAACAAACAGGATTTGAATGTATCTATCACTGTGTCTGCCAGTAACAATGAAATATTTAACACCTCCTCCAGAGCAACAATTTTCATCTTTTTAGGTGACAAATACAATGAATTCATTCTCTGGAAGGGGTTTTTACTGTTATATTAAACATTTTTTAAAGCAGCTCTTAGTTTAAAGTAACAGAAGCTTAATCAAAAGCTTATTACATTTCCCCTCTTTTCTCTGTCCACTTGCTCTTTCAGGTCCAGTCTATTAAACAGAACAACAGTAGTTTGAAACAGAGCTTAAATGAAGGCATTGATACTTTGAAACCTTCTGAGGTAAGTCACTTTTTTTGACACACTGTTCTTTTTTACTTCTTTATGCACTGTCCTTCTTTTACATTTCCATCCACCCCCTCTTTGATTGTGTTTCCTTACCATATCTCTGATCTGTTCAGTTTGTCCCTCTAATCTCTTATGTATTCACTGTGCCCTTCCCCAACTCCCTTCAGATATTATTTCACCCCTTGTGTGACTGAGATTAGTCGTAATCTGCCCTTTTCTCTCTGGCTGTCATTTTTACCCCTCTCCTCTCCTTCTTTCATGCCTCCCACCTTCCTTGCACTCTAATCCCCCTTTCCTCTCTTTCTCTCAGCCTGCCCCTAAGATGAACTCTCGTTGGACCACAGAGGAGCAGCTCCTGGCTGTGCAGGGTGAGTTAAGGCTGCAGCATCATCTTCATTTTATCTAACAGCGTCCCCTCATGTTGCCAGTGCTCTTCATCCAACCTCACATTTACAGTAGCGCTGTCAGTTTCTACAGACAAAGGGCTCTGCATGCCATAAATTTGTGTTAAGATCTAAAGGATGGATTTGGATGCTTGTGGTTGAAGTCACAAAGCCAGTAGTCGGTGTGCCTTTGAGCAAAGTGTTTAACGGCCCCCAGCTGCA
This sequence comes from Hypoplectrus providencianus, assembly GCA_028566105.1. Classification (NCBI taxonomy): domain Eukaryota; kingdom Metazoa; phylum Chordata; class Actinopteri; order Perciformes; family Serranidae; genus Hypoplectrus; species Hypoplectrus providencianus. The sequence goes on along the minus strand of JAOWBC010000935.1, from coordinate 5,065,955 downwards.
GCTCAGTGGAAGAGAGAGCAGAAACTGAATGGATTGAATGTGTGAATATGATGTCAGACCAGGAAAAGAGCAGGTGCACTCAGACCGCCAACCTCTCTCTCTGAAGGTTAAAAGAAAACACACACGTCAACAAGCCTGTTCACACTACATTTACTCTCCCTCTCTCTCATTTTACACACCTGTGCGTTCTCTGACAGAGAGAAAGAAAGCCATCTCTTTGTGGCTTTGATAGCAGTGAATTGTTTGAGAGTGATGCACAGACAAATCATTTATGTTTTTTTCTGTCTCCTCTGCAGCTATTCGTCGCTACGGTAAAGACTTTGCTGCCATTGCTGAGGTAATCGGGACCAAAACACCAGCTCAGGTAAGCTTTTTCTTTCTTAAATCTAGTGAAGATCATCTCCTTCATCTCTTATTCTGACCTCAGTCTCACCTTCTATCCGTCCAGCAGTTTACTCTCTGTGAGCTACCCATCACCTTCTCATCGCCTCTCCCAGTTCTCCCTCATCCTTATGTCTTGATAAGCATTTTTCTTTATAGGATAACTATAATCTCCCTTATCCCTCTTTTCATTTGCCTTCTGACCTCCAGTCTCCACTGCCATGTCCTTGAACAAAGCACAACTTTCTGCCCTTCATAATTTCTTCTCTAACTCTGTCTCTGCCCATTTGTGCAGGTGAGTTCGTTCTTTGTGAGCTACCGGCGCAGGTTCAATCTAGACGAGGTGCTGAGGGAGTGGGCTGCTGAGCAGGTGGCCACCAGCCGAGACCAGAGAGACCCCAGGAGGAGCAGCGAGGAGATAGCAGCCGCTACAGATGGAGCTGCTGAGGAGGACGAGGTGAGCCAGTAGATGGTGGCTGTCATGCCACCAGTTTGAAGAAACTGGCACAAATACCAAAATTGATGTTAAGCAAACATACTGCTGTGGACGGGGGCAGCTGGAAAAGTTGTTTTAGCCACTCAGTAGAGGCAAAAAAATCAATATGGGTTTAGGTGTTATATTTGGAGTGTTTTCTCTGCTCTACCATGTCATCTCACAGCCCTAGTTAAGTCAGTGCCAGGGAAATAAAGTTATTGTCTGCTCTTGAGACACCATTGACAAAAACAGCCATTTTACCTCACAGACCAGGGAGGCTGCTGGTGTAGTGACATATTAAGATGTTATATGCGTATATGAAATAACAAACTATGCCTTAAAACTAAAGCACAGAAGGTATAATGGATGCTAGAACTACACAAATTGCATGGTTTTAGTTAGAGATTTGAGTTAGTTTCTCTGGTATTTACTTGCCATACAGAACACAATGTCCAACATCCAGGACATGACAGAGCCGTAGGAAGGCCTGAGTTTATCCTGCGTCATAAACTCAACCTAATGCTGAATCACACAGACCATGTGTGAGCTTTTTAATAGCTGAGGATGCTTTTTGGTGGTCTTGGCAACTGAAGTGGATAAAATTGGTGATATTCAACCATTGCAGCTTCTGAGTATGTTGAACAGAAGGAGCAGGTGGTTGAAATATTAAGATGAATGTGTCTCCTCTTCATCATAGAGCAAGTATGCAATCTGTCACGCTTTCCTTTAACTCTCTCACTCACAACTGTCTTTCTTCTTATCTCACTCCTTCTTCTGTTTGTCCTCCTCCCTCCCCTCAGGTCAAAATGGAGGACTCCCCCTCGGATGCCGCCGGCGGCTCCTCTCCTCCCTCCTCCACACAGACCCCCTCCTCCCTCTCCCAGCCTCCCCCACTGCTGCGCCCTGCGCCTCCCTCGGCTCCCCCCAGCCTCTTGCGTCAGCCCCCTCCTCTGCAGACACGCCCACTCCAGAACCGGGCGCCCCACAACCACCCTCCGCCTCCGCTCATACGGCCTGCGGTCACCACCTCATCCTCCTCTAGTGGGAGCTCCAGCCTCAGGGCGTCACCGCCCAGCTCGTCCTCCGCTGTAGGGCAGGTTCCTCCATCGCTGGTAGGGCTCAAAGTGGAGCAGCCCAACTCGCACTGATGCACACACGAAAGAACGTGCACACACACACACACACACACCCCCGTAAGAATAGAAACACACACAGATTAGCATGCAGACCACACACAGACACAATGCTTTCCCTTTCTCCAGAGAAAACTCCTTCACCCTGTAACGCCTTCACACATCTGACCATGACTCGCCCCACTCAGGTCCCTAAGTTGACATCACAGCTCTTAAAATGCAGGAAGAGTTTGAGGACCCCCCGCATCTCCACTTAGTAAGGCAGCGGCCTGAAGCCCCTTTACTGTACTTACAAACACCTACCTCCAGACCATTGTTCTCTAGCAGCACACACACAGACACACGCTTTTACACTCATGAAACAAGCTGGGAACTTACAACGAACACTACCTGCACACATCTCCCTGAACAACACAGAAAGACACTGGATCATCAAGCTGTTGAAGAAAAGCCATGACCACAGGGAGCAAACCCACCTGCCCGTTTCCATGGCAACTGCTGAACATCTGGATTGCAGAGGAGTGTGGTTGAACACACACGCACACACACACACACACACACACACACTATCTATATATATGTCTATACTGTAGGTACCACCAGGCAGGTATCAAGTCATCAATCCAAACAACCTTCAGGAAAACCAATAATGAATATTCGGATAGGTGGGAATGACGTGAAGAAACAGTCCTTTTCCTACCAAGCTTTGCTTTTCAACTCATCGGAATGAAAAAGGTACTTTTGCAAAGAAACCGGGGCGTTGTGCGCAAAGCTGTGCTGTGAGTTTCCTGTTATGGCTTTCAATATTTAAAGCTGTGGGTTCAAAAATGAAAAAAAAAGAAGAGCTGGAGATAATTTCTCCCTCCTCTCTCATAGCCATGTATTACTAGTATTAACTGGAGTGATGTTTTCCCTTTTTTTTGACTAGACTTTTAAAGTGAGCCCTAGGTAGGCAGTTAGATATTGTAAGTAGTTTAGATAGTGCATACTTTATTATTATGATGATGATTATTGACTGAGCACTAAGGAGAAAAAGAGCTCCAACACACAACTGGACATTGTTTCACATTCAAGAAGCCACAGCTTGTTTTTCACCGGCTCAGTGTTTAAGTTTCACTGCTAACCGTTGACTACTTTTGGAGAAATATTCTTCAGCCGCCATGGAGAGCAACTGAACAAAACATTAGCCTCTGTGGAAAATATGTGTAGGAGAGGTTTTTAAAGCAGGTTTACAAAGTGGAGGGGACTCCTGACCTTTCCTGACCTTACACTGAAGAATAAAATGTTATGCCAAAGTCTGCTATTGCTTTAGAATCTCATCGTCCCACAGATTTTCAGTGTCTGCAGTTAGCTGTTGGGCTTCAAATAATTTGTTTGGCTTGCTTTCTACATTTAAGACAGAAACAAAGTAGTAAAACTAAAGCGGATGAAAAAATAATTTGCCATTTTGGAAAATACACATATGGGCTCTTTTGCTGACAAATGGATTGCAACTACACTTAAGTGTTTGTATGGTAAAACAAACTGCTACCAGCAGCTGGCTAATGTAGCTTAGCATGATGACCAGAAACAGGTACAGGGCTAACCTTTTAGAGAAGGCACTCCACCAACCAGCAGCTCACTGCAGGAGATATTCTGACTATGTCTTGGTTTGGACAAGTTACTTCCTGGCATGCAAAACTGTCACTAGTCTATACTGACTATAAAAACGAAAGTATGTGCATGCTATTGGCTTTTCCTTACCTTTGGACTGACCCAGTGCAGCAATTTGAATCTTTGACTCCGTTTCCAATTGTTATGCTAAGCCAATACTGTTTGTTGACATTAGCTAAGTGTTGACTATACAGACATTAGACCAAAATGTCAGTTTTATATATTTATCTATCTCTAGGAAAGCAAAACATGCCACAGTTGATTGAAATGAAGTTAAAATTTTAAGATGTATTGATATGATGACAGCCCTATAGGTTGATAACAGTCAGCCTTTTCTCTGGTTGTTTAGAGTCCTGCCAGAAACAGAAGCAATGTAAGAGGTCAAAGGGCATTTAAAGAAGTTTCTACTGTAACGTCAGCTAGTTGATTAATTCAGCTGTCAGTAAATGCTGCTTCTGGTTTCTCTATCCTGTCAGTTTCTGCCCTGTTCCTCGAGTTCCTAACTTTCTGTTTGTGTTTGGGACTTTGGGACTTGTGTTTGGTGATATCGGACAACTCCTGAACAAATGACTGAACAATGTTCTGCTGTGGTTACTCATTCGATTGCTGAATGTCATCTGCCAAGCAGTCTTGTGCTGAATCTGTCCTCTCCTCATAGCCTTGTCTGTATCACTGCCTTTTCATGCAGTTCTGGGATCACAAGTCATGTACACACCTTTCTTTAAAACTGTGTTTAGTGCTTCTCCAAGAATCCAGGCCTTCAGCGTTCACTTTAACGTGGCACAGAGCAGGAATCAAAGCGGCCCATCACAACGTTTGGCTTTAAAGTGGCTTGCCTTTTGACTTCGCCTGGACTTTTTCTTCCTCCAAAAATTGCTTGTGTGTACTGTATGTGAGAAGTTGTTTACATTGTGGAAACTGAACTGTTTGTGTTTGAGAAATGTTTTTTTTAGAATAAAGAAATGACCAAACACTACAGCCTTATAGTTGTTTGTTCTCATACACATACACACCTCTGGAGTTTTACAAATGGAAAAAAAATACCTACAAGGGTGTTGTTACTTTATCTGCACATCATGTTTTTAAATGCCAAGTCTTGACAAAACACCATCTGTTGACTCCCAACAGGTTCAGCCACCTGCAGCTCCCACATTCCTGATTAGGGCTGGGGACACTGCTGGGCTTTACCCATTCACATGGCCTTATTGGCTCACAGCAACATTAACACCCAATCATGATTGAAATGCCTTCTATTCACAAACATAACACATAGCAAGGAATGTCATGCATCTGATAGCAGCTGTACGAAAAATTCTGCAAGTATTGTTACCTCCGAGTCTGGCTGCACCATCTCTAATGTAGGAAACACATTTTCTACTCAAACTATCTATGAGGAAATAGACCAGACCATTAGAACACACTAAATAAAAAAAAACTTTTATGTCTTCAGTGATTTTAGACAAAGTTGGTAGCTGTCCCCAGCCCAAAACACTACAAATTAATATCAAGTCCAGTGGGCCCTGCACTATGACCTGATTTTTATTCATATTTAACTCTTTTTTTTTCCTGAGATACTTAACACATCCTTTGACCCTGTAGAAAAAGCAGAAGTGTAACTAATGATTAATGATGGCTGTTTAATTTAGCTGCTCTGACTTCCTGGTTCTGGACCTGCTGTCACTGTTACTGGAGCTGTCGTTAGTGTCATTAGTAACACCTGTGCTTTTCTACCTTGACAGTGAAAAAGGTCCATAATGCCATGGCCCCGCATTAATGAGTTACACCTACAGGGTACTAAAAACAGGTTCAAAAATTAAATTACAGATGTGAGTGAAGTCTACTCCATCATCTTATCCATTATGTACATTTGTAAGTTTTATCGAACATAGAAAGTTTTTTTTTTTTTTTTTTTAAATTAAACTACATCAAACTATATTGTTGCAAATTACAATTTAATCTTCACTAAAATCATTTTACTGCTAAATTAAAAATTTCTCGAATCCTTAGGATCCTGTGAATATTCCAGTTTCCGAGTTTTATACAGGGCTTAACATAACCTCAAAATTGTGGGAAAAGTGTGTCAGGGACTGTTTAAAGAGCTAGCTACCTCAATATTTCTCTGAAAGATTTACAGTCGGGCTTGAATGAATGCCGAGGTCAATTAAACACAATATTATAATACACTCAATACTTTACACCGAAACTTTCATCATCCATAGACATGGACATTTTATGTTTAAAACGCCACCTTGAGTTGTACAGATGAATGAAATTGATTAACTTGGGTACAGCTATCTAACTAATATCATTTTATCCTACAAAGTGCTGGAAGAAATTATTACAAAAAAGTTATACTCACATGAATAAATGTAACTGGTGCAACAACTCTTGATCCTCAGAAAATCTTCCCGCACACCTGACAGTGACCCAGTTGTAATTTCCACAGACTTACACACCTGCACAGGAAACAGTTAGCGCCCCCTCCTGCTGATGTGCTGAGGTCACTGTGCATGGGAAGTGTTTATCAAGAAACCACTTCTGAAGATGCCCATGTGATACGACTGAGAGCTTCAGCTTTGAAATGGCTGTTGATGATTTCCTGGAACAGTAATGATTATCTGACATTTATCCGGCTTTCTGCATAATGGATTTCAGAGGCAGGCTATCATTATATCATTGTTTTTATTACTATCATTGTAATTTTTCATCATTTTGTCTTTGCACAAAAAAAAACAAACAAATAATACATTTTTCAGGAGTTGATCACCCCTCCCAACCCCAAACCCACCACTACAGTTACAGTTTGCTCAAAACACATTTAAAATCAATGTAAATTACAGCAATGTAAAACGAAATAATGTAAAATAAAATCAACCCTGAAAGAGATAATATAACAGCAACAGCCAGAATAATAATTAGAATCCAATACCCAGCACCTTAATACAATGATCAACTTTTAAAAGAAAAATCTGACGTATTAAAAACTGAAAGTAAAATAATAAAAACGACAGTGTGTCATTGTGAGAGAAAGAAAGAAAAAAAAAAGTTAGGTACAACCAGCTGACGGGACCCAGCATCGCCCCCCTTTCTCTAGCCCGTGCATGTGTGTGTGTTTTCTTCTGCTTCGACAAACTGGAGCCTGAACGCAAAGTGAGAGAAAGGAAGTCTTCTGGTTCATGGTTTTGAACGTGAACATGTGCTCTGATATGAGAACGTCCGTCTCTGCTTCGATTCATTGTGGACTTCTAAGGCCTTTAAAAAAAACAGACCGGTGGGGGAAAAAAAAATGGCCGAAAATGAACGAGCAGTCGTCGTCACCACCACCATCGACATCATTAAAAACTCTGATAACTGCTGTCTGCACAGGAGGGTTGTTCAATGCATTACACGATGAGCTGTGTTAAATGTGTGTATGTGTTAAAGGTGCACTACACCAAAAAGGCAGCAATGATATGATCCGACGTGACCCTTCACACCCCGTCCACCCCCCCAAAAAACCAAATCTGTACAAACCCAAAATTTTCAACGACACAAAAATATATTATCAAATCAAAAAGAAGAAAATAATTCACCATTCGTCGTCGTCGATTCTTTTTGTTTTTTCTTTTTTCTCTCCAGTGATCTTTTATAATACACTCACACACACATACTGTTTGTTACATACTCCAAAGACACCTTTTCTGTGTGTTTGCTCTTTGGGAACACGTGTAGCAGAGAGCGCATGAGGTGGGGGTGGGGGAAGAAACGGAGACAAGAAATGCGTCGGTTCAGGGTTGACATTCTGGATATGAAGGCGTGATGCCAACCAAAGTGATACCAACATAAAAAAAAAAAAATACAAATAAATCATTCGAGCATTTATGTGCTGACAACAAAAACAAACCCCCAAATTTAAATTCTACAAAGAAAGGCAACATAAAATCCATCAGTGACCCCATCCATGAACTGTCCTTCCCTCCCCAGTTTCCCATATGCCCCTCTTTTCCAGTGCACAACTCTTTTTAAAAGCCATAAAAGAAGAAACTAAATTAAAAAAAATAAAATAAAATACGGACTTGAAGCCAGGTTGAAGCCCGTACAATCGTCATCAAGTCTAATTGAACTCATCGGGACTGATGAGAGAAATTAAAAATGAGGAAGAAAAAAAAAGGGGAGTGAAGAGGTGAAAAGATGGATGTGTTTGTGCCGAGTTCAGGGTGAAATTTAGAGGGAGAGAGGGCGGTGCTTGTGTTTGTCTGCGTGTCAGTGTGAGTGTGTATCTGAAGGGGGAGAGGGAGGTGGTGAGGGATGGATCAGGTGGGTTTTTAAAAGTTCATTTGGGCCAGGAGGTGAGGTTTGGGTGGACAGGTGGAGGGAGGAGAGGGTCCTTTCACCCAGCAGAGGGTTCTTCCAACTAAGTCCATCTGTGTGTGTGGTGTGTGTG
>JAOWBC010000935.1:5022425-5041066 GCA_028566105.1 Hypoplectrus providencianus | reverse complement strand
GTGTGTGTGTGTGTGTGTGTGTGTGTGTGTGTGTGTGTGTGTGTGTGTGTGTGTGTGTGAGTGAGAGAGAGAGAGAGTGACTTGCCTGGGCCGTGGTGCGTGCAGGTCAGAGGGGCATGGATGATTTGAGGAGGACAGGGACTTGTGGTGGCGGGGACGCGAGGAGGAGGAGGAGGAGAGGACGGCAGCGGCCGAGGCAGTGGAGGCACGGGAGCCCGGAGTGTTTAGGCTGGGAGGAGGGGGAGGAACAGGAGGAGTGCCCCGCCCAACGCACACAAACACACACGCATACACACCCACAAATGTGACAGACACGGGACGAATGCAACAAAAAAAAATTCACAGTCAAACGTATAAACGAGCATGACGCATACACACATTCACACACCGGGCGGGGTTTGTGTGTGGGTGGGTGGGGAGGTGAGGTGGAGCATGGTTAGCAGCAGCACTTATCAAACACAGTCGGGGGGGAGGGGGGAGGGGGGGTAAGAACAGAGGAAGTAGAGACAAAAAGAGCAAAAAGACACACAAAACACAGAGCAAAGGGACATGAACAAAGAAGAAAAGTTGGTCTTTTTCTCACTGCACACATTGCCTCATCGTGGTGTGACAAAAAAAAGCAATCACAATCAAAGGCTGACTGTGTTCGTGTGCCTTCATGTTCCCTTGAACACAAAAAGGCAGCGCACAAAAGACCAACTTGAATAACACACACTTTCTGTTGGCTAAGAAGAATGAAAAAACACTCAAGACAATGTGGACAAAGTCAGGTTACAAATATCACAGCAGAGCTAGAGAACAACATAAAGACTCCTAAGTATTTTACTTCACCTGGCCAACATCTCTTTTTTTAGAGAAATTTGAACAAATTGAGGTGCTTTGGTCCTAAGTAATAAACCCCCACATCATTTTATATTTAAATCCCCTTCTAAATGTATAACTTCCTCTTTAATTGCTTTTAAAATGTATTTTCCTACTATTTCTATTTTTTTTGAAGCACAATGCTTCTATGGTGTTGTAAGAATCGGCTTCTACAAATAAATGTCATTATATGCAGTATCTAATATAAGGTATTTATATTTTACACACTACAGTTGAAAAAAATATAATTAGCTGAAGAACAAACATCATTTTTTGTAATACATCTTTGTATGAAAAGATCTGAGAATGTTTATTTTTCAAAGTGCGTTTATTAAATGACTTATGTTTGTCTGTATAAAACATAAGTGAAGTGAGTGCATAAATGTATTTTGTTATCTTTGAAAAAATGTAAATATGATTTTGACTGTTAGTTTGACAAAATAAGCCATTGTAATTACTTGCACGTTAAGAATAAAAAAAACTGAAAATCATAAAAGCAATACGAAGTTGCAACAGTATGAGAAGAAGAGTTAGCATTTTCTTACATTATCTTCCTAAGATACCTAAGATCTTACATTCTTAGGTAAAGAAGTGCAAGAAAGGTGCTGAGTTTTTACTTTCACTGTCCTGTTACGAGATAATCACGCCGACCTCTGAGCTTGCAGTTTATTGGATTTGACCTGTCTTATGAGTTCTGCCCGTCAAGTCCCTGACTTTCCCTCTCCAATACTTCCTTTTATTTTCTGCTGCCAACAATCTACACTCCATCTGTAACAAACAAATGTTTATTGAATTACCAAAGCAAAACAACACTGGTTATTTCCTGAACCCTTACTCTTAATCAGTGAGGTGGCTCCGGGCAACAAAGCTCTCCACATTACTGACAGCTCTAACTTGACTTTATCCACACACAGAAACAAACACAGTAAGAGACAGGGGAGAGTGGTACCAGAAGGAGAGAGATAGATGAAGAGAGAGCAGAGGAATAAGCAATGAGAGAGAGAGGGACATTTATAGAGGTCAACCAAACAGCTGCTAATTACACAGAAAACAAATGCACACTCTTTCTGACAGGGATTAGCACGGCTAGTGATGGAAAAATAACGGCATTCACTGGACAACCCAGTGTGTGGCAACACCCTGAGCATGTGCAATGTATGTTAAAGCCTGTGTGTGTCAATGAGTTTGAATGTGTACAGCCACAGTGAGTGTGTAGATCTGTTTGTGTATGTGTAAGCCTATTAGGAGGCAAGTACAGGGACCATATAGTGCCACTAAGAGTTAATATTCCATCACAAGTCTTCCTAATCTCCTTAGAGCGAGGGGAGAGAAAGAAAGAGAAGAAAGATTAACATAAAGACAGGAAGGAAAAAAAGAAAAGAAAGGAGGAGGTGCCAAGAAAATGTGAGTGACTTAAGATCCAGAGGGACAAGAGCTCAGACGTAGATAAAAGGACACCAAACGAAGAAAATTACGGAAAGACAGATTGGGAAGAAGGATAATTGGGGAGGGGTGTAACAAGAATAAAAGCCCAACTTTAAAGCATTAATGATGATCAAATAAAGTAACTTTAAAAACAAAGCAGATGAAAACCACTAAGTTAGCAGAGCCTACCATGGCTATTAGACCCACACTGCTAAAAAAAACAACAAAAGAACAACAATGCTGTCTCAAATGACCACATCGTCACCATGTAGTGCTCATCAACAAAAACAAAGGACACCAAATTTTTCACAATTTATCAGCCTGTAAATTGAGTCAAATAAATCATTTTTAATATGTTGTAGGAAGGGCACTATGTTAAGAACAAGGTGGTCATTTGAGCCTGATTCATGAACAAGTAATAAAGCAGTAATGACAATGAACACTGCATCGTAGTGAAGATTAAGGTTTGGCTTAATGTTTAATGCTCATGAAAAAGCACACAAAGCATATGGCTGGTTAAGCATGAGTGATGTATGCATGGTTGTATTTGTGGACGCGTACGCTTCGTATTCATCACCAGGGGCTTCTGATCCTGGGCGACAAAATTTGCGACTTGGATCGACAGCTAAAAGAGCTGTGTAAGGGCGTGTTTTATAGCCTTAAAATGAAGTTTAGATTTTCTCTGTATGGTATATTACAAAAACTCTGTAATATACCAATCCAATGAAAGGAGGAGAGTTTGACTTCATACGCTATTTTTATTTTGTCCAAAAAACCCTAGTTCCTTTCTTTAATTATGAAAAGATTATTGCCTCTTTGTCCTTCTGTTACGATTTTCACTTGTTAAACCCCTAATCGTCTGCCACTGGTTTGACTATGACTGAAAACTTTGATTAAACTAAAGTTTTGGGAAGTCAAAGTTCCTTAGGAAAGAACATTTTATTAAATGAAGAGAAGAGAAAGAAGGATAAGAGTTTAGTGGACAAATGAGGTCTCTGTGTGTCGGCATATGTCAGCCTGTGTGTGTGTGTGAAATTGGGTGTGCGTGTCCATCGAAACCTGCCTCTGCTCTGACTGGCAGTCCTCCATCAGACCATCACGGGTAATCTGTAATCTACTGGAGGTTTGGCCTAAATTCCCAAAGGAGCCTGATTTCCTCGTCCAGGAGGGCTCACCCCACCCTGGGGGAAAGCTTTGGGCCTCCCTGAGCCAGCTGGCAGCGCTCTGGAGAGTACCAGCCAAGGTCTGGGATTCAGTCACTGAGACAGCTGTGGGACTGCTTCATTCACAAACCATGGTGTGTTTATATTATGTTTGCGCTAGTGAGGAAGCCGCGCTGCCTCACTGCAACTACTTGAGTCGCCAGTGACGAGAGAGAGTGCGTCTGATTTTTTGTCACTGTATTTTCCCATTAATTTTTTTTTTAAATCATCTCTTTTTTTTTCTTAGTGTGCGTAAGTTTACCTGTCCTTGCCGTTCTGGATGCCCTGGCCCAGCGTGGCTCTCTCAGTCAGAGGAGAGTTCCGACTGCGACCAGTACCAGTGGACAGGATGCTATTCTGTATGGACAGAGGAAGAAAAGTGAAAGTGATGTGAAAAAATTCAGCCAGTACGCAGGTTGTTACACAGACTAGAGGAGATGAGCAAAAAGGCCGTAAAATGGAAATAGTTGAATTTGTGTAGCATGTGAACACATTTTTTAAATATATGTATAATGGCCTAATAACTTTTATTGCACAAAAGACATGTTTAAGTTATCTGTTATTAGACATGATTGCACTGTTTCCGTATAGGTGCAGGACTAATTCATTGCAGTAAAAGATTTAACTTTTAATAAGATCTTCACCAAACCATGCTTAAGGGGTGTTTTCAGAAATAAATTATTTTTTGCAGCTAAATGCATGGTCAAACAACTAACTATAACATGTCATTTACACCTCAGTATCCTTGAATTGTCATTTAAAGCCCTTGCACTCCCACACAGTTGTTTTCCATCACGCAGACACATAAACCACCTGCTCAGGCTGCTGACGTCCACATACTAATAAAAATGATAAAAGTCTAAGTCCCGCCCTAACAAGGTGTGACTGCATAAACAAGAGTGACAGAGATGTCAGTCAGAGTCTATACCCGCCCACAGTCCTGAGACGTATCAGGTGACGAATGAAAACAGTCATGCAGGTGAGCCAGGAGTGTGCAGGGACTTCACAGACAGCGAACTACTTAAATATGCTTTTTCAATGACAATCAAAGAAATTTCAGTGTTAATCTCCACATTAATAATAATAATAATAATAATGCATTTAACTTATATAGCGCTTTTCAAGGTACTCAAAGACGCTTAACCGATGTCTCCAAACAGAGACCAAAATGATTCAAATACCAAAATATGCAGATATCTGTTTACAAAAACCACACAGTAATGGTTTACTGGACACTTACAAATAACTGAACCTAAGTGTTTGCCATGAACAACTAGTTCTGCCCTAACACTAAAATTTAAACGTGACCATAATCAAGTTGGGTAAAACGAATGCAGTTAATCCTAAGACTTAAGACAAAGAAAGGGCTTTATTTAAAATGACATAAAACTCAATTAGATGGTATAAACATGACCAGCAATAACCTTGAACATGGTGCACACTTCCCCTTTTTACACTATGTAGGAAGAGAATAATAGTTGCAGTGTCATGTATTTCAATTAGTTTAATTAGTAACTTACACTTGATCTTTGATTCTTAGATTAAGATAATATAAGACTTACACCAAAAACAGTGACTTTGATTTGGGAAAAGTGCTTATTCACAATGAATATATTCTCTTTATCGTTGTATATCTGCATATCAATTTGGTAAAAGCATTTAGTCTTGGAACTCTTTTTTTTTTTGGTGTTTAAGGTCATGTTAGCAGTATCAGCGTTTGGACTCACGGTGGAGGGCGTGGCGCTCTTCTTGCGGTCGGAGGAGACCAGAGGACTGGCCGGCACCTTGGTAGTGGAGCTGCCTGATGATCCTTTCCTCCCAGAATCCTCCCCTGCAGTCCGGTTGTCTGATTGACCCCCCCTCTTAGAGTAGGAGGAGCCTAAGAAAAAAGAAGGAGAGCGAGTGCATCAGAAACGCTACAGGAGAGCTTTCCCGCCTCGTCCAATCCACACCATTTACTCCTCTGCCAATCATTTGTCATTTTTCTGTCACCACTCAGTTCCAATAGAAATCAGCCTTTCATTCATTCAATCTGCTCTGCTAGCCCTCCACACAGAATCAAGCATGTCTCTCCTTCGAAGACTGGGCAGTTAATCACATTTCACTTTCAATTACAACAATTTATTTAAATGAACAAAAAAAGAAGATTTTTGTGCAGCAGTTTGGCAACGAAGCTCTCCTTTCTGTTATAATTCCAACACATCCATCTTTTACAATGTTGTGTCTTTGTATTACTGTCTGGGATATGTCTAAAATTATGTTTTACAAGTTTTATCCGGTGTATTATTTGTCCTGATCAAGCAGCCCTGTACCTATCACTCCCCCCATTCTCTCTATTTTACATCATACATCCAAAGACCATCTGTGCCCCTCCACTATTTTTCAGTGCTTCCTTTTCTGTCCATCTTCCTCTTGTCACAACATGGCTACAGGTGTCTTCAAACAATGTTCAGTTGAAACCCTATTTTGGGACATAAGATAACTTTTTCTAGTGGCCTGTACTGTTCAGAATTTTATGGCCTTGAATCTTTTTTTCAATTATTTTCTCCACCTGCTTCCACACAGTGATCCATCCTGGCATAAAACAAGATTCAAATCATATGATTCAATAAAAAAATAAAATTAAAAAAATGTCTTCTGGCACTGTAATTTTATCCCCAAGATCCTGATGAATCTGTCTGATCCGCTTCTCCGTCCGTGCTCTTAACCCTCTCTGACACACACATCAGCCCCACCCCCTTCCTCTCCGACACACACCAATCTCACCCTGGTCGGTGGCTCTGCGGTTCTGAGGCTTCTGGTTGGACGACACACTGCGCTGTACCTTAAAGAGGAAAGATAGACACATAGGTTAGTGTGGTATTCTTTCTTTCAAGGGTGTTTACACACATGCATTGGGATGAAAGTATATTTTCAGAAGCCATTGATCTATATGAATACAACACTGCTGTTCAAGCATCCGTGGGAGGCACTGCTTGCTGTGGTTCACATGTGCCTGTATGTAGGTCACCAATTTGAAACCTAAAAAAATCCATAGTGTCTTTAATAAAAATACAAGGTCAAGCCAGTGCACTTGTGTCACTGGCCGGAGTCGGGAGACCTCGTTGTGTGTTAGCAGAAGACATGTGTTCTCATTGTACCTTGTGGGGCGGGGAGGGGGCATTTATGTTGCTTACATCACTTCCGGGCCGAGGCTTGATGCCACCTTCATCCAGCTGAGGGGAAAAAAAAAAACACAAAAATGAATACATGTGTATCAGATGGAGACGCAGAGACTGTAGTGTGGGTACAACAAACACAAAGTGCTAAAAATAGGGCATTTAAAAACAAAACAGTGCTGTTATGAGAACACTTGCATGTTTTGAGCATAAATACATGTGATCATATTCAGAGATGACAGCTAATTGTGCGTTCCAATATCCTCAATGTTAAATAAGAGCAAAGCCCTACATTTTCTTGTGTGTAATGAGAAACTAACAGGAGCTGGTTAATTTGACAGTTTATTTTGTAACATGAGTGTTACAGCAACTCAGAGAGCTCTGACAAGCCGAAAATAACTGGCGTGGTGAAATGAAGACGTGTGGGTGTGAGAAAGAAACAGTGTACCTCAGAGTTCCTATAGTCGAGCAGCAGGTATGCAGCCATCACATCATTGTACTTCTGGTTCACCAGCGAGTCCTGGATCTCCTCTTGAGAGAATCCCATCGTCAGCATGATGTCTGCACACAAAAAAAACAGGTTATAATTAGAATGGTGAACTTCCCGCTGGTCCACAGTTCTCCTCAAGATAAATTATCCTTGTGCGTGAGGGGAGAAAGAGAACACCTGTACTCAAGTGTGTCTGTGTGTGGGTGAAGAAAGGAATAAATGTATCATTTTGAGCGTATTTTGTTCTTACCTGTCCTCCTGGGGTCCTTATAATCTGGCTGGGGTTCAATGTAGGGTTTGAGTTCTTCTTCCTCATAGCCCACATTCATCCACCGGTCCCTCATTATCTGCTGCTGGGAGCAAGCCAAACAGAAAAATGAAGACAAGGAGACATGAGATGCCGGGTCGGGTCGGATCAAGAGGAGAGATTAGTACACATTTTCGTTTTTTTTTCTAAATGCATTGCCAGGTGTAATTCATCTCCAATGTGCAAATGAATCTTCCTTTAAAGAGGGTTGTGACCTTTAACAAACAGCCACTAAATTGAAGGCACAGCTACACTGATAAGAATGATACTAGATAAGGTGAACTTATGAAAAACTGAAAAAATATCATATCACTGCTTCGAAATGCAGACAAACTTTATAGGAGGTGTAAATTAAACTGAATTCTAACACTACAGCTAGAGTTCTCTTCCTGTATTTTAACAGGGCTGCCACAACATTTAACAGTTTAAGTAGAGACTAGTGGAAGCTAACACTATCATATTCTTCAATTAAAATGTGAACATAAAGCTGTAAAATGGAAAGAAACTCATGTTGCTGATGCAAATATTATTTTTTTTAACTTCCATTCAAAGCTAGTTATTTTCCAATTACCTCAACTGCAACCAGATTTAGGAACTCATAAGTCCCAAACTAACAAGTATCTACTATGCCTTTAAAAAGCACTTTACACTTCAGCAACAAACTCGCATACAGCTGGTAAAACACGTCCAGGTGTACAATATAGTACTCTATGTGCTGCAGCCAGCACAAGATTATAATCTAGAGATTAGGAGATGATACATTTTGGTTTGATCCTTTAAGTGCAACTTTCTGAATTATTTAGAAAACACAAAAAGAACGCGTATAAAAGCAAAACTACAAATGACAAAAAACATGTACAAGGCTTCATTTGAAAGAAAGAAAGGGGTACGAGAAACTATATACAGTACAGCTGGGTATGTTTTTCAGCCTGCAATATTAATGAGGTTAAATAAGAGAACACTTTTTTAGGGTTATCCCACAGCACATTTGAAAACAAAACAATGACTCAAGGAAGCATGGTTTTTTTTTTACACTTTTTAACCACAAAAGAAAATAATAATCAATGCTTTTTGTCTAACAAATGTGATTTATAAGTCATTATTTTGTGTTTTGTGTGTGTCAATGCATTTCAGCGTACCTCGAGGCTGCCTCTTTTGGAGGGGTTCAGAATGAGGAACTTTTTGAGCAGGTTCTCACAGTCCGTGGACATGTAGAAAGGAATCCTGTATTTACCACGCAGCACGCGCTCCCTCAGTTCCTGGAGACACACAAGGGCATGACAAATCAGCAGGAGACTCTAAAGATCCACCTTCAAATAAACACACATCCTGTGATTCTGGCTTCTCCTGTGAATGAGTTGACTGTATCCATAGGTTTACAACAATTTACTGGGTGACGGTCTCTAGAACATTGTTTATTGATAAAGTGCTTTACTCTGTAACTAATCAGTTTACATGGTTTCAACTGATGTGGCTTAAATTAGCCAAGCCGCAAAATTAGTTGTGGTTATGCCCCCAGATGATTAATAGTTGAGTGAAACAAGTACTGCATTCAACTGAGCACAAACTGGTTAGCATTTGAAAAAGCCGGTTTCTAACATAACTGGGGTAAAGTAACAGTCATGGCCGGAAAAGGGGAGACCAAGAAGATTGTGTGAAAATATTTTTGATTTATTATCAAACTGTAGCAGGTCAACCCAGACAGCAGGAAATAATTAGTCAGAGAAAATGGGACCATGTGAGTTTCCTTTGGGACTGAGTGACAAAGAAATTGTTGCATGGCGTGTATATTTGCCTTACTTGACACTGCACATCTTGTGACTATTGGGAATTGGTTAAATCACAGAGTTGACTCTGTAACAGAATATTTTGGAGCCATAGTTCATATAGCTCCTGGTATTTTGATGGTGTGATATTAAATGTTGCACTGCCATATAATCTACAGAATATGTTAATAATTCAACACAATGCATTTGTTAGCAAAAGTCACCGGGTACAAATTATCAGCATCCCATAACAAGATTTGAAAGCTACTTCAGTGACCTTTATTCACACATAACAGTTTAACAGTCTGCCACTTAACGGCTTCAAAATCCCACTGGAGGGGGTATAATAATTCTTATTTACTGAAGGACACATGCATGCAGTGCCAGGCTTTAACACTGCTCTTATGTATGTGGCTTTCAAGGAGCTCTCAGATCATCGCGGGGCACTGCATTTGCATAAAAATGTATCAAATTGCCAAACCAAGTGCTCAGGCTTATAAAATAGCAAAATAATGATTTGAAGAGCTGAAACATTCATAAAAAACTATCCTTGTTGTATATTTTTCACTTTATTTGTCAGTACATCAATGTGACACATTTAAAGGAAAGAATATCCTTTCATTATAGCCTGTGAAATCGGAAAACAGTGAAACTATCTGTTTAATAAATAGCAAGACCAGTAATGTAGGTGTTAAACAAAACTCCACAAAGCAGGAGGTAGTGCAAAGTCATAGTCAATAAACCTGGATGGCTGTTTGCAGGCATGTTAATATCAATATCATCACATTCAATGTCATATCGCCCACCCAAAATGTGTCTGCACTTCCAGAGTGACTCATGTGGGTACTGAATGCAGAGTGTGATAGGTGTTATGAATAATTGTGAATAACTATAGTTCATAGAAAGCATTAAATCGTTTCTGTTTAAAAACAAGTAGCAGGTTTTCGTGTCAGTTTGGTGCATCACACAATGAAACCCCATTTAAGGACAAACGACTTGGCTTGGCATTTCATCACTTTAACACATTCATGCTCTTGACTTTAGTTTCTGCATTCTGTAGGGAGGAAGGAACAGAAACCTGCATGACAAATACTACAACCACCCACAGAATACAGACATAGGCTTATGTAATGCCCATGCACACACACACAAAAAACACACTCTCTCCTCTTCCTGACCTTGAGGTTCTGTCCATCGAAGGGCAGCGAGCCGCTGACCAGTGTGTAGAGGATCACCCCCAGGCTCCAAACGTCCACTTCAGGCCCGTCGTACTTCTTTCCCTGGAAGAGCTCCGGGGCAGCGTAGGGCGGGGAGCCGCAGAACGTGTCCAGCTTGTTCCCCAGAGTGAACTCATTACTGAAGCCAAAGTCTGCTATCTTGATGTTCATGTCTGCGTCCAGCAGCAGGTTCTCCGCCTGCAGACAGATAGAGTGTGGGAGAGAGGAAAGACAACATTATTATAATGTAGAAAGTAGGATGATTTGGAGAAAAACATAGAGAAAAATATGGAGAAACGGAAAGATTTGCAATATGCTCAAATTCATATAGCTGTAACAACTGTATAAATACAGAATTGTTTCAAAACGTTGTAGTGGTGGGTTGAAAGATTTTAATTAGACTATGGAAAAAGATGGATGTTCCCTCTTGTGAAGACGTGAAAGGGTGCACAGCTTGGTAAGTTTGCCAATAACAAACAAGTCTACTGTTGAAGGATGGTCAGGTGGGCAGATAATGTAAAGAGGGAAGAATTCCAGATGCACATATTACCATAATGATATTTTTAAATGTATCAAAAGAATTACAGGCAATATCAGAGCTGCATAAGGTTTAAATTCACTGTAGCTTGGACAACAAAGTTTAACAAATCAGCTAAAACATTAGAAAAAAATCTAAATAAGTTTTGACAAGCAAATGAGTTTGAGGATAATATATTCCAGAGAAACACTTTTTCTGGGGATAAAAAAAACCCTCTGCTGGTGAGAGAGGGTTTTTTCAGAGTAATGGCCTGGGGCCTACACGTAGCACACAATGGGCAAAGTGAGCCGCCATAGTTCATTCCTGTGTGTGTGTGTTTGTATCCCGAAGCCTAAAGAGAGCCAGCGAGCAAGGAGGCTGGGGTTGCCTAGCAACAGGTGCGCTCTCCTTTTCACTTGCTCTGAATACTCTGCAGCTTCTGTGTGTGTGTGTGTGTGTGTGTGTGTGTGTGTGTGTGTGTGCCCGCGCATTAAATACGACACTGACATCATCTCTTGGCTCTGACCTAAGAAAATAAATGAACACTGGCTCAATTGAATAATACAAAGCTATTTAACACTAACATTTTAAGTTAGCCAAGCAACAAAAATAAAACCATAGACAAGTATAAAGCCATGCTCAATTTTTCATCTTGGGACCCAAACAGAGTGATATTAGTCTCACTGTGCTGCAAGCTCATCAGATTTTGCTCCTGCAGTGTAGGACCTACTAGAATTAAGCCTGTGCTGGATTTCACAATGCAACCCACAGATCAAGAGTGATTAGGATAATGTGCAGGATGGTAGGCATTACAATAATGAGAACTGTCTGTCCTCCAGAAATCTTATTTCCCATGATGCTTTTGTCTGTGTGTGTGTATATGCCGACCACTAGTGCTTGCTAGAAGTGTAGAAAATGTTTCATGACCTTGAAAATTTGTATTTAAAAGCCATTAAAATAACAGACTGAGAAAAACAACTTCGAGATGAGAGGTTTCTGTATGGTTACTGTCAAAGTAATCATGATAATGTCTTGTGTACAGGACTGCCTGCTGGCACAATAAGAGGATTTACAACTCTGAATAATACCAGAAACCAAAATGACCTGGAAGCTTTAGCTGTGTGTGTGTTGCGTTTCATTTTTGGCACCAACTGACATGCATCAAAGACAGAAAGGAAATATATATGTAGAGAGAGAGGCAGATGGGGGGGGGGGGATTGTCCAATAAGGAACACAATAGGAGAATTGCAAAGAAATGTAAGTGTGTGTTTGTTTGTATTTGTGTGCAGCTGTATGGGTATGTGTGTTTAAGCCCTAGCACTCGAGGAGGGACATTATATCATCTTTGTGATTAACCTCTGGATCGCCTGTTCAAGGGGGCAGGATTTCATCTGAAAAAGCCAATCCTATGAAGATTAATGTGAACGGTAAGAGAGAGTGGAAGCATGCTCGCTTGTGCTTTAACACTAAATGTAATTCAATAATGTGTGTGTGTTCTCACCTTGAGGTCTCTGTGTACTATACACTTCTGATGGCAATACTGCACTGCTGACACAATCTGGAGAGTGAGAAAGAGGGAGAGGGACGGGGAGGGAGAGGGACGGGGAGAGAGAAAGACGGAGCGAGAGAATGGATGACAAGACCGATGGGTTGAGAGGAAGTTAAAGACACTGAGAGCGCTTCATTATAATTTCATCAGGAAACAATCAAGAGGATGTACTCGGGAAAATATAAGCTAACTACTAACATATTAATGATTAATACTGTATCAATAAAAACATTTATATACAAAATGCATTTCAAGCACTGTTTTACCATTTGACAAAGGCCTACTTTGTAGCACAGTCTGAATACGTATAATAATTTACCTAAATACAATTTAATCAAGGTTTAATCAATATTAAAACAATTCAGCCTGTATCTCAAACATGTTACTTCTGCCCCCTGCACATATCATTATACAACACCAAGGTAATGGGTTTGTTAAGAGGCAATACACCTAAAATCTTAATCTCATTTGGCATAAAACAACAGCAGCACATATACAAATAACCATAACAGAATAAAAAGGCATTTTCTAAAGCACACACAAACCTGTCTGAATTTGGCACGGGCTTCTTTCTCCTTCATCCTGCCATGGGCCACCAAGTAATCAAAGACCTCACCTGGGAGGCGAGAGAAAGAGGAGGAGAGCAGATTTAGTGTTGGAACCTGACACGCTGGCTTGTCCTTCAGGCTTTGGGTCAACAGGGCATAGAATATGGGAATTTAATTGAATTGCAAACAATTAATTTTCACACTCACAATCTTGGTAATTTTGAATGCAAAGGGGATTAAGATTGTAACCCAAGATAACTAAAGCAAATAAGAACAGAATATTCCTGACAAATATCATTAGGACGATACACTTATAAAATAAAGAAGAGCCTCTACATTTAGACATGATATGACATTTTTTATTTGGGAACCATTTGATTCTAACGTAGAGTGCCAGGCCTCAGGGGGAATGATTTCACAGTGACACACACTTACCTCCACTGGCGTACTCCATTACCAGGTACAAAGTCTTCTCTGTCTCTATGACCTCAAAGAGCTTGACTGGAGGTGGAGAGAGAAAGGCAAAGACGGTGGATTGGAAGGGGAGGGAAGGGTAGAAAGTGAACAGAGATGGGGAGTAAAGGAGAGGGCCAGGGCAGTGAGAGTGAAAGCGAAAACACAGAAAAAAGGAAAGCGGGGGGGGTTATTATGATTCAGGTTGAGTACACGACCTTGGAACACCTAATAAAGTCTGGTGCTCAGTGAGTGACGACAGAGTGCCAACTCGTGTTTCACCGTGACTCACCTATGTTGGGGTGATTCAACATCTTCATGATCCTCACCTCCCGGAAGAGCTGTGAGAAAGGAAATTACATTCAGATTTGTAAATTGCTTGTTGTTGTGCTATCATGTACAAATTAAGCTAGATTGTTTACATGTATGTGTACATCAGGATAGCAGTCGTATTTTTGTTGATGCAAAAACTGCAGAATTAATATTTTTCTTTGGGAAAAATGATACTGAAAACCTCAACATTAACTTCCTGTTTGAAAGGGCCATTCAAAATCACCAGAAGAAAAATTAAAATAAATATTTCAAGAGCTATCAGTTGTCATTGTAGCTCTGATACAAATTAAGAATTAAGAGTTAAACAAACAGTGGCCTCAGTTGATGGTAATATTTGGCATGATAGGTCAAAGCACTGCCTACAGGGTATAAATTAAACCAAGACAAGCTCAGCGTCATCTAGTCTTTGTCTGTGCTTAAGGCGTGAAGAGGCACTTTTCACTCATTACAAATGTATTTTCTGAGTCGGCAGATAAGGTTGAACAAGGCTCACTGGCAAATTATCTGGATGAAACACTGTTGTGATTTTATTTCTGAGTAAAACAAAAATGAACACTCATTCACACAGACTCAACCTGACAAACATATGATATCCATGCCAGATTTTGGCCTCATTTGAACTGTAGCGAGTAACAGGTGGGCAATTTTTTGTTGACTGACCAACTTGTTAGGTTTGGCTGCAGTTAAAAAAGAAGCTTGTATTTTTTATTTTTTCATAGTTGTTGTTTTTTTAAGGGCAAGTATTAATTGCTTCAGCTGAAGCATGCAGAGTTGTGGTAAGACACAATTCGAAGAACCTTTCAGTATCAGATTGCCTTGACTTGAGGGCAAAAAAGTAGAGGAGAAAATCCTTTAAGAGCTGACAGGAGATAATATCAGGAGTTCCCAGTTGACTCTGATCCAAGTGCTCAAAGATTTTCATTCCCATGCATCCTCACATTCAATATGAGTGTGTGTGTGAGCACTTATCGATGGATTTATGTGTCATGTCTTAACATTTTCTAGCCATGTGCTGCATTTGCACACAATTGTATTCTACGCCTCACGTCTGTGGATGCACGAGAGTTTGGTGTGTATGTGTGTTGAGTGCACAGGCATACATGGTTAGAGAGTGTGCGTGTAAGTGGACAGACCCCACCCTGCCACGATCAAAAGAAGTAATTGCAGCTTGTTTCCTGTAATTAAAACTCTCTCTGAAAACTAGACCACTTCAGAAAGACAGAGAGAGACATAGACAGACAGAGAAAGAGAGAGAGAGAGGGAGAGGGAGCGCAACAGAAAAAGACACGTGGGGCAGGAAGAGTGACTTGAAAATGTCTTCTTAGAAAAGGAATAAGAGGAACTGAGGTTTGGATTTTTGTGCGTGTAAAAGAGAAAGAGACCCACCTTCTGCAAACTGGAGGAGTTGAGCTGTGTCTTATCAATGATCTTTACAGCCACCTAGAAGCAAAACAACATTTATTATTACACTTTTATTCATTAATTGCACTTGCTGCAGTGGCTTTGACGCATCTCGCTCACACAAACCTGCACACTCACAGCCTGCGACCACAACACAAACACACATAATCTTTTTGAAGACATCACACATACACAGAACAATACAATCTCACAGAATTAAGTGATAAAACACACAATCACAGCAGGCAATGGTTGCATAATCGGGCCATATACAGACATGGACACACACACAAATGGTTTTATTCACATGCAATGAGGTCTATAGTTCATAATCCAACAGTGGACACCGATCAGGGAGACAGAGAGATAAATCAGAAAAGAAAAGGGAGAAAAAATATGGGAAAAAAATAAAAATAGAGAAACAGACAGATGGGAGGGATTCAAAGTGAGAGATGTAGAAAAACAGGGGGATAAAACGGAAGTAGAGAAGAGAGGACATAAAGAGAAAGGCAAGGCAAACAAAGAATAATGTCTTAACAAGGGCACAGAAAAGGTTCTTCTTTCTCCCATATCTGTCTTTCACTGTCAACTAACTCCTTTCTTCCACTCCTCTTTCTGGTTGTGCTTGTCTGTCCAACTCTTTCATGCCCTCTGACTCTCCCTTGTTTTCTTTGTGTGTGTGTATGTGTGTGTGCCAGCGAGTCACATGGAGTGTTATCAGGGTGTCAGGCACAGAGCTGTCACACATTGACAGAGCCCGCCCACCACTCTCTCACTCTCTCTCTCTCTCGCAAACAGACCAAGAGTGTACTTGACTGGGCCTCAGACAGACCCCAGCATGGGCTCACTGCAGACGCAGCTTTTCCCTTAAAGGGACAGACCACTACGTTACATCACATCTGGAATTCAGAGTAAGCCAGAGACATTTAGGCTTCTCTATTCAAGCTGACAATGCCGATATAATCTCCTAAAGTAGATGTACCGTCTCCAAAGCCATGAGAGACCAGGATCAGACCAGACCTCCTGTGTATCACAGCTTGAACCCTCCCCTACTCCTAGCAACCAGGAGGGAAGATTAACATTAAGTCTAAACATTAAGTGCTTTTCTATTTTTTCTTCATTTTGGCCAATTAAAAACATCTTATAATTTTGTTTTCTACTAAAACTGAACAGATAAAGGGGTATTTGTCACTTGTCCCAGTGAACAACATGGTCAGGTTTCCCCACCTGTGAACAATTTATCCCATTAGGCAAGTAGAACAATTAGAGCAGTATAGTGTTAGCTTTACCTCATTCTGTACAAAGGCTAATGGTTTCCAATGATATCACAACTATATATGATGTACAATGTACTAGTAGAGTACCATTACAGTTAATACCTGGCTGCAGGGACAATGCAGAGACACTGAGAGCATAGATGGGAAAGACCCAGGAAGAATGAAAAATCAGGGCTGCTTTTTTAAACATTCAAACACGTAAACATGCTCTTATATAAACCCAAAAATACCAAGTATGACCCTGAAAACGAGCATAATATTTCCCCTTTAATTAGGTTTCTTAGGATTGTTGGTTTGCTATTGAACAAGCCAGTTTCTAGTTAAATAAAGAGCCCTTAGAAAAGCACTCATCCAGAATATGACTCAAGAGGCTAAAAATAAAAGCATACGTTTGACAAAGTCAGGACAACTCCAGTTTAAATCTATTAAGTGTGTGTGAATGCATGCCTACCTCTTTGCCGGTGAGGACATGTCGCGCCAGTTTGACCTTGGCGAAGTTGCCTTTGCCAATGGTTTTTAGCAACCGATAGTTACCAATATGTGGCTGGTCATCTGATGTGGTGGTTGCAACGGAGTTCCGACATCGCGGCATGCTGGAGCGGCCAGAGGACTTGGTCTCCTGAGAAGAAGCGAGGCAATATGTAAGCATGACAGGACATGAGGATTCATAGGCAGAAAAGTGACAGTAAAGATGTACTAGAGCAGGACAGTTTTTCAGTTCAAAATGATCTAAGTGCTATCCGCTGTCCTTACTGACATATTTATGTAGCAATAAAATGCAATTAAACTAAACTTAACTTAAACATATAAAACCAACATAAGAGAACAACTGGCCATTGCTACAGTTCAGTTAAAAACTTTAAATCCAAATTAATTTAATGCTTGAGACAACACTCGTTAGGTGTTAGAAGATCTGAATTATAATTTGGTTGCAAGAATTATATTAATCATTAATTATATAAATTATATCCAAAATAGACTGGGGGTTTCTAGACAGAAGCAGCTTAATAAAACACAGGAGGTTTGGAATTTGAAAAAAAGAAATGTGACTCACTCAACAAACTTTATGAGAAAAAATAATGCTGTTTGAACCAAACTAAATCTGGTTACTGGGAGCTGCACTTCAAGTCATTTGGCAAATAAAACATTTTGGGGAAACCAAACAGATCTGCTGCTTTATCCACAGAAAGCTGTGAATAACAGAGGTACAAAAACACTTAACCAAATAAAGGATGTACAATTTTAGAAAAGCTACATGAAAAACAGTAATAGGTAAAGGTAGTGGGACACTGAGCTTGCAGCGTTTTCACACCTATAGTTTACATAGTTTGCTCCAAATCCTTCGCACTGCTCCAAAACATTTGGCGAGTTTACACCTTGGTTCAGTTTCTTTTCATACAGAAAAAAATGGAAGTGTACTAATATGCATAATTACAAACAATGTAAGAACATTCACTCCACTTATTGGTCCAATATGTCCAGGGCAAGAGCAGGTCTTGTGTTCTGGATGAGTGCTCGTTCTATAGATTAATCTTTAGCTCTGCAGTTTAACATGGAGTAATAGCACAGTTGGCATTGCTGACAACTGTGGTAATTATTTGGGCAATATACAACAACAACAATAAAACTTTACCAGTAGAATACCAAATGCACTTTGCAACGTTATAAAAAAAATTTGTACTGGTGTGTACCCATAAAATTCCTGTCTAAGAGGAACTGGAGTAAGGGGGAAAGCGAATCTAATATAACCGAACTAAAAAGCGCAGATGTTAAAACAGCGCAAGTTTTGATATTTCCTTAACATATTTTTACCCCTAGTTCTCTGACTGTATCTGTGTGACTTCAATTTGAAACCCCAGGGACACTAGTGTGTAAAGTTATTTTAATAGTCTCTTTATATGGCAGCATGGAGTAAAATTGCTTCAGTCCATCTTAGACAGTAGGTCTTTCGAGTCACACATACATACACACACGAGAAAACAAAACCTTGCTGTGCTGGCAAGTTTTACATGGTTGGCAACTGCGATTGGGTTTCAACTCCAGGAAAGGGTCACAGCAATTGTGTGTGTGTGTGTGTGTGTGTGTGTGTGTGTGTGTGTGTGTGTGTGTGTGTGATCTGAGTGGACAGGTGACGGGG
>JAOWBC010000935.1:5003584-5020858 GCA_028566105.1 Hypoplectrus providencianus | reverse complement strand
AATGATTTGCAAAAAATTTTTGGGAAATGTACATACAATGTGTGAGTTGTACGCCTGTGTGTGCATGTGTGTGTATGCATATTGCGTCCGATTTCCTGCATGACCACATTTCTTTAGAGTCAACTGGTTTCTAGTGTGCTGACTGGCTTGCAGAGCTTTCAATGGCACTGCTGAGTAAGACAACATTAATGTAAAGTCTTTAAAACCTGCAGCACAGTGTGTTTAAGTAAGTGTCTGGCAAACATCAGCACAACGCCATGTCCTAACAGCAAGCGAGCATCTGAGTAGTGCCCCATTAGACATCCTGGGTTCACAATCCTGGGTTATGTTCTTGTCTGACCTCATGCAAAACAAACTGTTCTTCTCATCATAATCATCTATAATCTTATGTCCATACTTAAAAAAAATGCTTTATATTGCAATATATACTGGAAATTACATACAACCTAGCCAGGTAGGTATTTATTCACGATGGAAATTTAAAGCTCCTTGGCAAATTCCTCCCAGCCAACAGCCACCAGGACATTCCATTAGAAAACAATGCAATCAAACTGATTAACACGGGAGCTCGCTTCTGTGTAAGAAACAACCTCAAAAGCAATGAACTATGTTAACCCTATGAACTATGTTCATTGCTTTAGAGCAATAACTCAAAAGTGTTTGAAGACAAAACAACCACCCAGAGGACTTCTCTTGTTGCCTGCTACTGGCAACAAATGACATAATCATGGTTCTTAAACAACTGCACTGCCAATAAAAGGGGGACTTTTCACATCATTGTAAAAAAAATGATTATAGTAATAATTAAAACAGATCACAACTAAAATACTCTTTTTTAATTAAAAAAAAAAAAGGAGATAGTCTTAAAAATATATGGAACTTCTTTACATAAATATATACCCATAAATATTAAGTGAAGCAAAGCAAAACAGCAGAAGGGTATAGCTTTACCAATCTCTGAGAGGAAACATAGGAGCTAATGGAGTGGCTATAGAACAAATTATTTTTGGACTTTGTTGTAAAGTAAAATAAAATTTCCTTATTACCTCCTCATTTTATAAAAGAAAGGAAAATAGATTTCAAATTTGTCTTTTCAAAAAGGGCTGAAACCAAAGTTAACCAGCTAATCATGGCTGCATAACATGTCAACCTTGATGCAACTGTACAACTGACATGAAGGTCAGTGGACGGAGACGAACCTTCCGTCTGTCATTAACTAGTGCTAAAATGGATAATCCTCCCAGTAGTCAGCAGGCTTAAATTTTAAATTAGCAGTCTACTGACATTAGATTTGGACCATTGTACAAAGTACAGTAAGTAGAATTCAAACGTGTTCCCTCCAAGTTTTCTCCCTCTTCCACAGTCTCCAGCTCTTTAGTCTTCCTTCTCTATCCTATCCTCTTTCATGTTCGACTATTTTTGTCTTCTGATTCTTCCTTCATTTTTAGGCAGCTGCAGGCTTGGCAAACCCCCCTCCCCCATAACACACACACAAACACACATATCCACATCTCCTCTCTCCCTTCAGTTATAATTATAGATGTGTTGGAGGACAATACGTGACGTCATTGTTTTGATCTCAAATTTCTCCGGGATTTTGTATGGGGCTCATGAATGCTAACTTGAAAATGCTAACATAACCCAAGATGCCAGTGTACTATAAAGAAGTCTAATATGCCATATTGGCTGTCAAACTTTTGTAGAAACTCAGGGTTGTTTATGACATTTACACCTGATAAAGGACTTCTTGTGGACATAGTAGAGGTAGTAAATTGGAAACACACATAAGCAATCACATGACTGTTTAGACCATGTAAAGTGACCATGAAGGACAGGAATTAAGCAAAGTTGTGCAAAAATGTTCAAGAAGAGTTGGCTGGCAACCAGATCATCTGGGTTGTCAGCAAAAACTGACAAGCAACTATAACTACAGTGGCAACTCACAAAGCATCTCTACCTATATATCTGTTCAGGCAATCCTGATGAACCAAATAAGTTAAATAATAGTCATATGACGCGAAAATAAAGCTTAAATTGTAAAAAAGCTTTCATGATATTCTTTTATTGGATGGAGTCTTTTCTTTATGTATCGTGCCTAACTTTAGTGGCTCCTAGTATGTCAGCAATATTCAGGAAATTAATCTGCATATGTATGGGTTCAAAATAAAACCAAACTTTTCTATAGTTAGTACTTTTGAGCCACAACACAGGCTGACATATAGCCTGCATGAGACAAGATAGCTGATTGCCAGAATTGTATTTTGCTCCAGTTACAGGGGTACGGAGCTGGCAGTCAGTAAAATATGTTTTTGAATGAGTTGTTAAGCATGGACTGATAGGTCCAGTCGTATGCAAGATCAACTGTGGACAGATAAACAGATACACACATGCAAAGACGCGGGCAAATGCATGATTCCCTCCGGGATTACATATGGCGGCAGTAACCATTCTCCAATCGGAGTTCATCAATGACCATGTGTCAGTCTCCACAGATGGGGGGCAGACTTAGTCGTTCTTTGTCTATCGTGTGGAGAGACCATTAGTATCGTGTTTATATCTGGTGAACAATTACTGCCACACTGCAAACACAAGCATGTGCACATGACCACACACGCGCACACACAAAGCAGTAATGTTAATCCAAGCCAGTACTGGTTGTGTTTTGACTCAAGCCTCATTATCACTGACCTTTGCTAATCTCAGTTCTGGGAGGAAGCCACTCAGATACAAACAGATGGAATTCTACACAGTACGGTTGAGAAAGTGACCCCAGAGAAGTCGCACATGAAGTGTGTGTGCAGCACACTACTATCAAGGGACAGCTCAACCCCACAGCATGATAGGCAAACACATGCAAAAATGTCATCAACGGTAGGGAGGCAAAGTAGGGGTCATAGAAGGAGAGAGATGCTAAAAAGGCACACTTTTGGAAAGTGAACATGGCAAACCACACTAAGCTGTAACTAAACATCATTTACGACATGTGTATGTAAAAAAAAACTAAACAAAGTGCTCTCTTCAGCTCTGCTAACTGCGCTGCAAATCACGCTGATCAATTGTCTACTATAATCTGATCAGCACTCCAGACATTATTCTTCCTGTTATTTCCTCACCTTACATGCCCTTATTCTACAACTGAAAAATAGCATGTCTTTCATTGTTTGGATTGAACAACAGCACAGTATGTGTTTTAACTGATAAAATATGGGGTATAATAATTAGTTAGACCCATTATTACTCCAGTTACAGACAATTAAATAAGGTGACTGTCCTGCCAACTTTGGCAACCAATAAACTGATGTCACATTGGCAGCTATTATAAACTGTTTATGCAGATCACTTCTTTAGATACCCCATCACAACCTGCTGGTAATAATTAAATATAATCACACTGTTCCCTCTCGTTACAAATCATTAACTACTTTCCCTTCCTGTCTTCAAACAACTTGTGTTGCAACACTGTAGACTAAGAGGAAGGGACTGACAGAACACTGGCTGAAAACAGCTCTATGAACTGCACCGTGAATTTCAGATTGAAAATCCCAGCGATGGCTAAGGATGGACAATTATAACCTTGGGGGAAACCCATATGAAACTTAATTAAATTTTAGAGTAACAGGCTGCAAACCAATTTCTGAGGTTAAACCAGAGGTCTTAACATTTTCACACTCCCAGATACCATTTATCTCAGTCTGATTTAGCGTTGCAATGTACAATGTTTTTCCCAAAAATGTGAGGGCCATCTTCAGGACAGAGGGAGGCTGTGCTAGGAATCAACTGATTACTAAATTAACTCTGTCAAACAAAGATCAAAGATCAATCATTTAAATAACTTTTTAGGAGGCTTGCTTATTTCAACCTAACCATTATAGCATTAATTAAAGTCCCAGTTGGTTCTCAAATAATAAACATCCCTTCCAGATAAACACCTTGTGTTTTATACATTGTTATTGAAATTAATCAGATCTCCACACACTCTGGAGGGTTCGGGCTACCAATTTACACTGACACATAGTCCTAATTATTAGCCTGGAGCCAGACCCTGAGATCATTAAAAGATCTGTTGCAATGTCAGTTACATGTAAGCTTACTGTTAGGCCTGCAGGCTGCCTTAGTATAATTAATTTGACATGTTATCAGCTGGGAAATGTGTTGTCCATAACGAACCACCTGCTGTAATTTGCTTGCAAAGTGAGTACAGTTAATGAGAGCATGATTCTTGTCAACTACACTGCCTCAATTAATTTGGTCAATTAATTTATCTTGTTCAAGTGGTCTTAACTTGACTGAAAGTGTGGTACTACTGAAAACAAGGAAAAAAGGTAAAATAAAATGATTTTTTTTTATGATGGACTTTTCAGTTTCTGTGGTTAAAAACATTTAGACATTCTTAAAATAAAATACATCTGTGTTCAGAAATAAGACTTTTTTCTTGGCCTTGAACAAAAAATTGAAGATACAACAAATACATTTATCTATTTAAACCGTTTTTAATATTCACTTCTCATCTTCATTTAACTTTCCAATATTTAAGGGAAGATATTTTTCTTCCAATTCTACCAGCCAATGCTATATGTGGAATAAGAAAGCATAAAAACAACAGTGGACCCACAACACAGCCACATAGAAAAGCTGCTGCATTATACTGAAATTTGTGGGTGGGAGGACACACACAGACACACACTCTTCCCAACTCTCAGTCGTGATGTCTGTGTTGCCATGGAGATTTGTCGCTTGCTGGATCCTGCCCTCTATCTCGATGTTGGTTTGTATCTCTTTCATCCTTCTTTCATTTTCTCTTGCTCCCTCCCTCCTCCCTGCCATTCTTTCTTCCAGCCCTGCTATTCATATGTTTATGTTTCTATTTATATTCTCCTTCAATGCCAAGATACATTTCCAGAAAGAAAAAAAAACATGTGAAAGAGACGATTTGTTGTCCTAAAGTGGGAGCATATAGTGCACAGTACCTTTATATATTATCATATCTGATGATGGTGTAAAAAAAAAAATCCAACTTATCAACATTTTCTCTCTTTTATTAAAATATTCTTCTTGCTATATTGAAGCTCTAACATATAAACACAAATTAACGGCTACAACTACTAACTGGAACTACCAGCTAATTACAAGGAAACCCCAGCAGGGATTAACTTTGGGAGGACTCGTGTGAAACATCCGCTCTAATGAGAGGAAAATTAAAAGGACACAAGTTAAAAAGCTGCCAAATGCTGGATAAAAATGTTACTGCACCTGTTTGACCTTTGAAGTGTTTGAATACATGTGCTGCCTCATTTCAGAAATTTACTAATTTACATACAGTTCGACTAGGACATTGTGAGATTTTTTTCCCAAACATGACTGAAGGGCATGTGTAAATTTTATCCGTCGAATGTTAATTTGCACTATTTACCACTCACGTAGTCTTACTTAGCTCCTTTCCACCACCACAAAACAGCTAAACCTTAACCTATACAAGCTTCTATTGTCTTACCTAAACCAGAAAGTCCAAGTTCAGTCTTTTTTTTTTGTTTCTTTAAATTATGCAACATATAATTTTGGATGCACTCAAGATGACGATTTTCACACAGCAGAGGCTGTCACACAGCCATTTTTAGCTTTGAAGCAGAGCAAAAATACAGCCTGTGACTCATGCTAGTAAATGTCTTTTGGTAACAAAGCAGAACATTACTTCATCATACATGTGTCTCAATAACAAATGAGTAATCATGAAATGTACTGATGGGGTCGCTGTCGAAGGAATTTCACATTCGTTATTCTGAGTTAATTAGTATTGTGGTGCTGCAGACATGTCCCGGCCTATTTTTTATATTACACAGACTATATAACAGAGAAAAAGAAAAAAAAAAACACAGGACGGTCATTTTAAATATTTTTTACAGTAAGGAAAGTATATAGTTCAGCTTATATTATTAGACATTATAAGCTTATCATAGATATATACTGGTATCTATCTGTATTTGTGCATATGCAGACTTATAAGCACAAATATAAAAAGTTCTCTTCCAGAGCCCACAATGCAGAAATGTTGTTAAGACATAGCTTGTCAAGCAGAGTGCTGGACAATATTCTGAATTGTTCTCTCTTCTATCACCTATACAAATAGTTTTTTTAAAACCTGTTATGGGCCAGAAGTAACGCCAATCTATCTCCAACTATTATAATACATAGTGTTTGACAACACTAACTACAGACCCAAAATGTACAGCTTTTCAGCTGCAGTGCTGATGTGTTCTTTAAACCTTACTGCAGTGAAAAACTTCAAAAAACAAACAAACAAACAAACAAAAAAAAACATTCAATATAACTGAACTGCACAATGCTTTCAATCAAGGTTTTCCTTGCATCGTCCTTTATCTCATGAAACTCTGCAGTCCATTATCTAATATACATTGGGTCGTATCCATACTCACTGTAAAGACCCATCCACACAGATAGGGTTAAGTAAATTTGTGAGAAGGCCCTTACTTTAGCAAGGCAGTGTCACGCTTAGTGTCAGTTTGCTGTGAATTGTGTGGTGTGTGTGTACTCTTGAACTGAATTACCCTAACCTTCTAGGTATGTGTATATTTGTGTGTTTGTGTGCGTGCATGTGTGTCAAATCAATTCAGAGCTCTTGTTTGCTCTGTTGCTGTCACAGTTGGGACACGCTGCACAGCACTTCCTTGCGTGCCCTCGTTCTGCTGCTATGCAACTGTGTGTGAGCAGTGTATATGAGCCACCAGAGTAAACAGGTCTGTGTAGCTTTCACATGGGGACTGATTTGAAAAGCGAATGAATGCATGTACAGATAGATGAGATGCAGGGTTTCCCGCGGTATTTAATAACAGATTTGTGCCACATTGCTTCAAACACAGACCACTGACTTGTTTTTTAATGAATTTATCAAAAAAGGATAAAGAGGTGCAAGTGTGATTGTTGTTTAGATCGTCATCTACTTACTAAGCAGCACATCATCATGTTTAAAGACCTTTCGCTATCTGCTGCTGCATTTCGCACATCAAGTATATTGGTGAGCAGGTCAGTCTTTTGAAATGAAACTGCAGTCAGGGAAAACCCACCCGCAATGACAGCAATGGAGAGAGAGTGGAGTATAAGGATGCTGTGTCGGTTTTGCTTCATGTTGTAGTTAATGTGAAGGGAAACACCAAAAGCGTCACCAAATGAGCTGATCATTAGGACAAGAAAAATAAACAGGAGCCCAACTCCTCATGCCCAATGCTATAAAAGAGACAGAAAAAGGTAATGTCTTTAAACAACATTTTTCTCGATAGAACATTATATCAATGAGTTATTATGTAATGCGTATGCATGTTCTTTTTAAAATAAATAAATACAAATATGCATATGTTTAAAGAAGATATAACTATACGTGTAGTGAAGTCTTTTATTGGATTGGTTTAACCTCTTATCCACATAATCTGCAAACACTGAAATTGAGACATTCAAAATCTGTTTTCTTTGAAGGTATGTTAAGCTAGGTTTTAATATTTTATATGATTTCAAGAACCAATTTGTCTTCAAGGACAGATTTAATTAAGCAACTGGGTTCAAGTAGCAAGACTTATTATCTTTTAGGTGTACACTTCATTAATCAAAGATAAGGAATTATTAGTCTGATCACGGTGGCTTGCTTATTATGCGTTTCCACTATGTGATCTGAACTCCAACTAAAACAGTTTAATCATTCTGACTAGATTTCTGAATCAGTGTGACTCAGCAGAGATCTGAAAGTTCCCTCCAATAAATGCAGTTAATCCTGCGGGATAAGAGTGGTAAAAGGCCTCAGATTAAAGCCACAGAATTAGGTTGTTCTACAGTTGGAGCTACCGAAGGCATTTAAAACGAGTTTTGTTTCAAATACAAATAAGTAGGTGCATCAAGTTCTGGTGTAAGTAACAACAAATCAAAAACCTGATAGAGTTGGGGGCCAAATGAGACTGTATAACAATGGTTTGAACATAGTTAATATATGCACTATAATGACCTTGCAAATTCAAAATTTCTTCAAGTACAACAGATAATTTTAAGTAGTTTTTAAATGTTTTCTGGTTTTCCCTCTGGTCTCTGTCGAAAGCAAGTAAATTGTGGTCTGCTTGCCAGTAGCCATGCTAAAATTGGTTTGAGATTGAGTATTGGAATACCCTGACAAAGATTACAGCCTAATTCAGCAAGATAGTATGTATATTTTTATTTAAATCATATAAGTAGAAACCCAAAAAACAAAAAAGAAGCTGAAAGTTAGAAAAATATCTCCTGGTTTATATTTTATGGAAACAGCAAAACAACCACATTTGATCACAGAAAGAAAACTTAGCATTCATGGCAGACTATCATCAAATGACAAAACAGAAAGAGTGAATTACACTCCAGCAGTGACAGAAATCCACACGCCTTTACCTGAATGACGTCAAGCCCTTCAACTCACAGGACTACAGTTAGCTGCCACACCTACCACTTGGCTCAACTGGAAAGGCCTGTTTTGCCCTGTTCCCTGTCAATCCAATACACACACACACATACACACACACACACTCACTCACAAAGCACTGAACTTCACTGCATTGTTGTTTAAACACCAAGGTAGCACCTGCTTGTCTGCATTTAAGTGCCTACCAGAAGTGTGGGTATAAGTGAACAGAACTCCTTGAATCAAAATGCTTTTCCAATCCAATTAACAACCAACTGCACGTGTCTGTGTGCAAGGAAAATGAGGCACTGCTAGTGTGTGTGTCTGTGCTGGCAAGAACAAATGTGAATGTGATGGAGTGTGTGATTCACGGTGTGTGTGAGAGTGTGTGTGTTTGCAGCAGGTTCTCTGTTGCTAGGGCCCTGGCTAGCTTTGTCTTTCTGTTCATCTGCCTAGTGACTGGTCTGGTAAGAAGAGAGGCATAATTTATGGTTTCCTGGGCGTAACAGCAACTGTGTATGTGTGTCCTTGCACGTGTGTGTACTATAGATTGCTTACAAGATGACTCATTCAAGGCAAGCGTGAATAAGGATAGGTAAAAAAGTGGAACCTGGATTATCAGAACGCATCTTCATATGAATACCTGTGTTCAAATTCTCACACATTCAATATTAATATTTCATCTATACTGAGTTTTCAGCTCAACAGCTTGCTGCGCTATTCTCTAGCAGGCTTTCGTACTCCCAAGGTGACAGGTGAAACACACCAACTGCTCAGCACTCCTATTTCCAACACTGTGTTTGCTTTGTCTTTTGTTGCTGTGGTGCTTAACAGCATTTTGAACCTGGTGCAGGTCAAATAAGAAAGGAAGGGCTTCAACCAACGTTTAAAGTGAGCTGAAAATCAATTTTAAAAAAGGCCCCGAAACGGATTTCTGAATTATAAAAATAGGGACAGTGCAGAACTAAATCTCCAAAAATATTATAATCATTCATATCTGGCCAAACTACTCTTCGATCGAACTTCTTACCTTTGCACTGTCCCATTAGATTTTATTTTCCAACTTAATGCTTTGGCTCTTTCACTGCCAATTCCATATTGACAAGAGCCATTATTTCTCATGCTTTGTTGAGCAAATCAATACATTGGTCATCTGATAGTGCTGAACAAATAGAATGCTCTTTCCTCTATCATCTACGGGAAGTGAGGTATGGGACTACTTCTCCAAAGAAAGTAATATAGTTAATAAAGTTAAATCTTCTTTCAGAAAACATGCACATCAAATGAGCATGCCACAGCCACATTACAAATTTAGTATTATTATACTATTACATTGATAAATGTGATAGGGCAACAAAGGTAGTTTAGAATAGGACTGCAAGAAAGCAACCCTGAACGTAAACAATACACAATAAGCAAACAGAGTATTTGTAAGAACGGAAACATACAATGCCTTGAGAAGCGAAACACAAACATACACACAGTATGCTTCTCTGATCGACAACTCTACAGGGCACATTATAGTTTCCAAGTTTTAATTTTACTTGTATGTTTAAATAAGAATGTCTAGCTTTCCACACTCAGCTCCTGCCAGCTGTGTATATGAAAAGACTGGCAGATGATACTCCTTAATCCCATCTGGTACCAAACCAACAATAAAATGTAATGGTCCCCCCATCCTACAGGAATCCCAGAGATTCATTATCCACTATTCCTGCTTGATAAAGTCGCGTACAAGCGGGAAAATGTTTCGTGACAGTAAGCTTTCTTACTACTTTTTTGGAAACATTTCTTGGCCTTCACTGAAATGTTCAGGTTTGCTAGATACTTGACAGGTAAAGCAGGTGTTTAATGCAGTCATGTAGGCAACCTTGTGATTTGTCCTTTAATACTTTAATCCTTGTTTATTTCCTTTAAAAACAGAGGGTCTTGAATCGTAACCCTTGGATAAACCCAATGTCAACATTACAATCAAGCCTCAAGTGTAAATTAGTTGTTTTAACATCTTCCATCATAAATTCTACAACAGGAAAAAATTGCTTGGACAAGTGAATTGTTCAAATCTATCACGCTTCCATGTGGGGAGGATCCAGCTTGGTCGGCTAGTGAGCAACTACCCAAACAATGAAATGGAGGATGAAGTAACAATTGAAGAGGCAGACCAGTATTTCTGGCTGCATTAGTCTGTCTTTTTAGAAGACGTGGCTCAATGAATAGAGAGGGAACATTGTAAAACAGGAAATCAGACAATCAACTGATAGTGTCTGGGGAAGTGGAAAAGAGCGCAAAACTACAGCAAACAACATCAGTTCTACAGTAACACATTTCGGACCAATTAACAACTTTTGTAAAATCCAAAGGATTGAGATAAAATACATGGTCATTTGTCATTTTAATAAAACTACTTTAATAACACTGTAATGTTTTCTAATTCCTACTATACAAGGTTGAATTTGTGTCACACTGATAATGGACGTCACATCCAAATAAGTTCCTCAAACTAAGAGCCAGCACCAAACCTTATTGGGCAACTTATCAGATATAAGCCACTCAACATATCTGCCATTTCGCACCATGAGAAAGATGTCACAACTCACTTCACTTCATTTGACAGCTCTCCTAAGATATGTGCTCAACTGTTTATGATGACAGAGTCGGCGTTAGACCTGGTCAGTAACTTTTAAACACAAACCTCCCCAGTCCTTGATAACCATTAACACTTTAGTTTGCGGTTTAAGTGTAAAAAAGTACTTGCAAAGTTTCCATTCAAGTCAAGTTATTCACCATCACGCTGCTTTGATGTAAAATTTTAAAATAAACAGCTTTTTTCTCAATCAGGTCAAGCAGTCCGAACAACGTTTAGAAATTTAGAAAATTTATTTATTTTTACCTAGCAAACCATTTACCAACAAGATGTGAAATATGCACACCTCTGACAGGAACACAGACCATGACATCAACACCCGTCTTCATGTCCAGTGCCATTTTGTCCTGTATCTTGAGACCCGACACCAAAGGCTTTCTATACATGGCCTTTAAAACAGACTGTGTTTGTGTGGGAGTACCCATCCATGACCTTTTGCCTACAAGCTCAGTTAAGGACTTGCCATGACCCCAAACTTTTTTTTTACTCCCTAAATCCTCACTAGGTACTGCAGGATGAGCAAGTGTGCATTCAACCCAACAATAGCACTACAGCAGAATGACAAAGGAGGCTGCATTGGCAAAGGCATGTCGCTAAACAAATAGGGCATACCAGGAAGTTCAATTTGAGGGTAATTCATCACCAAGATACTGCACTTTGGGTTTATACTTTTTCATCCTTAGTGTATGTCTGAAAGAAGTATTACACCAACAGTAAACCCCCCTTTACTGAATTTGAGGATGTTTGCCAGGACTGAAGGTTAATACTCACGTGTTCGTACAAATGTGTATTACATCAGCACGTTTTAAACATATCAAACTTACACTGACCTTAAAACACCCACGAGAAATGGGGTGGCCCAGTGTGTGTATTTTTAAGGTTGGTTCTGTTCAAGACTTATATAATCAACTGTATTGTCTCTGACCTCTGTTCCAGGCAAGGGTGTAGCCATGTAAGAATATGTATGTGTGAGTTTATTTGCCTACATCTATCTACCTACCAACATACCAGTCCCACTGTTGATGTGCTTTCCTGTACACTATAATGGAAGCAGTGAGCCATGATTGTGTGAGACAAGCCAGCACACACACCGACATATGCAGTGAGATCATGGTATCAACAGACAACTCCTGTCAGCATTTTATTTGTACAAGAAGCGGGGAGAGACACAATCTT
This sequence comes from Hypoplectrus providencianus, assembly GCA_028566105.1. Lineage (NCBI taxonomy): Eukaryota > Metazoa > Chordata > Actinopteri > Perciformes > Serranidae > Hypoplectrus > Hypoplectrus providencianus. The sequence continues at coordinate 5,008,610 of JAOWBC010000935.1, read as the reverse complement.
TGAACCTCTGAATCTTCAACACTAAGAGGTTTCCCAATTGGTTGGTCAAAGCAGATGTGTAGTCTGGTTGGCCGTGCACCTGCAGTTTACACACCTAGGTTGGGCTTTCAATGTCTCAGTTCGAAAATTGTTTGCCCAAGGGTGCAGCACTTGGGACAGTTTGAAAAAAGGACTCTAATTTATCATATTATTCATCTTTTTAGCCACTGTCAGGTTTATATACTCATTTTAAACAAAATGTTTCAGCCATTTATTTTGTGTTTACATTTGCGCTTATAATGCTGCAGTACTCCGCAAAGCTACTGTCCAACTGCTAAAACAATCCATCGTACACAATCCTCATCGCAACTACATTCATATACATATAGATACCCAGGCATTACATATATAGAAATGGGCTGAGCTTCACACACATGCTGACATCATCAAATGGCCACTCATTCAACTGGCAGACACACAAATGTTTCCAATCAACACTCATATTGTATTTTGCATTTCATGATGCTTGTCAACAGCTGTCCTAGTCATGCATGTCACAGTTTGTATCGGAAACTATAATGGTTTTCATGCAAGTGTGTTTAGCTTTTTCCTAATTACAATGAACCTGCAGATAAAACTGCCGCCAAGATTGAGACAGATGTTGTCTTGGAAGCAAAATCTTTGTTGTGGCCTTCTAATAATGACTTACAGAGCACAACAAAGACGTTTCTAGGACTTTAAAACTTTTAAGCAGGCCACTAGAGATTTCATCTTCTGAACTGATAGGAAACAAATAAACATTCATATTTTATATTTAATCTCTACTTCTCAAAATCCTTTGCCTTTTTTTTTACAATTATATTAAATTAAATGTTGTGCTTTCTTTATGTTTCAGGTCCCTCTGGCCTATAGAAAAGGCTCTATAGTTTAAGGTCGAAAAATAAATGTATATTGGGTATGACTGGCTTTAACCACCCACTATGACAAACCCAGAAATGACAATTCCCACTTAACATCTGGGAGCCAATCATAACAATAACTGTCAATTTAAATCAATATCTGTTCCTCGAATGCTCTGGACTTCTTAAGGTACAAGTTATTTATCAGTCAAGTTTGCATTTTCACCACAGACTTTTACACAACCAAATAGTACAGTTTTGTTAGGTTTATGGTTCTAATATCATGATTAATCTATATAAACATAATAAAGTTTTTCTTCCAAGAGACAATCACTGGAAGGGATCTGAAGGCCATCCTTGCAAATTAAAGAAGTTTTAGATCAATACTGTATCAAAAACTAACACATCATGTATTAAGCCTCCAACAAAAGGCAAAATTCTCTTCACATAGGAAAACTGAATTTCTTAAAGACTGCTTCATTGCCTTAACATATTACAATAGATTACCAATAATTTCAGTGGCTTATGGTGCACACTATGGGGAAATAATAATGCATAGGGCTGATCTTTGAAGGCTGTACTGCCAACTTTATAGCACTTTTATTGAACTGTCTGACAGGGTCGTTTGTATTGCACCAGGTCAAAGTACAGAAAAGTCAAGTAGGAGGACATGCCCTAACACACAGACTAAACAGAAGCCTAAATTTATTCTTCTATTCTGCAAAGAGTGGGAAATCCAGTGTGAGTGCGTAGGCAAGCTGGTGAATCACTGCTGTGTGGCAAAGACAACAGAGACAGAGAAAAAGCAAAGAGACAACCAGGGACTGTGGAAGGCCAAACAGGGCCTCTCGTCCACAGCAGATAAGATTTTCAGAGTGAAGTCGAGCCCTAGACAAATATAAACTATGAGAGAGATTGGGAGAATTATCTTAGAATCTTACCTGTCCGGTTGAATTTTCAATGACTTGTACCAGTGGGGTCCTTGTTGACATTTTTGAAAGACTTGAAGTTGCCAAAAAGGGGATAGGAAACCAATTCTTCAGTGTCTATTGTGCATTTAAAATCAGTCTAGCTGAAGGTTGAGGAAATTTTCCAGTTCTAAATGTCCAGTGCTAGCCAGCTAGCAGCACGACAGATAGCCCGTGAATCAACAAGTTGAATCCCACATCAGCGGCTAGCCGAGTTAGCCAGCTAGCTAGAAACTAGCTAGCAGCAACCGCACGTCCCATGTTTGTCAACAAGCATAAAATAGGAAAGAAAATTTATTATTTAGCTTCAGTCTTGGTGTGAAGACATTCACTTCCCAATTAGCATAAACCGGTGTCGAAGGTGACCAGCGAACTACCGATCTGATGCGCTGACGTTTGGGCGAACTATCTACTTGGGCTAGCTTGAAAAAAAAAAAGTTGGGGCAATGGTTGTATTGAACAAGACAAGGTTCAATTAGGTGGCTAGCATGCTAACCTGTAAGGTTGCTAACTAACGTCTGAGGAAGCCCCAACTGTCGCCGAAATCTAGAACAAATGTTAATCCAACGTCGTGTTCATAAAGCAGTGTCGACGCCTGTTTTTCTCTTTTTTTGTGTCAGTGATGTTTCCTTTCAGGGTTGAAACCAGGTCCGGGGTCTACAAACTTTCAGGCCAAAGTTATTCCCGGCGAGGTCTCGACCTTCCGAACTCCCACAAAACAATTCGAAATGTTCCCAGCAAGATATCCAGGGTAGGGTGCCCAAAGAATAAAAGCAGCACCATCTAAAATGGTTACATGGCAGGTGAGAAACACAAATTAATCTGTTGCGCTAGCTAACTGGCTGGTCAATATTAGCCCATGTAGCTAGCTAATTCAGTGTTTCTTTCGAAGCAAAGCTAGCTAGTTAGCTTATCCTCCTGCGGCCGCAGCGGCGGTGACTGCCACAGAGCAGCCCACAAAACTCAAAATCCACGGAAATCACCGGCGCTCTTCCTTGTGTTGCGTGATTGGAATAAGGTCGTTCAACAGTGCTGCACTGCAGTGTGGCGATATACCAGTTCGTCCTGTCGGTACACCGACTGCTATTATTCCCGAGACCAGCTTACTGAAGGAGGAATCATCAAGTTGTAAAATCCATTATCGGCAAACTAGGGTTTTCTTGATAGGAGGTGCGTGTCACGGGCGGCAGGGGGAGAGAGGCGAGGAGCTGCGCCCGATTGCAGTCTATGCGCACGATCCTGCCCTGATACCGGAACAAGCTCGCGGCAACATGGCTGCTTGCACCACGACTGAAAGAGGAGGATTGGGGAGGGAGGGGGTTCGTTCAGCGTTCGGCTCGACTCGGCTTTTTCCGAGTCTTTACTGGTGACTGTGACTTCTCCAGAGCTATCCTCCAGGTTGGAGACTGTCAGGTGCAAGGGATCGTGTATGTGGTTTGATAAAGACGGTTCCCCACATCCACAGGTAATTAGAATTGTTTGGTAACTTTGCACAATATAATCTGGTTCCTGCATTACCTTATACCTAATCATGTGGTCCTAATGGGTCCCGGTTGTTAAATTAGCTCTAAGCCCCTAATAAGTCAATTGATTACTTAAATTAAAACAACAAAAAAATCAACAAAATGCTAAAAACTTTTTGAAGAACTGTTTTCATCTACAAATATATGTGGTATCCTCTCCTCTTTCTGTATCTCTCTGAGACTAGCTCTTTTGTGCAGGGGATGTTCACAACTCTACTAGCTGTCAGATATTTTTAGACTGGAGTAACATTCCTATATCCTCTCACTTTTACTAGTTTTCCCTGGGGGATCAAGTCCTTTAAAGATAATTTAAAGAAATTTCAGTCACTTTGCAGCAAAAAACAAGGGGAAAATTACTTCCTGTTCTGCATGTTTGCATTCATTCATTAAATAATGTCAGACCACAGTATGGAAATTATAGAGAACACATCAAAAACTCCAAACCTTAAGCCTACATTTTGGCAGGCAAGACATGACTTGCTTTTATTTACTATAAAATAATATTGCACTATCACATGTTATCAATTTGACTTTTACATTTACAGTATAATAGATTAAACAACAAGACTTTTTCACATTTGTACCCAAGTAATAGAATTGAAATAACATATACTTATTTTTCTTCACCTTTCAAGTAAGTAGGGTGTTACATGTTAAGTTTTGTTTAATTTATCTATGCAGAAATTTAATGAAAAATACATTTCTTTTCCATAATTCTTGTTTTACAAGTCCATAGCAAATAATTAAACTTTCCTCTGATGTGGTTGAATTATGGGTCTTTGATGCAAATACAAACAAAGTGTCATTTGTAAATATGTCCCCATAAATGCGACTGTGAGATGCTGACAGCTGGCATAGACATTTTCAAGTTACTTAGCAACAGCCATGGACTGCTGAAGATAATATGGCTGCCACTGGAAATGGTGATGCCTGAACTCTGTCAATCAGTAGGTCTGCAGAGACTAGTCACTATACCACATATCACCACTCGCACAATGCAAGGATGTTATGGAGAAAATAAAAAAGAGATGAGGAAATGAATGGGGTATGAGAGGCTTGTTAGCAATGACTGGGAGAGCATCCAACTGGCAGGATTTCCCGATGAATCAAGGGGAAAATCACATCCCTGATGATGGAGGGAGTGTACACAAGGGTACACGCTGTGAAAGGAGACAAACACATCAGTTCTTAGTGCATGAGTGTATTTTCCAATAGCATGTACCAGAGGGAATCACTGGGTCTTTTTTGTAACTTATCAATCAGTACACACTTAAACCAATCCAACACACTTGGCAGAATATGTCCCTTGTCCTTTCACTGTATTGGAGCATGTCCAATTTGATGCTGGATCACAGGAGAGTGGATGGCACTTGTATTGTGCAGTGTTTTGCGGTCAGTGGTCTGTAAAACAATGTGAAATTTCAAATATTCATAAAATGATATACCACATGAACTCAGTGACTCTATTTTTTTTCTAAAATACTTATTTCATGAGCTGCATAAGTCAGTGTCTTGTTTGTTGCAGTGGAAAATATGCTAGAGTGTCGCCATCTGCAGGTTGCCTCAATATATTACAGTGTAGTCTATCTATCTATCTATCTATCTATCTATCTATCTATCTATCTATCTATCTATCTATCTATCTATCTATCTATCT
>JAOWBC010000935.1:4978395-5003180 GCA_028566105.1 Hypoplectrus providencianus | reverse complement strand
ATCTATCTATCTATCTATCTATCTATCTATCTATCTATCTATCTATCTATCTATCTATCTATCTATCTATCTAGCTGAGAATTTATGTCCTCAGTCTGCCCTAAGACCATTTCCTGCTGTCTCATTATTATGTGGATGGAAATGCATTTTTTTTGGCTGCCATACATTTGCTTTGGAAAACAAATGACACTGAGTAGGAGGTTGAACTGCAGACTGTTAATTGCAGCTGATTTGGTGGTATTTTTAAGTATCATTGGATGAGCATTAAAAAACATATCAGCCTTTTTATCTCCAGCCTCCTACTTCAGTGTGCCAACTGTATCTGGCCAGATTGAGGCTATAATGACAGTTATTTTTAATATGTAGCCAATAATTTTTCTCTGTAGAGGCTGGCATCTTATACACATCACCAGACTGTTGTTGATATATAGCTGTCAGTTTATTGCTTCAGCCTTTTTCGATTTCAGTTATTCCCAATGGGAATCTAGCTCAATCTGTGGCCACATGCAGGTTTTAATTTCTATGGCATTTTGATCATGTTGTAGCACAAATTATATGAATTCATAGAAATTAAACTACAGAGGTCATAGCAGTCTTTTCTATCTGCAGGTAAATGAAGTATTTTTTGAAGAAATTTATATTTTGAAGTAGAAATGAACACATTCATTATATTTATTTGCATGAAAATGTGTGTGGTGGTATTTTTTAAGTAAAGGCACATTTCTCAATATTAAAGCTGTGTCTTATTTACATTTTTATTATTTATTAAGACTTTATTAAGTCTTACATAAGTCAGTAACTAATAAAAGTAGTAATTAATGGGCAAATAGTTGAAACTATGAGGCCAAACTAAAAGTAATGAGTAAATGGTTAAACATTGGCTGGAAGTATTAACATTAAATAAAATTGAGTGTTAAAAGTATCATTAAAAGTATCAAAAAGACACCTGAAATTGATTGTTTATAATGGATACATGGTGAAAATACATCAACATAAACACTGAAAGTTTATTATTCAGTTTGATGAAGGACAATATAATTTCATCTGACACAGCTGTGGGGATACAGTTGGACACTGTGTGTGAGGCTATAGGGTTGTAGTCAGACAAAAAAAGGTTGGAACCACTGTTATTATATATAATTCAGTGATATATCATGAACACTGGGATTATCTTGTCTTATTACATGTGCTGATATGCAATTGCACTCTAACCTGGTGAGACGAGATGTACTGAAAATGATGAGAATGAATAAGAGAGTAGAGGACAAGAGCAAACATAACATTAGTGTGTATACAAAGTATGTCGATGTCTAATTTATAGCCTAAGGATGGAAATCCTTCCCTAACCTGGTAATTTAGTGCTGACTCACAGTGTGAGCAAAATTAGTGAAGAAGAAAGAAGTTAAGCCAAAAATAGGCAGAATCTGTGCAGACTGTTCTCCAACCACAGTGAGTGCTATACAATGTACTTAATGAGTAACACTTTACTGGAATCCCAAATATCTAAATAAATTATTTCCCCTGCATTTTTTTCATGTTATTAACAAATATGAAGACTTTTGTGTCCATTAAGTGGCTTGCGTATTTCATGATTTGCAGTGAAATAATTAACTGGAATAACACACAAGTATTGAAGGGAGATGAGAAAAACTGATTTGTTTTGGAACTTTTAGGAAGCTGGGCTTTCCTTTGCATCACCAGAGGAAATGCCACACAGGAGGTGAAACTCAATGGACTCCAACACATTTTGCCACCCTTTTTTCCAGTAAAACCAGTTCACACATATTTTGTCCCATGTTTCTTCCATCTTTGGCTCTCCTGTTTGCTCTGAGGTTATTGGGGTCACTTCATTGCTGCAGGACTGAATAATAATGATTATAATGACTGCCAGCCTTACAACACAGACTGTACTGAGGAGGTTTAAATACTCAGTCATGGAAATATCACTTTATATCATATTATTGTCTTGTGCAATATATGGATCTGTTTATTTGTAATTGTGATTCTGCTCTAGAGATAAATGAACACAGAAACAGGACTTTGTACATTAAATAGGAGCACATTAACTTGTGTGAACCTCCTGCTCCGGAAGTTGGCCTTATAATCTAATGAATATATTAAAGTTAAAAAACAGCCACATCCATGACACCATTATCAGCCATTCAGCAGAAAGGAAGATAATCCCTCTCGAGCTCCACTAATCTTTTATTAAAATGTCTCCATTTAGCTCCGGCTCTTTGAAGATAACATCAGAGTTCCTCTGCTAGTCTGACATTAGCTCATGTTAGCGTTGAGTTAGCAGGACAGCAGGGTTGTTATTAATGGGCTCTTTCAGTTTAAAGTGTCAAACCTCATTGAAATGACATCACTTTAACACTACTTGTACAACACTGTCTTGTTTCAGACTAAAAGGATGTGTTAATTCTGTAAATCGGAAAGCTTGTTAGGCTTGGCTTACTGTCTTTGTAGGGAGATTTTTTAGCAGAAACAACACATTTAACGTGTTTAAACAATCCGTCTGCTGTCAATCGATCATGATTAAGTTTAGAAAATCAATTATTTATTCAGTAAACAGAAGCCGGGGGCAGATGAACAGAATGAGGACATGAACTTAGATTTATAAAGTCATGAAAATACAGTGTTTCTAAGCATAACAAACACTTAATGCAAATTTAGCTCTCCGCATGCAACATACGCCAAATATCAGGGCCTCAAAATGCCCCAGGGTTTTCTTTGTAAAAGAAAAAAAAAGTTTAAAAAAATAAAATACATTATACCTGAGAAAGAAGTTGAAAATTTTTAATCTATGTCCATAATGAATCTGAGTAATGTTCTTGATAACAGAAATAATCTGAATTATTTGAAATTTTAATAATTCCGAAGGAATGTCCAAACTGTACACCTTCCAATACAAACATCTTTAAAACCTTAAAAAAATAACAAAGACAAAGAAGAGAGGGCTCACACATGAGCATGGACACACACAAGAAAAAAACAAAAACAAACTTTATGAATATAAATTATAAAAGATCTGTGGGGGTGGTAAACAGCTTCACATCCAGGCAGGGAGAGAGGATTCACCTCTGACTCACTGTCTTTACAGAGAACCCAGCAGATCGTCCACAGCGACCGTCGTCAGGTCGGAGTAGAAGCTGCCCTCGTTGTCTCCGCCTCCGAACACCAACAGGGTTCTGTTGACTGTGTCCACGTCCTTGTCTCCATCCTGAACAGAGAAACGGTGACCGGAAGACTCCATGGTGATGATGGAGTGTCCTGCTCTGGGGACAGAAAGCTGAGGGAGCGTCACCTCCGTCCAGCTGCCGCTGTCTGAACCAATCAAACCAAAGTTGTTGCTTTAATATTGTAAAATTGTAAATGTAAGATATCAAGTTATGTGATATTTTCATTTTAATTAGAGCTGCAAACAGTTGATTGATCTAAGTGAATTAGCAGACATTCATGACTTTTTGTGCTTAAAAAATGGCATATTAATCTTTTAATGTGAAAATATAACCCTCCTGAAAAACAATACAGTTCTTCCCATGTTGTCCATATGGCGCTACAATAATGACTCCTTAAACAGGAAGTCAGTTAGTATGTTAGCGCCCTGAAGCCCTGTTTAATATTTGATGCCTGAAATAAAGTATGTGGTAAACAAAAGCCAAAGAGATATTCGCTTTGGTAAACAACATTTTATAGGGCAAGTTAATGCCCCCACTTGTGAATTTTGAAGTTTTTATATGTGTCCTTAAAAAGTCAGTTGCTAACAAGTGGCTAAATGAGAATACAGTGGTTGTCTGACATTAGACTCTCTCAGTAGTCCTCTTTTCTCTTGTCATGTTTTTCAGTGCTCTTCAAACTCTTGTAGATTAGGTCAAAAAACTATTTTTTAGCCTACAGATTTTCTAGCTTTTCAAAACAATTAGTTAGCTTGTCAGAGATGGTCTGAAGATGATAATGTAGTTCACTATAGCATGACGTTAGCATTTCACTTCTGTCGGCTGCATTAATGCCTCAAACATCACAAAACTGGTGTTCATTTGTGAAGATTATTTTGCTGAACAATATATGTAAGCATCGGAAACGTGCGTATGTCATAGAGCTTATTTTCTGTAATGATCCAAAATCAATTGTATTCAAATTCTCAATAGAGCACATGGAGATGCTACTTTTGGGTTGTCCTACAAAAATCTGATATTCAGTTTGCTCTCTATTGTATGTCATTACATATGTTTGTGTAACTATGAGCTGCCTCTCACCGATATCAAAGATGAAAGTGTCACTAAGAGCATTGTTTCCATTGTAGCCGCCATGTATCAGGAACTTTGTTTCCGAGAGCACAGCACTGCCATGCCAGCTGCAATGCAAACACACACAGAGTATATCATATCAGGGTCTGCAATTCAAGCACTTTCAAGACAAGGAAAAAACATATCCTCAAGCAATCATCAAATCTAAATTGTTAGTGGAAACGCAGTTGCAAATAAAAGGTTTCCAGGTTTTTTCAACAACAGAAGACTTGAAAAATAAAATATCAGCAGAATCAATATCTGTTCTGACACTAAAATTCTGAATTGTCAGGTTATCCTAAAATAATATTTATAAAAAAAAAAGAAAAAATAAGGTGCTCAAGGCAACTTATTTACTCTTGTGTATTCTTGCATAGCTTTGATGGCTTTAATATTAATCTACAGTGTTGAAAATAACATAAATAAACAAAAACCAAAGTCCAAACTTTGGACTGGTACTGTACATTATTTTTAAGTATTGAGATGCAATATGCAGTTCTAGCTGGGCGTGTTGTTACCTTCGAGGGGAGGGGGCTTTCCCAGTTGTTTTAACAGCTGAAAACTCCATTAGACCTGACAAACAAAAAACATTTTTATATTTAAAATATGCATATAGTGCTTTAACATCCCCATGTGCTTTGTGTGTATTTGTGTGTACAATGCATCTGTATGAAACCAAGCATGTCCATCTGGTGTGTTGCTTACCAAGGTCCAACATGTACATGTCATTGTAGCAGACAGGAGTGTCCCATCCACCAAACACAAAGATCTTCCTCTCCTGCATCACACATGCAGAGTGGCTGGAAGAGAAACGACAAGGGAGGATAAGACGGGCAGGAAAATGAAGGTGCTGCCAGCCAGACATGCTGAGATGACATTTGGATCAAACCATCTTACCCAGAGCGGGGGGAGGGCTTTTCGCCAGTGACAATGGGCTGGTACCAGATGGAGAGGTGAGGATCGAAGATGTACAGCAAGTCGCTGCAGCCGTCGGGCTCCGGGTGGGGACGAGGAAACACTCCTCCCAGCACAAACAGCTCCCCCCGGAACAGACTGCAGCTGTGGTAGGCCAGAGGAGGAACCTTCCCCTGAGCCTGAAGGACAGGACAGAGAGGAGGACACCATGAAGCTAGAGGACAAGCTGCAAACACTGGCTCATGGTGCTTAAACACACACACACCTCCACCATGGTCCACTTCCAGCTTTGTGTGTCAAGGATGTGAACGTCATTGAACCACTTCTTGTTTTTAGAACCTCCAAACACAAAAATCCTCCTGGAGTCTGGGTCGTAGACAGCTGTGTGGCCGCTCCTGGCCTCAGGTGTTGGACCCTCTGCTAGAGTCTCTGCTGCAAACCAGGACATGTCCTCTGTTGGACCGAGAAAAAAAAAACACACACAGTGAAATAGACACCACAATCTCACAGGAGCCTGATATGAAACACATGCAACATGTTTGCTCTTGTTTATGACTGACAGACCCGTGCAGAGCTTCCACATTGGGTCTTTGCAGAACTGCATCCTGGATCCTTGTCCTCCAATCAGAATAGCTGTCTGAGCGTCGATGGGACACAGAGTCTGACCCCAGCGACCGGACGGGCTGACCAATGGGACTGTAGGAAGAGATTAGGTATTTTATGCGTTAATGTGCCTCATGCAGCTGGTTTCTCTTAAACCTCTCTATGTTATGGTTTAGAGAAAAACAAATAAAAACTTCAGATGCACCAAATGCTCTCAACCACCCAAATCTGCTCTTCACGAGGTGTGCTGCATGATAAATCTCACTGAATCATTGAGGGCAGGCGTGCTGCTGTGTGCAGAAGCTCAGGCACATGTTCAACAACTGGAGGATGTCAGAAAAAAGGCTGTAAAAAGAAACTGTTCAATTTCAGTCAATTAAAAAAGGAATTAACAATTTCTAAAATCACAAAAAAATCTATCAAATAATAAAAACAATGTGTAGAAAAAGTTTTCTTAATAGCAACAAATCAGACATAAATACTGATAGGCAATTATCAGCCGATAATATCTATAGACTCATATTTGTCAGACTCGAAGCAAAATATTTATATTGTTTAATCTAAGAAAAGCGCTAAAGTGAGAAAACACTGTAAAAAACCAGAACCTTATCAGCTCACTCAAGAGGCAAGGCAAAGCTTTATACGGCCACAGTGAAAAACTGCAGGCCTGGATTAAGAATAATATCCCATATTGCAAGAGGTGCCTGGAGATGGACTTTACCTTTGCACAAAGCCATTCTGCAGTAACTAAACACCTCCTAGATTCAGTTTCATAAATAACACAAAGACAAAAAAACTCAATGCAACGTTTGACAGGTGATTTAACACATTTCTTTCCAACAGTGCCACCTAGGTCGCTGTTATCTACAAATACCTGAATGCACCACGGCTTGTCCATGTTTCTATCTACAGTAAACTTTATTCTATGAACTGAGGTGGGCGACAGTGCGTCAAGGTGCCAGCTACCCTCCGACTGAGGTGAATAAAACCGACAAAAAGTAGGAGATAAAAGACAGCGAAAAGTGTAAGTAATGTGTATGCACAAGCTCACCGGTCTGTGTGGGAGTCTTGGCCTGCCTACTCTTCGTCCTAGCTGCACTCTGAGGAGGCGTTCTTCCCACAATCCCCTGCGCCTCTCCGGCTCCATTAACTGCAGAAACGGAGAGAGTGAAGGCAATTTGATAGAAGAAATAGTACACGAAATGCTTCACTCCTCCACAACTAGCCACCGCAGTGTCTTCAGCACTAATTAGCATTAGCAGCTCTGGCTCACACAGTTACACAGAAATAAATACTGTTGTTCACTTTGAAAGAAAGATATGCATTTGACTTACAAATGAACCTTATATTTTCAGACACATGGCATGTTTTCTCTCTCTCACCTGTTCCCTTCATCTTTGTTGCATCTGCTCCACTACTGAATAGCCTCTGGCTGACTTTGGTTTGACCTTTGACCTTTCGTTGGGGTGTGGTCTTCTTCACAGTGCCATTTGGACACAGGTTCTCCTGTTCCCCTCTTGTCTTCACCTTATTCTCGTCACCGCTGTCCTCCTCTGACACTCTCTTTCTCTTGCCATTGAGCTCCCGGGCTGCGAGGGGAGCCAAAGTGTCCTGGGAAGGTCAACAGTCAGTGTCTTTCTTCATTTAGGAAATATATTTTGTGAGCTTAAACTGCTATAAGTTACAAGTAATGTTTCATTTATTAATTTCTGATTTCTGTGTCAATAGACCAGAATGCTATGTTGCTACACAAACGTGTTTGGCTTTGAGGAGGACATGACGCTCTCTATTTTCTCAAAATCGGAACTCCAAACCGGAAAAGCTTGAACAACAAGCTATAGGGTACCACAGGAATGCATCAGAATCATCGTTTGCCACAGCGCTTATTTTCTGCCATGATCCAAAATCCATTGCAAAAATATTCAATAGGCCCCATGGTGATGGAGTAATGGTTAAAAAGTAAAGGAAGCATGAGCAAAGCTTGTGTTCAGAGTAGTGCAAAGTGTTTAATATAAATATATATCATAATTACTGTTTATAATATACTGCTGTTTAATGGCTAATCTCCAACCCTAGTATTAACATAGATAGGGTTTTATTTTACCTTTGGTGTATATTCCTTCACAGACAGCAGCTCTGGCTCTGCCCAATCCGATTTTACCTGAGGACAAAAGAAACAGCAACAAAAAATTATCCATAACAGAATCCTTGTGAAAGGTCAAATGTTCTCATATTGAAGTTGCTGGTATTAAAACAGACCATTTACTACTTTTTATATTAGTAATCTGAATCAGAGTAACTAGTAACTAGTAGCTAACACTTTCAAACATGAAGAGTGGTGTTTTGTTTTTATCTGTGGAGTAGAGATACATAGTGCCACAACATGGAAATTGCCCATTTAAGAAAAGCACTAATCAATCAATGTGTCCTACATTATTCAGACCACTGGAATAAACATGCCTGTGGCAAAATAAAATTACTGACTGACAAACAAAACATATATGCCTGCTATGTTGGCAGGCGGAGACAAAAGTTTATTTCAGACCCTGACCCAGTATCCCAATTAATTCAGATTCTTAGTGTTATTTACCAAGTTTCCTCCTTCCAGAGTGACATTAAGTGTGACGTTGTCTGTCCAGGTTTCCTCTTCCCACTGCTCCCACGACAGAGACCTACAAGACAAAAGGTGTGCAAGTTACTCAAAATAAAAAAAATCATTTAGATTCAGATTAATGGGTCAAGACAGTGGATGCACCTGATGGGAATTTTAGATATGTCAAAACATGGTAAACTTTCACGACACATAATAGGCAGTCAAACTGTTATCACAAAGCAATGGTTAGATGTACCTACTTGTTGTATGGAGTCAGTTTTCCGATAGTGATGGGGAACCGGTCAGCATCGTTGAGCTCCGCGTTGACGCAGATCCGCTCCCCCCACGGCCCGCTGCTGAACAGCACCACCTGGCGGACACTCGGTGGAACTGCGACACACACCCTGCACGACCCCTCAGCACTGACAGAAAAAAAAGACAAATGAATAAGGAAATATTGGTCTCTTTTTCGAGACAAACTAACGTAGGGATGAGAAAGTATTCATGTCATGTATTTCTCAGTACCACAGTAGGTAAACGGCGTATAGGTCTGTATATCGCGGCTAATTAAAGAGGCGCCAATGAGAAGGGTAAACAGTAAAGTCAGGGGCTATTGACAAATTTTTCCCAAGAACTTAACGTTATTTAAAGACGTTTCGGCTACACTAACTCTGAGACTAACGCTCGTAGCGTTTATTCGTAAAAGTAAGTATCAAACAACCAACGTTAACGCCAATGTTACCATTAAAACTAAGTAATTGTTAGCCGTTTACCTCAGCAGCCGTTGAGGTGGACCGTTCACTCCGAAAACCGCATATATTCCGAAGTCTTCCATCTTTGTGTTGTCGTTGAACAAAGCCGTTTATTGTGACAACTCTCTATGCTATGCTTTGATTTTGAAGATACCCTTAGAATTCAAAATACACTTTCCGTCTCCCTGTGCTCTTCATCTCCCGCCACAGATATGTGTACAAAATCTGAACACCCCGCGAGTTCTCAGTGAAACATTGTAAGCGCGCGTTTTGTTGTTAAGAGCATCCGTGGGGGTGGAGTCTAAGCTGTTGAGTAAAGGCACAACCAAAGCTCCACCCATACAAAATGTGCAGGTACTATAACGAGCACACGTCTGGACGCAGACTCATTGGCTGCAGGCCAATCAGGGGCTGCTTCAGCACCGCTGCTAGACGTCACAAAAGCTGCGTTCAAGAGCACTTGCCAACATGATTAGTTGTAACTGCATAGCAACCTTTCTATTTATCTCTTTATTTATTTATAGTTTCAACCCAAGCTTAATTTACATAGCACATTTATTCTTTAATAGATTTTATTAATTAATCAAATATTACACCATCAATGGGCATTTGACACATAATCAAGTTAGAACTTCCAGTTTAATAAGTTATTATCAATTCCTCCTTATCATTATGTTTTAGTTCTTCAGTTTCCTCTTAATACGTAATTGTTGTGTTGCTGTGAATAAGTGTTATGCTAAGCAAATGTTGTGTACCAATCCAAATGGCAGAACCAAACTGAGGCTCAAACACGAGAAGTTAATGTTGCAGGCATACATTCATGGTGTCTTATTGCTGACGTAATTTTTATGCAAATTCACATCTGTCATGGTCCATGTCTGTGAAAGCAGCAGCTTTTGTAATGACCTATCAACACTGAGCAAAGAGATGGAATAAAAACCAAGCTGCCCTCAGAGTGCCGCTCACGCTGAAAGGTTTGTCACATCTTCTTTAGCGTATGTTCATCTCTTATGATTAATCATTTCTATTATGCAGCAATGATCCAGATCTGCCATTGTACCTGTCCTACAAGGATGACAATATCTTGTTTTCCTTCTTCCTCTGCAGCATGAACAGAAACACTGTAAACTCCTCTTCCTCAGCCTCAGGTTACTACTGGGCTGAATGTGTTAGTTATGAGGTTCGACCTGGAAAATTAGGAACTTCAACAGGCCTCCTCATCCTCTTCATCACTTACTGCTTTGAATTCCTCATTGGCGCTCCGTCAAACCTTTGGCTCATCTGTCACATTCTCAGACAAAGGTAAATATTACATGGATTGTTGCATTGTGTACCTGTTTGAGATGCGCTGATCCAATAGCCAGTATTGGAATTAGGCCGATATTGGCCAAAATCAAAGGATCAGAATAGTAAGAAAAAATGGGAACTTGTGTTTAAGTAGTGAGTGAGTATTTCCATGATTTACTTCTACTCCATTACATTTAGCAGACAGCTTGAGTCACCTTTCAGGCCAAGATTTAATATAAAAAATATAAAATATATTTTTTTTTATTTAACCTTGTAACAGTATGCTAGGTGGATATAATGTTACCTACATCTACACACTTAAAATACATAATCTTACATAAATGCACCAATTAAACAATAATATATTTAGAATATATGAATGACAATCTGTATAAGATCCTTTTGCATATTAAATGTTTTCGATACTTTGATAACATTTTGATATAGATACATTTATTGAAGTAAGTTTAGATGCAGGACTCTAACACAATATGGACCTATTTCCTGAATAGTTGTAATAAGGCATTCAGAAGCAAATGAAGTTTTCTTTTTATCCAGTTCTACAATGTTGTTAACTGTTTACTTAATTTCAAGGTCAAAGGTCACTGGCATTCTTGCTGCAGACTTCTTCCCCTTCCATCTGGCGATGACCCAGCTGGTCTTCTTCCTGGTGTTGCCTGCAATCTTTGTCAATCACTTTGTGTGGCAGAGTGAAAACGTGATGAACGTGGTGACATTCCTGAACTCGATGGTGCTCGTTATCAAGCCGATGCTGCTCTGCCTGGTGTGTGTGGGGTGGTACATGGCGGTGGTACGGCCCCTCGATTATCTCCGGTAAATTCACACACAGTCTTAATGTCCTGAGACTGACTTGATTTCAAGTAATTAGATACAGAAAAACACATGCAAAGCTGTGTTCTCTGTTTCCTTCTCCTTTCTTCTGTCCAGGTTCAAGGCGCGTCGGTACAGATGGGGGTGCTTGGCTGTCTCATGGTGCATTTACACCTTGGTGGCTTCATCTGTTCTTTATAACCGCTCTGCCATCACACTGTGCTTGTTGTTCCTCCCTGTTCTAGCCATAGACACCTTCTGCAGCCTGTCTATTCTGAAAACATTAAAAAAAACTCCACCAGGGGACAAAGGGGTGGAGGACCAAAGGAAAGGACAGGAGGTAGGAGAGACCAAAGAAAGTAAGAGAGAAACAGTGAAGGAGGTTGGAGGAAGCAAGTTGAGGGGAAACGGAGAAATGAACTCCATGAAGAAGAAAGCTTTTGTCACCATAGTTGTCATCCAGTCTGTCCTCACGCTTAACTACCTCCCCATGATCATCACCGTGCCGATGGACGGACACGTTCCAGCCTTGGAACTGAAGTGTCAGTACATAACCCTGAGTTTAGCTGCTGCAGTCAGCTGTAGCTACATTCAGCCTCTGCTCTACCTGCACAGGCTGCGCAAGCTGCCATGCATGAATACACAGAACACCTAGTGCAGGGGTGCACTGGTGGTGAGACCCACAACGTGGGTCACATCAGTCTGAGGTCTATACACTGGTTTCCTGTCTGTCAGAGAATATATTTCAAATACTGCTGCTGGTTAATCAATCGCTGACTGGTTAAGGGACAAAATATATTTCTGATTTTTGGCATATTATGGACCATCCAGAGCTCCCAGGGGGTCTGGATCAGGTCTGCTTTCTGTCCCCCTAAACATGGAGTGGCAGCATTCATTGTCATAGCTCTGTTTATCTGAAACTAATTCCAGAAAACTCCTGGTATGGAAAAGAAAACTGACTCACTTATTTAAAGCTGCCTTTTTCTAAACAATATATACATTATATAAATATAAAACTATTGCTTTGCACTGTAACTTTTATTGTTATTTCTTTTTTTTTTTTTTTTTGCATTTTCCCTTCTGTTTAGCTGTTTCTATTTTTCTCTCCTCTCTTTGATTTTTGAAGGTCTTCTCAATTAAATTTGAATATCCTCTATAAATATGTTTTTCTGCCTTTTGTCATGATGCTTTTGACGTCATGTATAAAGAACGTTGAATTATATTGTTATATATATATATATATATATATATATATGTATGTGTGTGTGTGCTATGTAAATAAATTTGCTTATGTGATGTCATCATTAAATTCTCATCTGTTGTAACTTATTTAACTTACAACTTGACTTATATTAAAAGATAAAAAAGAAAAACTCTAAAAAAAAAAAAAAAAAAATCTAAACTCCAGAAGCCCTGGCAAACAAGGGAGGAAAAATTCTAACAATCCATTTGCTGACCGAAATTCTTTATTCTTCGTTTATGACTAAAGAGCCTCTGAAAGAGGCTTTGTCCTGGTTGGCAGGCGTCTCTTTCTCCCCTTTCAGTCTGCAGTTTCAAGCTGCAATATCTATGTCTCTGTGATATTTCACATTCAATCTGAAAATCCCAGGGGCTTATTTGGGAGACCAAGGGATTCCAGCTCTGTACCACCATCCTAAGTAATGACAGGAGCGTTATATTGGAGATGGGATCAATACAAACCAGCAAGACAGAAAACCAAGCACCTGGGTAATAAGACGGGAGGTGGAGCGTTTCGTGAAAAATAGCCTCTCAAGTTACGGCACTCTTGTGGCACTTTTATGAAAATGTAGAATGAACAGAGTGTTTGAGTGATGTTCTGCAGCTGAAGGCCAGGGGGGTCCTGCCTGTACCCATAGAGCCCTCCAGTTATCCCCCCGTGGGTCCAGCATTCAGGCCTTTAGCTTTCTCTTGTCAACAATAAAGATGATTCATCACTTTTTTCTGTAGTGTCTGTGGTTTTTGCTCAAATATAAACTCAAATGTGCCTTCATCTCTATTATGAAAGGTTGATGCACTGACAGTCTGATCACGTCCTGCAGTGACATTCACCTGAAAAATAGTGCTCTTCTGCCTTTCTTCACCTATTGCACCAATGTACGATAATCTCTTTCTCATCAATCTTTAAATCATTACAAAATGAAAACTGAGTGTTGGTGCTCAGCATTTTTCCACATGATGCCACAGACTATAATTGCTTAATTGCAGCATGCTGTGCAGCTGCCTGGAAGCATCTGCATTCATTGTGCTTCTCCGCAAATTTATTCGAGTTGTCTTTTTACTCTGTCGCCCGTCTGAAGTAAACAAACCAATCAAAACAATTATATGGTTGAATGAAAGTTATTATCTCACCTTCTACAAAACAACAGTGCAGCTGGATCATTGAAATTGTATGAAATGCAAATGTTCAGAGGGTACTGCTGTGCTCTGTTTTGTTTCCATCACAGTATGCAAAGCCTCAGACTGCACGCTCAATGTGACTTCTTTTCGTGTCTTGGCGAGTTTATTTGCTCATCGCGGCTTTCCATGCAGCAATGCAGGCGTCCTCCACAAATTTTCCTAATATGACAAAAGCTGCTGGGAATGAAAACAATGTCATATAAAGAATTTGTTTAACAAAAATAAACACCTCAACATTATAGTTACAATACATTAGGATGCTTGCAGGAGCATTTACAAGATATTTACATGCAGGGATGGATTCATCTTTTGATCATGTCCACAAATTATTGTGTACAAGGTTTGATCAAATATAATATTTAAATATCTATTTAAGATGTCTAGTCAAAATACCATGATATTAATTAATTAATTCATAATAAACTGTATTACCCTCAACAACACAAGAAATTTTTTATTATTAAAATGTTTTATATGAAGTATAAGGAAGTTTGAAAATCCATAAGTCTGTTTAATTCAGCAAATGTGTAAAATAGGTCATTCATATCGTTGACAAATCGTTGTATCATGTTCTTGAACGTACCCCTGGTGTCGTTTGCTTGCGAAAAGCATTGTGGGATTGGATGCCGGTGGAAAGCTTCTCGAAGGAACTGCAAAGATGATGGTGAGTGAGTTAGCATTTATGACTGAACATAAATGCACAATCCATATCCATCCTTTAGTTTTTCAGCAAACATTTGCATCTTGAGTACTCTCGGTTTAGAAGTCTCCCTTTTGGGGGCGTCCGGAAGCAGTTATTTGCTGAAAATGATTTTAAAACGGTTTTATTTTTAGCAAGACTGTTAGCCTCGCAGGGTACCCGGTGTCAATGGGCGTATACGAGGATAACGGGGATGCTAGCTAACATGTTAGCATTAGTTATTGTTAGTCAAAGGTGGAACACGTTCAGTTAGATGTCGTTTTACCTTCTTATTTCGAGTAATGTTTTAATCTGTCTATTAATAGGTTGTGATAGCGACTGTAATTGCAGCTTTGTCAGTCAGGTAATAGCAAGTTAGCTACTCTGTGTCCAGACTCTTTGTATGAGTGGCTGCAAAGGAAACATGTTAAGCGGACTTCCTATCTTTATTTTTATGGTGGGGTTTTTGTAGAGAGAGCTAGCGATCAAAAACTGGAAAATATGACATGAGCTTTGACAAGTAGCCTGGCTGCTACAGTTAACAGTATTAATGGCTGTCTGTAAACAGACGTCAAGCTTCTGACAGGATCGCACAGCATGTCTCATGAGTAACAAAAGCATCACACCCTACAGCAGTACCGGCACCAGCCTGTGAGTTTTATAATTTTAGATTTTGTCCTTAAATGGTAAAGTCACATAACAATAACTTAATTGTTATTATTTCCAAATCTGTTTTTAATTTATTCTGTTGTGATGTACATTACACATGCTTTAAAGGTGTGCTAGCAGTCCAGGGTGATTGGTTTAATTATACTTATTTGAAATTGTTGGTTTGGGATTAGCATCTTACTTGATTTTCTTACTTAATCTCCTTCAAATTTTTCCTTTTTTTTCTGTTAACCGCCCCTCTCCTCTTCCTTTTTTCCTCCCTTTAGCCCACACCGGTTATCCTGCTGAAGGAGGGGACAGACACGTCTCAGGGCATTCCCCAGCTCGTCAGCAACATCAATGCCTGCCAGGTCAGAAAAACAGCTTTTCTCCTCTTGGTTGTGTGCAGTTTTTTTGTCTGTGCTGACCAAATATTTTGTGTTTTTTTTTTTTTTTTTTTCCAGGTAATTGCTGAGGCTGTCAGGACCACCCTGGGGCCCAGGGGGATGGACAAACTGATGGTGGACAGCAGAGGTGAGGAGAGATGGCCTAATAAGCATGGAAGGAGTGGTTTACAGGTTGCATTGACCCTTAACAAAAAAATAATTTTTATTGCATTTCCCAGGTAAGGCCACAATCTCTAATGATGGAGCTACCATCCTGAAACTACTGGATGTGGTTCACCCCGCAGCCAAGACCCTAGTTGACATCGCTCGCTCCCAGGATGCTGAGGTGAGAATTGTGTTGTGAAGACTTCAGGCCGGTTGAAACACCAACACAGGAATATCACCCTGTCAGGACGAGATATATTATGATACTAAACTAATATTTGTACCATCCTCAGGTTGGTGATGGCACCACCTCTGTCACTCTCCTGGCCGCTGAGTTCCTGAAGCAGCTTAAGTCGTACGTGGAGGAGGGTCTCCACCCTCAGACCATCATCAGAGCGTTCCGCACCGCCACCAACCTCGCCGTCAGCAAGATCAAGGAGATCGCAGTCTCTGTCAAGAAAGACGACAAGGAGTGAGTGTTTATCTACTAAGTTTGATCAATCTTACTCTTGTTAAACTTAAAATGCACTTCCTCACCGCTCTGTCTCTCCTCAGAGAGCAGAGGCAGCTGCTGGAGAAGTGCGCAGCCACAGCCCTGAACTCCAAGCTCATAGCTGGTCAGAAGGATTTCTTCTCCAAAATGGTGGTGGACGCTGTCATGAGCCTGGATGAGCTGCTGTCTCTGAAGAATATTGGCATCAAGAAGGTCCAGGGAGGAGCTCTTGAGGTTTGCATCTTTATGTGTACCCACACCAACAAAACCGCCTTAGCAAGTCGCTTTGACACCTTTTATTTGGATTTCCAATTAATGTTGACGGTTTACATAGTCATTGAAGCAATGCAATTGTAAGTGCATGCTGTATTAACAGAAGAAATTAATTGGTCATCATTTTGCACAAGCCTCCACCTGTGTCCCTGCTTTGTCAAATAACTGCACTAGATGTAGAAAAAAACAACAGTGTGTGTAGTTACAGACATCTACTCACAAACTGATTGGGACTCTACATAAAAGCCCAATTTTTCCCTTTACACCACATATGACAGCTGATAGAGAAACACAGCAAATCATTGTACCTTCTTCTAACTTTCACAGGATTCCCAGTTGATCTCTGGAGTTGCATTCAAGAAGACCTTCTCTTACGCTGGGTTTGAAATGCAGCCTAAACGCTACGAAAATCCAAAGATTGCTTTGCTCAATGTGGAGCTGGAGCTGAAGGCGGAGAAGGATAACGCTGAGGTCCGCGTGAAATCTGTGGAGGTATGAACACCACAACCATAAATAAGTGCTCGGAAATGTTGTCAAATGGTCTCTCTTTCTGCTGTCATTATTTTTTAACCTTCTTTCCTCTCTTGTGCAGGAATATCAGGCCATTGTCGACGCAGAGTGGGACATCCTGTACGACAAACTGGAGAAGATCTACCAGTCAGGAGCAAAAGTGGTTTTGTCCAAGTTGCCCATCGGCGATGTGGCCACCCAGTACTTTGCTGACAGAGACCTGTTCTGTGCTGGCAGGGTGCAGGAGGAGGATCTTAGGAGAACCATGATGGTGAGACAAATACTGAATATCCCACACCTGTAAAACCACTTATCTGTATTTTTACCAGATGAAGCTGGATGAATGAAATACCTATATTTAATTTAAATCCATGAAATTGTGTTTTAATAACCTTTAGTTCTCATTGTGTGTAATGTGACCTCTAGGCCTGTGGAGGCTCCATCCAAACCTCAGTAAATGCCATGACAGACAATGTTCTGGGTCAGTGTGAACTCTTCGAGGAGGTCCAGGTTGGAGGAGAGAGGTAAAGTGAAATCTTGTGTCTGCCTAATTCAGACAGTGGCCGTCTTCACAGCTCACACACACCTCCTGTCCTTGTCTGTAGGTATAACTTCTTCAGGGGCTGTCCGAAGGCGAAGACATGCACCATCATCCTGAGGGGCGGAGCCGAACAGTTCACAGAGGAGACGGAGCGATCACTGCACGATGCCATCATGATCGTCCGCAGAGCTATCAAGGTCAGTTGACACATGACGTGTACGTGTGTGCATGTTTTCCAGTCAGTAGTTTTTTTTTAATTTTGATTCAGAATGATTATTCAGTTCGATTTGTCAGCCCCTCTGTAGTCTTGTTTTCATCAACAAATTTCTATACACATTTTGTAGATTGACATGAGCAAAGCTTGACGGAGAGTTTTCTAATTTGCAACCCCTTTCTTGTTGTTTTTCCTTTTTGTGAAAGTTCTACTGTTTACTGACAGATTGGCTTACAGCAGTATGTTATACTGCCATCTTGGAATGAAACTAAATGCACACAAATCAATTCTTCACAGAGTGACTCCATTGTAGCGGGTGGAGGAGCCATTGAAATGGAGCTGTCCAAGTACCTGCGCGATTATTCAAGGACCATCCCTGGAAAACAGCAGCTGCTGATCGGAGCGTACGCCAAGGCCTTGGAGATCATCCCCAGACAGCTGTGTGACAACGCCGGCTTTGACGCCACCAACATCCTGAACAAACTGCGCGCCAAACACGCACAGGTAGGAAATGAACCACACACGCTCAAATTATTTTTATTTTACAAGACTTTCTGTAAAGCACTTGGCATGTGATGGACGGTCTTTGGTTTTAGAAATGATGCATAAAAACAACTCGTTCATCTGTTGTGTCCCCACAGGGCGGTATGTGGTACGGTGTAGATATCAACAACGAAGACATTGCAGACAACTTCGCTGCCTGTGTCTGGGAGCCTTCCATCGTGCGGATCAATGCTCTGACTGCGGCGTCAGAAGCAGCCTGCCTCATCCTGTCAGTGGACGAGACGATCAAGAACCCACGCAGCAGTATGGATGGACCTCCTGGTGGCGGCAGGGGCAGAGGCCGTGGCAGACCCCATGCTCACTGAGAGCACCAACAACAGCCCATTTCCACTGGAGTTAAAGTCCAAATGCAGACAGAGGACTGCGTCTTCAGTACCAGGTTACATCACATATGTAGCCTGGCATGTTTCACCGGCATTTGGATTTGAATTCTTAATTAAATTAGGTGTTGTAACAGTCATATTGGCAGGTGTAGCGGAACAAGTAAAACGGGGGGATGTGAAGTTCAACTCACAATTTCAAGACAGATTCTTTACAGTCAAACATGGCTGACGTTCCTTCTGTTTTTTTTGTCACCTGAAATTTTTTCTAAATGTAGTTGTCACTCGGTAATGTCTGTTTAACATGTCAAGCACTGCATTTTTTTCCATGTGTTGCCATTTTACTGAGAAATGATTTTGAAATACAAGAAGAATGACATAAGCCCCCCTCACACTCCTGTCCCCTCCGTGTTAGCTCTTCCTCTGACCTGAAGCAGCTGTTCCATCATTTCTAATCTGGTTTTTTGATGTGTAACATGGGAAGTAAAGCACTGATAGGATGTTGAGCAGCTCTGAACCGTTCATTGGTTAGGCTGTGTGAAACTATTTATTGGACCATTCATATCAATAAATTCACAGCTGAAATCTGACAATTAGTTTGTGTGTGATTCCAACATCTGTTCAAAGGTGGAAAGAGGAGATTGTTGACAATAGCACTATTCGAGCATGTTTTTTAAATAGGCAAAATTTAATATCATAAAATTAGGATAATGTGAGGATGCTTTGTATCAGTTTGAAAACTGCACAGTTTGCAAAAAACTGGATGAAAACAACACAAATTTGGGTCAGCATGTTTAACATGGTACACTGGTACTTGAACATATATAGCATATATTATCACAGCATAGACAACATATAAAAGACTGACTTTTAGTGTAACAAGATGAGCAATTAGATGCACCTCAGACAGAAACATTGGGCATGTCAGACACACATGGGCAATGTGCCTACCAGCAGACGGATTTGTTTAACGTGTGTGCAGATGGTTAACATGAGACATTGTTCTCTAATGTTTGGGGTGAGGATAGCCTTTTCTCCAAAGAGTAGGACCTGAACAGGTTTCCAGTCCAGATCAGGACTGACAGCTCAGATTACAATACAAAGAAACAGTATGATGCCAAGGATCCCATGTTTTAAATAGCAAATAGTTATCTGCTGCTTTATTAATGTTCTAAGTCAAATACATAGAACCTTTAAGGTGGGAAAAATAAGGGCCCTGCAGGAGCTCACCTATATTAAAATATAAAAAATCATAGCTTTTCTCATGGCTGTCTTCAGTTGGGATTAATTTAGTATCTTATTTTTATGGGGCTTCAGCACAATTTTAACAAGCAGATAGGCTAACTGAGGACAGTCCGTCTGCTGAAAAAGGCCTAGAGAAGATGTACAAAGCAACAGGAAAGGCTCTTATGTGAACTGAGTTGAAAGCTTGATTTCTGCCTAAATTATCTGGCTCCCAATGGATCAGGTTGTTTGAAATTTCCCATTTTTGTATGCAAAGAGTAAAGAAACATAAAGATATAACCCTTATCTTGATTCTCAGAGAAAAAATGGCCTACTAAACATACAAAACAGTCTACCTGAATGTGAATAGAACATGTAGACTAAAATAATGCCACAATCCTTCATATTTAAAGAATGTGTAGGTTTGGTGCATGCCAGGATCCTTTTTAGTTCCTGTGTGATTTGGAGCTTGGAGTTCAGTCTTTTCACCACTAGGGCGCGCACAATCACAGTCACAAGAGAAACAAAGCTTCAGTCCAGGTAGTCGTATCAATATTCCATATATGTAGAGTGAATTTTAAATGAGGTATAAGAGCCAGAACCTGTGAGATATCCCTGTTTAATTCATTACATGAGATTTACAATAAAGATGAGTGACTTTCACTCTAGGTAGTATAATGCCAAAGTTGAAATACACCTCAGACAGGTTGTATTTTAGGTTCCTGTGCAGCAGGGATGCGTTCTCAGACACCTTCTTGTATTAGCTCTTACAGAGTACATACTAATGTTCTTCTGAATATTTTCAGGGCAGGAAATGCCTGAGATGACAAACTCCACTGAAGGCAGACATCTTCTTTTCCCATAAATACACTAGAGGGCATCCTAAGCTTCAGTTGAGATACTGAGACTTTTTTTTTTACTTCAATAAGTGCAAGTAAAGCCTAAATGTTTGAATCACAGGATGTGAGTTTCTTCTTAGAATGCAAAGTCCAGAAAAACACATTTCCCACTCCCAAAGTACCGCTTCTTCCCCCTACAATTATCATCACAATTATCAGGAGTCAGTTTTTTCTGTTTTCCGTTCCTCATCTCCACTTCCTGCTCCTCCTCAGTTAGACAGGAAGTCTATGGAAGCCCGGACGGAGCGGTTAGACATGACGTCAACAGCTGTGACTTTGATCTCCGTGTCTCCAAACTGCATTGTGGCTCTGATCTCTCTTCTCTCCAGGCCTGCTCCTCCTGCTCCTCCTCCTCCTGCTCCTCCCACTGCTCCCAGCACTGGTTCTGGAAGGTCCAAAGTTATCGTCCCGCACTTCCTGACTCCAGGGTCGGATATGTACGTGACGTCATCTGTCGCGCTGCAGTAGATGTTTATGATGATCTTTCTCTGGCCCAGACGAGCAGGCGTGTAGCTCCGCCTCACGACCTCGCCCAGAGCCACCGACTGGTCCACGCAGACGAAGCGATCCAGGATGTCGGTGCACCACTCGCGACCGTCCTTGATGAGGAGTTTTTCACGAGGGTGGCGTCCCTCCACGAAGCGGTTCAGGACGCCAACGCCATAGATCAGGGGGCATCGACGCACTCTAACCTGCAGGAGAGAGGTCGTTAGAGCATGTTAAAGATCTGATCTGTTTCTACCAAGTGTTCCTGAGCGCTCACCACAGTGGGATCCAGCCCGAAGAGCACGGCACCCTTCAGTATGGTCAGTCCAACATCATGCGGGATGATGATGCGGCACGTCCGGCCCAGTGCTCTCTGGACTGCTTTCTGCAGCATGGGCGACTCTGCAAAACCACCAACCAGGAAGAGGAAACGCACACCGCGCACCTCTGGCTTTGCCATCAGCTCCTCTGTAAGGTGGAGAAGCAGGGAAATCATTTCACATTATTGGAGTTTTTAAGGAAAGTGTGGGTTTGTGTGTGCTAAGGCTCAAAGTTTCATTTTACTTCAGTTGGATATAGCCACCCAATAGCCATGTTTGCATTAAGGTTGAAGCAAAATTTTTCATTTAAGAAAATGCAAAATAGGGACCTTTCCATCAACTGCTTTAGAGCAAATAAACAAAGCTGCATAAACATACTTTTGTCAGAAGATAGCAGTGTAATGTATTGCTTTAGGCTAATCTGTCAGTAACAGTAGAAGAAGAAGTGAGAGAAAACAACAGTAAAGAGGTTAAAAATATGACAAATTTGACCTCCCACAAGAGAAAATGGAGATAAGTGTTCAGGAGTTGGACAAAATTGGGCAAATTAAAAACATTTAAAGTTTTAATATTTCTGTCAAAACTTCTCATGTGAATCTTTAAAATATGCATTGCAATTTGTTGTCAGAAACATAACTATTCTATCTTACAGGGATCCAGAAAAGGCAGTTTTTACAATCTGCACCTCTGTCTGTGCGTTTCTCACCAATGTGTTTGACAATATTGACGATGGTGGGCTGGAAGAGCTCGTTCATGGCTTCCTGTGTGAGCCGCAGCATCCCCTGGGACGACCACTTCACTATGTTCATACTGACACACACACACGCACACACACAGAGGAGAGAGATTGCACCTTTAATGGCACAGCTGCATTAAAGGAGTTAATTGCTTAATCAGTCACACACTCACCTACTGAGCTACCTCACACACACCTCTCCCAGCCCACACTCACTTGCTCCTCCGCAGGGCGGCCTCCACACTCTGCCCCCTGTGTCTCTTGTAGTAGTCGATGAAAGAGAAAGGCAGGGAGATGTTGAGGGCGTTGGCCCTGCCCGGCGCCGCCGTCCGTTTCCTCGCCTCGAACGCAATAGTGAGGTCCACCCAGGCCGCCGGCCGCTTGGCTTTGAAGCTCTGGATGAAGTCCTCACCGAAGATCTGGCACAGCATGGCTTCAAAGGCCAGGTCGACCCCGACAGCACCGTACGGGCCACCTGGAAGAAGAACTACAGCTTTGGAGGAGGCAGTCGTTTTTTGTGTGTTTCAGCAGATGGTGAAGTTCATACCTGAAGCCTTGTAGAGCTCTTTGAGGGTTCCCTGTGGCTGCTCTATCTGATGGACTGTCAGGTCCACTGTTCCTCCGCCACAGTCTGCAACAATATACCTGTCACCTGCACAAAGAGGGCACAAACACGGTTTTAATTCCTGCACTGTCCTGGAATCTTCCATATGAAGAATAAGTCCTGTAAGTTACTATAATGACAAGCTTCATTAAAATAATGACTTTGTTTTTCTAAAAATGAGAAACATTCTTAAAATAATGACTTGCCTATCTTGAAATGTGTGGCGCCAGATCTTTAAATAATGACTACAATGAGAAATTGTAAGACTTTCTCAAAAGAGACTAACTTGTTATTTTGATATACTCATTATTTTGACAGTTCAGTCATTATTTTGAAATAAGTCATTATTTGGAAATACTTTGAAACAGTTACCGGTAGTCACTATTCAAGATACTAAGCCATTATTTTGAAAAAAAAATTGTCTGAATTTTAAGATCCTTAGTCATCATTTTGAAACAATCAGTTATTATTTTTAAATACAAAGTTAGAAAAAAATCACATAAAATTATTTATTGATAAAAGTTATTTTCACGTATCAGGGTGATTTTAGGACCAGGAAATATTGCAGATATAACTGTAAGAATGTGATGTTTCTCTTAAGGAGATTGTGGATGATAACGTCTTCATTTTTGTGGAATGTTCAAATGTCATGCCAAGTACGTGTGTGTGTGTGTGTCTGTGTGTGTCTGTGTGTGTGTGTGTGTGTGTGTGTTCCCTGAAACTCTTCAACCAGCAGCCCCTAACATAAACAACCTTCAGGCATCCATGATTGCTGTGTTTATGATATCTTGAGCGATAAGAGTTGGTTTTGGCTCAGTTATGCTGACTTTAGCCGACCACACCCGAGATGTTGAGCGAGAAAAAGAAAAAGTGTGTGCAACAAAAATGAAAAAAGGTACAAAAAATGTACAAGAAATGGGAGAAATGAAATGCTAAAGGAGGAGGATAAAACAGTGTGTCTGCCTCTTTGGTTTATTTGCAGTGCAGATGCAGAGTCCCATGGGCTGGGCCCTTCCTGTGTGAGTGTGTGTGGGGACAGGAAAGGGAGCAGAAAGGGTCAGCGGGGGCGCGTGGCTCCTCAGATTGTTGTCATGGCTCAACAGAGAGAAAAAACAGAGTGTAAAACCGGAGAACTGGGTTAGTTTGATAGTCCCCGGTGGGATTTTATCACCAAAACTTAAACTGTGGGTTTGAAAATGTATGTCTGTGACAAATAACAACCCCATCAGGCAATTTATTACAGTGTGGGCCCCGTTCATACCTATAAAAGTCAATCAGTGGTACATGAAGCCAAAAAAATCTGACTTACTGCATGTGCAGCTTTGGGCCATCTGTGGGGCGCCAGCTGAATGGGACTAATATAATTTAATTATATGGACCATTGAGACTTCACAACCTAAACCATCACAAACTACAACAATTAAACTACAGACTCATGTTAAATAAATTGAATTGAATTTAATACTCATACATTAGCTAAAGATTATCCATAGCCACACATTGGCGAGACCTACTGTGAGGGTGTTTGGTCATTATAAATAGACTACTGTTTTGAATGTTTTAATATTCATACTCATTTAATACTAATAGTAATTGTTATTCAATATAAAGGATTGGGTAACATTTTTTAAACTGCATTTTTTACTATAGATGTAAATAAATACCCAACTGTATAACAAACTTGTCCTGTGAAAAAATCCAACCATTTAGGGACCTTTCCACCCCTGTGGGTTATATAAAATAAGAGGATGAAACAACATATGTGTTCATATGAGTTTGAATTACAGTTGTTTTGTTAGTTTAAATAAAGATAAGCAATTTATCGCAACCTTTTTCTTGAAAAATTATGGCTTTTTTAAAATGATGACCTTATTCTAAAAATGTATTAGGACTGCTTAGAAATAAAGCAGAAGTTGTAGATTATGGGTGAAAACAGCAACCGACTCGAACTGTTCACACTCTGAGGGTTACAAAGTAGGCGTGTCTGCCTCTTGCCGTCAGGCCACCGGGGTTAAAAGTCAAAATCATCAATATC
>JAOWBC010000935.1:4934907-4950994 GCA_028566105.1 Hypoplectrus providencianus | reverse complement strand
TATATACATGTACTAGATAGTGCTTTTTGCACCGCTGCACTGCTGCATGCACACTTAAACCTCTTCCGAACAGGATGACAAGGAGCACATTTTACTGTCCCCTTTAAGTGTCTGCAAGCAGATGGTTCACTGCTGTGTGATGACTCATCCTCAGCTTCTGTATCCTGAGGCAAGATAACTTGACTGCAACCTCAGTTAAGAAGGGTTTTTTAATACGTGGCAGCCCATTTGACCTGAAAGTGTGGGCGATTGGATGAAGAAACAACATTTATTTCTATAATCAGGCACTTAAAAAGTGGCTCATCCTGTTTTACACAAACACAAACAATGCTTTCTGATCATCTGCTGTGTATTGAGACAAAAGTTTTAATTCAGAAAGAAGGATAAAGTATCTCATGACAAGGGGGAAAGAGATGGTCGAGGTCACTCTGCTGCATCTTAGGCTGGGCCCACTGGAAGGACAGACAAGGTAAGAAATTATAAATATACAAGTGAGAGCAAACTAGATTGAGTTTGGTGATCATCACATACAAGCAGTCAGTCGATCTCTCTTACCTCGGCAGTGTACTTGGATTGGTACTCTGTCAACGGTAGCTTCCTGCCTGGCTCTGAGCTGTGGAAAGTCGGCCTTACATGGGTCAGAGGTAATGTGTTGCTGCGAGGCACGCAGGGAGGGAAGGTTTGCATCTTAAAGCCACAATCATCAGGGCACTCAGCTTTCCATGCACAGCTGAGAGTGAGGGTCAAGGAGAGAGTGTCAGCAGTGAACACAAGGGACAAGAGATTATGAGAGAAAAGATTAAAATAATTTCCAAAAACTTGCCAATGACACTACCTGGAAACAGGCTGAAGGTAGGTGCTGTTTTTCAGTCCCAGAGCTGGACCAAAGCCCCTCAAGCAGGCGCTCGTATCCCAGTTTTCAGCATCTATTGTAATTGGTTGTAATCAGTGGAGGAAAAAATATTTAGATCCTTTACTTCGGTAAAAGTAATAATGCCACACTGCAAAACTACTCCACTACAAGTCCTGTATTCATAATAAATTAATGTGAAACTAAAGGAGGCATTCTGTACTTAAAGTATCAAAAGTAAAAGGGCTCATTATGCATCACGGCCCCTCTCAGACTGTTATATTTATTCATAATGTACTACTAGGTTATTTTTATAGATGCATTTATATAAGCAGAATTTAAATGTGTAAAGATACTAATGCAATATGAATATGAATGCACAATAAATTAACCTGGGACTGGGAGAGAGAAGTGTGTTTCTGTGTGCGTGACAGAGTCTTCCTACCTTTGATTGTGATAACTGGACCTGAGGCCACAGGACAGTGGAGAAGGTGCTGTAGCCCGGCTTCTCTGCAGACACATCTAACGAGGTCTTCACAGCAGGCCGGGCAGCCATGAGACGACAACACAATCACGCCTAAAGTGCACAAATAAAGAGCAGTTTAATGGAAATGATGTGCACTCCAGGAGTCACTTTACCTTCAGTTTGAAGGTCTTTGAAAGAGAAGCCGGCTTCAAGAAATAGCAGATTAAATCGTGAAAGTGCAGTGAATTGCCGAGACCACAAAAAGGTTTTCTTTCCTACTGAAAAATGACAAAGTAAATAAGATCAAAATGCCTGAAGTGAAAAGAGCCAGCTTACCTTCCTCGTAGAGAACATTGATCTTCTTCTGGGGCTCAGCTTTTGCTTTTTGCTGCTCCAACACATTACCTGTCATAACAAGATGGACTGAGCACCAATACAGCTGACGGCTGAGATGTTTGTTGGTGTTTTAGGGTGAGATAGAGAAAACTCTGTACCCTTTCCACCAAAAACATAATGCAGCTGGCCTTTTTCCTCCTCTCCATATAAAGGCCAAGTCTCTCTTGCAGCTCCCACTTCCTGTGTCCTTGCATCCGTCAAGCCAACAATCCCGGACGCCTCGGACATGTAAGGAGGGAGGAGGCCAAGTGGAAGCAAGGAGGCAGGGAAGAAGGAACAGGGAGGAGGCTGAGAGACAGAGTATGAGGTAAAAGTGAGGTTGGTGCTGCTAACAGAGAGCTAATGTGAACTTGTACTACGTGAGTGTGTGGGTTGGTAAACCTGTAACCAGTTTCTGGAGCCGTAGATGCTGTTAGTGGTGTTGTAAAAGTGCTGAAGAAATACAGGCCAGGTTTCAGGATGAGTCTACAAAACAACATTACGATCATGTCATCAGTTCATCAATTCATCAATCTGTCTGTCTGTCTATCCACCTACCCCTCTCACCTGTGGTGGGCTTATAAATGCAAGAGCAGCTTTAGATTCAGTTCTGCGCTTCAGCGGGTTGACCTGTCCATGGCGCTCACTCAAGGGTTTATAGTCACTGCTATAGGTGGTGACATACCTCTCTGAAGGCATCAGCCCTAGAGTCTGGAAGGAAAACATGCCTCACGTACATGATACACATCCTACAGTATCAGAAACTGGTTTAAAAATAGCTGATCATGGAGGAAAAGCACTCAATTCAGTTTTAACTTTATACGCATCGTTTTTTATACTCGATACGCCTAAATCAAAGTGGCAAAAATGGGTCACTAGCTTGTATTTGTTTTCTGACATGCACCTTTTTTCTTTTCTTTTTCACTAAAAAGACAAAGAATCTTTCTTTCTTTTGATATAGCAAGTTTAGACTGGACACTTTAAGGAAAAGGAAATTTGATTTACATTCTTCAGGTGTTCAGAAACACGAATCTATATGAATAATAATATTTTTAATAAATCTACTAGATGTGTAAATAGGCATTTGTTAAATAAATAAGCTCAATATATCAATTAATATGTTGTGTTATGTCCTGAGTTCGGATGGCTTGTTTCTGCTGCCACCAAGTGGCCAAACATAAGTAAACAACAATAATGCAAGTTGGAAGATAATGTTTAAATGCATCATTGGTGGGAAAATTGCGATTAATAATATAAATCAACACAGGCTAAATAAACACATTCATGAAGGGAATAGTTTGTTCTTTTGTAGCGTTAAATGAATGTAGGGCAATGAATCCTATTAAAATAATAGTAATGAGCAATCCTGACTGTGGTGCAGTTTGTGGAGCGTGAAAAGTTTGCCTCGAGGCAGCAGACTCCACATAGAAAGGGAAAAAGGTCACTCGTGTGTAGTGGTAGGCTTGTATCAGCTATAGCAGTATTTTATTATTGAGTCTAACATGTTTAACCTCCTCATTTCAATTCAAAACATACCAGATGAAACGTAAACAAGATTTTCGTGATTAAACTCAAATATAAAAAGAAACATTGTTAGAACAACATAAGTTGCTTGAATCTCGGAGTATTTACCTGCAGGCGTCTGGAGGAGATCATCTGATGGTTTTCTGATTTCTCTTTGGTAGAGTAATCTCAGTGATCCATCACAGCAATAAAGCTGAACTGAGCCAGACTATCCAAATTCTCTCTGCAGTAGAGCCGCTGGAATGTTTTTTCTTAAATTAAATCTGCAATAATTCTGTTTACTGCGCCAGTGACCGCTATTTATTTCGCTACGGTGCATGTAGGCTTACGAGACAGTTACCGCTGTAATTCAGTGGAAAGTCTACCGAGTGCATTGCTCAAGAACAGAGCAGAAGTTAAACTGAAAGCCATGTGGAGGATGGATGCAGCTTCTGACTCGGACTGAGGAGGCGCACGAAGCCATGATGACTCACGGCACATCCGCTGTTTATATTTGATGCAAATGGCACAGGACTCATTAAATGTAAAGTTCAGTTCCAGGAAATTTCTCAAGTAAATTCAAATATCTGCCATCACTAATAACTCCCTCAAGCCCCCCCCCCAGCCCTGGTGCCACGAGCCTAAACCCCGTATTTGGTCATGCGGAACTCCACATCATTAATTGAGCTACACGGCCGGTAGTGTGGTGGTCATAATGAGTCACACGATGCAGAAAGACGTCGTTTATTTCTGTATATTATTTTATAAGAATAACTCAAAATATCAGTTTTATTGGCTTATGTCTGTCACAGACAAAAAGGTGTAATAGCACCATCCACAACTTGAAGTGCAGAAAGCCTTCAAACTAAACATTGCTTGTAAAAAATTATCTGCCTACTATAACCATATAGGTACAATATAGGTACAACAAGCGTTTTAAAACATAAACTTGTAGAAACATTTGGAAACCTGTGAATGTTTTTGTATCAAAGTGTAAATTGAACTTCAACTATATGAATCAGAGATAACAGCAAACCTGTTTTTATTTATTATAAATGTCAATTGTAAACAATCGATGTAAAGGTGCAAAGATTTGCAATTACAGTACAATGAAAGTTAACTCAATCCACTTGTCAAAAAAGTACTTTCTCTTTGTACGCCCAACCCCCATATAATCTCTTGTAAGAGATCAAATCAAGTGCCATACCATCATTACTATCATCATCATTATAATAAGTTTTATTAGCAAGGATGCTAATAATTACACAACAGCAAACACTGTTCCTCTCCAGGTGAACTCCTCTATGTTTGGGATCTATGGAATGTGCAGCTGCACCCTTATTGGCTCCTGTTATAGGTGTGTTGGAAGAAGACTTTGGCGTTTGCTTTGTAATCCATAGTTAAGGCTGCACCAATGCTCTGAGCTCCCAGGCTAGCTCCGCCGAGGGCTGAGGACTGTTGCAATAACAGGAGACTGTATCCATTGAAACGACCCTTGAACTCGTCAGCGATAGCCACTTTATCCAAGTACTCAGTGAACCCTGGTCAGAGGCAAAGAGAGGAAATGGGATTAAGTAAAAATTTTGACTGATCACTTCATTTTATTTTGGAGTCAAAATGATGGAAAATAGGTGAAGAACTCATTGATTTGGAGACACTGACCTGGCTTCAGAAACTCCCAGCTCTTCCACACGGAACCCACACAAAGGATGGGCAGACCCAGGTCACTACTCAACAAAGGCTGTCATTAGAGAGAAATGATTAAAAAAAGAGTCAAAGCTTTTAAAATAAACCTAAGTTAAAGCGCGGTATACTGTATGCATGTGTGTTGACATTACCTCTTGTGCAGCAGGTAGCACTGCTTCTACATGTTTTGCCAGGACTCTCCCTGCCTGAGTGAACACATACTGACAGAAGGCATCCCCTCCTTCTGCACCTAAAACAAATTTTTATCAGACTATCCATTCAAATCTTGTTTTTCTTTTTTGCCTTTACAGAACCAAGCAGGAAGTGATGTAAAGTCTACCTTCAGCCAGCTTCTTGCAAAATCCAGCAAAGAAGGATTTCTTGAAGTTTGTGTAGAGGTGTGGGAGCATGCCCATCAGGTCTGAAACCTAAGGTAAATATTACAGGTGTTTCAGATATGTAAATTCTGTAAACAAATTATTAGAGAAGACAAAACATAATTTCTCTAAATTAATTGATACTCATTTTAACTGACGAGCCCAGATTGGCTAGTCAAATAGCCAGGAAACTGTATCCAGCAGCACTCCCCTGCTCAAACCTGAGCTATAATTATTGTGACCAAATTTCTTGTTTTGATGTTTGACTGATGTCGGAATCTAACCTGGAAGTATTCCTCCATAGCCTTTTTGACATGTGTAATATCATGAGGAGGAGCGGCCAGTTTATCTTTGGCATCAAACACTGCCTTCACTGCCAAATGAGCGATCCAGAACGCTGAGGAAAAAAAAAAGATAATGTGTTTAATCCAACTAATAAAGCAGTAAAGCTATAAATGATTCATCTGTAGTTCATATTGATATTGTTACCTGCTCCTTCGTCACCCATCATGTGACCCCAGCCTCCACAGCCAATCAGTGAGCCATCAGGATTGAGTAACTTGCAGTTAGAGCCCGTCCCTGATATTAACACTACACCTCCTACAGAAAAAAAACAGGCTCAGCTGAGCAACAGTATAATAATGACAATAATGACAACAGCGTTGATCTCATTAAGCCATAAAGTGTAGAAAGGCACACCATAAATGATATCACATTTATACAGCCTCACCTAAAGGGGTAAAGTATGAAGCCTTGTTCTGTTGTGACACTTTATTTTGTACTACTGTACATAAAGGTTTAAAATGTTATTTCAAATGGTAGAGAAATATGTAAAATGTATGAATTACATTTTATGCAAAAGTACGTGGTGAAAATATGAATTCTTATAAGCCATTGAAGTTATATAAGGTGTAATTGAAAGTTACAATTTAATAAATGTCATCACCACAGCTAGGCTTTCTGTTGAGGGTTGAATAATACAATAGAAAAAACTGAAAAACATTTGTTACCACAGTCGCTTGCAGTTGCCATGGCCCCAATTGCATCAGTGGTGATGAAGTAGTGCTGGCTGAGAGTGGGGAACCGTTTCTTCATGTCAGCAATCAGTTTGTCGATGGCATCCTTCTGTTCCCCTCCACTCAGAGACATACCCTGCAAACACACATACAAACAAATAAGCATTTAAAACATTCTACTTGCCTCCTTTTTCTTCATTATTTCTTTAAATAGAGCTCAATAACAGTGTTTAGAAGTTTAACTGACCAGTGAGCATAGTGGTGTGTTAGGATCCAGCCCTGCCTCCCTCTTGGCTCTCTGGACCATGTCGTTGATGGTTTCAATACATTTGTCCACCCCTACCAACTTTAGACACACATAGACCCACGTAAAATCCTCATGCAATCAGTTATATGTTGTATGCATTTAATAAACATATAATCCAAGTACAAACTGCCAAATTCCCTTTACTCATACATTTTTGAATATGTGTTTCCTACCATTCTCCACTACCCAAGCTACCTCCATCCATACTTGTGCTCACCCAGTGGTTGGTGGACGGCCCCTCTGTCTCTGCCAAGATCTTCCCATCTGCTGCCAGCAGCACCGCCTTGGAGTGTGTCCCCCCACTGGAGACAGACAGACACAATACAGAGGGCATGGGAGAGAAAGAAACATGTGCATAGAGGAAATGCCATAGAGGAGTCACACTGGGACACAGATACTGTAATTTTTTCACATATACAATTTTATACACATTAGAGAGCAATATATATGGGATTTTTTTTTTAAAGAAAGAACCCCTTTAGATTAAGACATACAGTCTCGTTTTAGAAACTTCTTAAAACTTGCGACAATATTTGAACATCCTCTACATGCGAGGTAGCGGAACTGGTCACGAGATAGGCACACAAAACGGCTCCCCATTCAGACTAGTACATGGTGAAAATGCAACTCTTTCACTCTAAATATCTCGGTGGAAACATCAACAACACAAAAAAAAGAACACCAAAGACAGTCACTTTCAGTGATATTCTTAAAAAAAATAAAATTGGTTAAGTTTTGATGGATACTTAAACTAATTCTTACCCCTCTACTCCACCGAACACTGTTGCCATGTCTCGTTTCCTGTTTTGGTCCAGTCAAGAAAGGCAAATATCGCGAGAACGGCAGCTGAGCTCCATCCTGCAGTGCTGATAAATAACCAGTAGGTGGCAGCCGTGTATTTCTAATTTAGAGAGGTACAGGATCCACTGTTCTATCCATCTTCTGACTTAGAATCACCGTTAACCATATTTCAAATCACACATTTATCACATTCGTATGCCAGGATAATTATGAGAACACAAAATTAGGGTAATTCTGTAGTTTACATAATGCTATGATGATGATTTTTTTTTTAAGATAAAAAAAAGTACAGCAAAAAATGTTACTAGGTACATTAATACGTTTCTACACTGTTATTAGGCTTTTGATTTTATAGTCTTGTGATGGAACGTTGGCGAATAAAAATACTCATTGAGTGTCTTGGCTTATTGTGTAAAAACCCTACTCAGTGTCAAGTATAATATTGACATAAATTTAGCAGCGTTTGGTTACGGCTGGAAAGAGGATCAACAACTTTGAGTTACACTGTGAACCAGCAGGAGGCATCTGTAACACATTAACTTGGGGGCCAGCTTCTCAATGCCAGCATAGACTACTTAAAAATAACATCATTTTTTGGCTTGTTGAAATGTCTGTAACATCTTAATAGTAAAAGTATATGCAAGTATTAATATTGACAAACCTGGTCTTAATCTAAGCTGTTTCATTCTACAAGGAATAAAAGTTTTCTATTGACGGCATAGTCATTTTGTAAAGACCCTCAGTTTTTTTTCTACAATAAACTTATATTATAATAATAATAATAATAATAATAATAATAATAATAATAATAATAATAATAATAATAATAATATAATGTATATTACACAAATGTTTTGTTTGTGCGTTATAAAGTGCGTTTGTCAGAGCTGAAACCTCCAGTGAAGTTACACAAGAGTGAGGAGGTGGGAGGAGAGGAAGGAGAGGAGCGGCTCGTTGGGCTCACCACGCGCTGCTCACTACCCCTGCAGGGAGACAGCTGCGTCAAGTGCCACAGAATACGACAGTGAGTACGACACCGGAAGTTTGTCAGATTTTAAAACAAGAGATAAGAAAAGTCTAAGAGGGGAAAATTTAGGCCTTGCAGCTTAAAGACAGTTGCAGGTACAGAATAGTTGAAGAAACAAATTAATACATTAAATTAATAAACTGTGTATACATAATAATACTATCATTACAAATCTAAATAATAAACAATATAAAAAGTAAATGAAAGTTGTCTTAAAGTGCAGTTCACACAGCTGACTCTACATGAAAGCTTTTTAAACAACTGGTTTATGGTAACATGACATGATTTAGGCCTATGCAACATGTCAACACTGATGAATGAATTGATGAAAAATGAAGGCATTGAGAAAACAGAGTCCTAAGACGAAGAAATGACGTAGACTAACATTAGTTCAGATTTTTGCTTCAGTAACAAAAAGTCCCTAAAATATTAAAAATCAAATAAAATGGCATTGTCCCTATGTGAACTTTAAGGACCTAGACGGGCCTCTCATTAAAATCTATTTTATCGTAATATACCCTAAACACAGCTGCTTGACTACACTAGCAGTCACTTTTATTCTGAAAGGTGTAACCGGAAGTTCAAAGTTATCTATTAACTGTGACTTTCCATTGGTCCAGCCCTACATGAGGAGTGAGAGGCGACAGATAGGCGACCCATCGACAACACTTGGACACTACTTAACTTTATCGAGACCACCCAGCCGCTGTTTGGTCCTCTTTATTCACACAATGCCACCTTTAACTGTGCGCGAGCGGCACGACATATGCGTTTTAACGGCTGAGGAGCGGAAGTGAGAGAAGGGGGAAGTTGTGAGGGGATATAGGAAAAATAAACCCCTAAAAAGTGATTTTCCTAAGTCAAGTTCAAGTCAAACTTCGTTCTTCTAAAAGAAAGACTTGCTCAGGAGAGTTTGGGGACATGGACACCCACGTTAAGGAGGGACAACTTTATGTGCAGCATCAAAAGTTTGGAAAGGTAAGTCCAAGAGAAACAGTTATTTTTGAGGGTACGGTTGTGGCGTTGACAGAAATTAAAAACGACCACATGATAATTAAGCTTTGAGGATGCTATATAACCTTAAATATTATGAGCAGCGTTATAGGGTTATAGTAAACCAGATATTTATGAGGAAAAACTAATAAAGGAAGTTTTTGGGGCACAAAAAAACTAGCTAAAATGCTTCTTAGACACCCCTGAAATCCTTAAAGTCCACTTTAAGACCACAACTGCCTGTCATTAACAGCGTTTAAGCCCTTTAAATTAAATAGTGATGTTATTTGTGACAAAATAATTAACCAATAACATTATAGAAAGGAAAAAGTAGTACCATGTGTTTATTGGACAAATAAAGCCTGTTAATGAGGCAGCACAAACCCAAATGGCAGTCTTATGTTCCTATTTTATGACATTTTATTTTGGGACATGGCAGTCTTAAACAAGTTTTTACTTCGCACATATGGGAATTTCTCTGCTACTCCCATTGTAAAGGAGCATTTTACGTCATGACAAATAAATAGAGCACATATTGGTGCAATTAGAGTCCAGTCATTGTGCCCAGCGTCTTCAAAGACAAACTAACTGTACATGCAGAGAGAGGAAGTTACAGCTGTGTTTCACTGATCTGGCCTTGTTTTGATGTGGTGGTTTGGAGTAAACCTGCTGTGTATCTCTGTGTGTGAGCAAGCAAGACTTTGAGTGTGCTAATGAGCCAGTAAAATCCCAGTGCACTGTTGGAATATTCAGTCATTGTAAAAATACATTAAAATAAAGGTAGAATGAAGCATTTTCTCAGTGTAAGTAAGGACAGAGAGATAGTACATACAGGTTTGTGTGTTTTTGTTGGTTGCGTGGGAATTGGAAACCCCTAACTTTGCTGGAGTAGCTGTACAAACAAACAAACAAACTGCAATTTGACTTTCCACAATGAGCAAACCACAAGGCTGCAGAATTAGAAATATATGCTATTAGCTGGGAAGTTGAGACAATGGGGAAACAGACCTTTATCACAAAGGTGGCAGACATGTATTTCCACTTCATCTTTGCTGCATGTTCTGCAGACACTGCCAACAGGCCACCTTCGCCTCTGTCTCTGTCTGATTACTCATTTTGAGTTAGAAGATCACACAGCAGCATTTTAATGTCAGTGATAACACCTGTAGGTGTGTCTGTATGTTTGTTTCAGTCTGTGGCCTTCATGCAACCTTGCCTTGGGTTTAAGTGCACCACTGGATAAGAACTCATTTACCCTTACAGATTTGTAAGAGGGTCTTTGTCTCTCTGTCTCTCTCTCTCTGGTCATATGACATGGATCAACAAAACATTCTGGCACTGTTTCCTGCCCAGAAATGTTCAATTCACAATAGATATTCATACTTCCCAAAACATAGTTTCAATGCCTTTTTATAAACAGTAGAAAATACAATTAAAAATGCACAATCAAAATCTCTACATTCTCATAAATAACGTGATATCTTTGCAGAGTAGAACAGTAGAGATGAAAAGCACCAGAAAAGGAAAAATAGTACAGGAAGCTGAGCTGTCGGTCGGCCTGAAAGTGTTGAAACTGGTTTGAGGTTTGCTGGGTGAATTATGCAATCGTTAGAGCTGTCAGTGGACATACACACACACATTCATATAGGCTCG
The DNA here is from genome assembly GCA_028566105.1 of Hypoplectrus providencianus. NCBI lineage: Eukaryota > Metazoa > Chordata > Actinopteri > Perciformes > Serranidae > Hypoplectrus > Hypoplectrus providencianus. The sequence continues at coordinate 4,939,940 of JAOWBC010000935.1, read as the reverse complement.
TTCCCACGTGCTTGGTCGGAAAATGTGACTTCAGAGTGAAGCAGGAACGTCCGACCCAAGTTTCTGTTTCTGACTGCTGTTTCATCATGTGTCAAGCTCATAGGGCCATGATAGAGTTTATCCAGCAGGCTGTTTTACATTGTGTCAAAAATTATAACATCCACGGCCCATATCAGGTCCAGTTAACAGTCGTCTCACAGGAGACTAGTGTGTGAGGGGAGCAAGTATTAGTTTGGTTTAAATGCTGTTATTTAAATGAAAAAGGGAGTTTCTTTCACATAAAAACACACAAGTCCCTCTAGCTCGATGGCCACTAAAACAGCATGTGTTTTATCATTTGACATTGTTTTTCTCTTCTGTCAAATATCTGTCAATGTTATTAGTGATCAGCAGCTTGTTTTTCCAGTAGCTGTTGCTGTTAGAAAGCATGGTGGCCAATGACTGAAAGATAATGCTGATATCATTTTATTGTTGTTGTATTTTGCTTCTGTTAAACAATTCAATCAGTAACAAGTAAAGCACAAAATAACTTTTAAATTTCCAAAAACATTTACTGAATACTGTAATCGTCACTGTTTACTTAGTCAGATAGCAATCTTTCTTCTTAATTAATTCACTAATTCGTGAATCAATTCTGTCAACAACTGACAACAGTCAGTAGATTTACGATCTGCCCTCAGCAGTTAGACAGCAAATTACATTCAGTAGACTAATATAGTCTTTGAAAAGAGCCACTAATTAATTGAATTAGTCATTGTTCCATTCAAACTTGTGGTTAAAGGATGTCTCCTGTGATTAAGTATAGTTACTTACAAATGTTTATGTGTTATGTATGATGTGTCATCATCATATAAGGCTCCTCCATTACTCATCTGTTGTTAAATACAGTAAGTTCTTGTGATCATTCAGCAAAATTTGCAAAGTGCCCTTATTTTACAATTATCAAATGCAGTACAGTCATGTCTCCAGAGACATAAGACAGACATGTGTTGGAGCTTGGTCTCAATGTTCGTACATAGTTAACATTGTCAAAAGAAGAACAAAAATGGAATAAATAAAAGAGATGAAAAGTGGCATTTTACCACAAACATAAAGAAAACAGAAACATATACATATTACCAATAAATATAAATATGTGTTTTAACAACAATGTCCCAGACCCCTCTTAAATACTGCTGCAGGACACACAGGAAATAAGTTTGAAGTACTCTTTGTAACAAAGGCATTCATAACATCCAAAGCATGTCACTGTCTCAGCCAGTCAGGAGCACATCTGAGCAGTGCTGACGTGTAAAGTATGCCAAGCGTTTGAGTTGATGCTGAGTGACTGTCTGGCCAGCAGTTGAGACTGTTATATGTATAGTAAATGCGGTTAAAATATCTTCTGTTGTGATGACAGTTTTTACACTTGTAGAGCTGTTATTTATTTTTACATTGTAGATTTAAAGATTTAAATATTCGCAGAACAGTTTGGTTGAAAGGTAGCCGTCCGTACATGCACGCACATGTCTGCAACACACACATTTTGATCCAAACTGCTTGGATCTGCAGTTTGTAGTTCTGCTGCACCCTTGAGCTACAAAATCTTTTAGTTTGATGTTGATGACAGCGGCTGTTTGCCAACCACCAGTAAAGGCTGCACACATGTGGGTAAATGATGCAGACTGCTTTAGCCGGGAGCTAGCAGCCACCTGAACAGACGGGGTGTGTCAGGATCAAGTGGTATTACACATATTAGACAGGGAGTCTAAAGTTACCACCGCCTCATGGATTAATGAGATTTCTCTTCTCTTCTCTTCTCTTCTCTTCTCTTCTCTTCTCTTCTCTTCTCTTCTCTTCTCTTCTCTTCTCTCAAAAACTGTAGCTGTGGCCTGAATCTATGAGAATATTATTTACGTGATTTTTAAGGCTACGTTTTTTTTATTTGAACCAATAACATACAGTAGCATTTCACATTTTTATCAACCTATTTTTTTTTTAATTTTATCACGATGCTTTGCAGCTGGTAACTCTCTTTGAGCGTAGTGTGTTTCTAGAGTGGTGTGTTAGATTTAATTAATTCATTGTATCATTTCCTGCCCCCATCTAAAACAATTCAGGACAAATGTTTTTTCACTAGATTGATACTGAAATCACCATGAAATACAGCATACATTCGGTTATTCTGCATCTTCTAAGAATATAATTTAGACCAATATTGTTATTATTTTCATATATTTTTTTAATTCTTATGTTATTGAATAACTCATCAGTTTTCTAGTCTACAAAAGTAAAAAATTGCGAACAGTTCATTGTTTCCAAAACGTCAAGATGCCGTCCACGTCTTCTTCTTTTTAACCACAATTCAAGCTTTTCCGTTTACTGACAGAAGTTGACAACTAACTGATTAAACTATGTATATTTGCTCTTTATTGTACCAAATAAATATCCTGTCAGGCGGGATTCTGTGGGATTTGGGACATCAGAGAAGCTGCATGGCCATGTTTTGTCATGTTAAACAGACTTCTTCCTGTACATAAAAGTATTTTTCGACATGGTTTACATTTTGCTGTATCACTGTGTATCTATAGTAAACACTATCATGTGTGTTTGTGATATGCATGTAAAACTGAAGGTGAGTGAAGCTGAGTAAACTAAAAATATCAAAGTCAATTTGTTGTCAGTGCAGTTGACTGTGGACTCAATTTAACTCAAGTACAACAAATAAGTTTAAACAACCAAAATGTTGATGAGGTCTTCTTTTACTGTTGTTTTTGCCTAAACAAGCTTTTTCAAGTAGCCTTTAGTTCAGTTATAACATTTTATTTCTGTGAGGTAGTTCTTGGATCGTGCTTGAGACATCACTGCTTGCTGTGGTGGAAAAACGTCAGCCTTTCTCGCCTTTACTCGCAGAGTTGAGCTGATCAACACAAAATGTGTTAATTTTTAATACCTGATAAACAAAGAATACTTTTTGTTGTGCACCGACATTTTTGTTGTTGTAAGTGTGCTGACACTCTTGTTACTGAGTCTGTTCTGCTTGTGGACATTGTTGAAATATTTATTTTCTGTAGGACATAGGGCATGTGCATAATAGTACTTTGATTATATGGAAACGTGGCATATTTTACTTGACTTGTCATGTTGCATGAAAACAAAGCTGATAATCTTTTCTTTGGGAGGGATAACAACAACACAACATAGTGCTTAGTGTGTTTTAGTTTTCTATTTTCAGGTAGTATCCGACAACCTGAAAATCAGCCTGAAAGCTTTTCAGGTGTGCTACATATTTACTTTATTTATCTTCACTCTTCTCTTCACAAATCCTGAAGCTGCAAAAAAACATAAATAGGATTATTTTGGTCAAAAGGTTTATTCAAAAAAACATTGATTACTCAAGTCAATACTGGAGAACAGATAATGGAAAAGCACATGTAAAGAAAGAAAAACAAAAAAACACGTTTTTTTTGTGAACTGTAAACTAAAACATCAAATATAAATTAACTTTAAATGACAAAAGAAAAACAAAAAAATGTGAAAAAATTAGATTCATAAATAAAATAAATACAAATATAAATTTTACATAAATTTGGATAAATAAAGTGTAAATAAAAGTCATGACCTTCAGAATAATCACTTCCTGCTACTTGCTACTTTATTGCACTTACAAACCCACTGAAAACATACATTGAAAATATAAAAATAAGCTGTGGTGCAGAAAAAATTCGCATCATTATTAAGCAGAATGCAGCACAATAATTGATTAATCATCACGTCCTTAGAGGTACTGCTGTCCTGACATGTTTAGGCTTTTATTTAATAGACACAGTAGAGGACTGAGGTTAGGGCAGCACATCTGTGGTAAAGCAGTGGTCTGCCTCTCTCTCTCACACACACACTCCTTCCTACTCATTATCTCCTCCTCCTAAATAAACATTGAACATAAACACAACACAACAGTTTTCCTTCTCCCTCTCTTTTACACACATCACTGTCAACAGAAAGGCTTGGATACACAAGCAAACTTTGACTCTCAGATAACCGCACACACTGCTCCTGTGTGTGTCACTGAGGCTTGTCTGTGGCCGGTGGAAACACAATTGAGTGGTTTAGTTGAACACCATCCAGACAGATAAAGAAGATCCTGTGTTTGAGCAGTGACAGGAATGCATCCACACATCACAATATACCGTAATACATGAAAAGATCACCTCAAAATAATACACTGGTATATAAATGAAAATGTGATGTAAATTAATAAGTAAATTAGTACAATGACTACAATCATCTTTGTTGTTTATTCAAAACTATTCCACAAGAAAAACAAAACAAAACAAAACTACGTCATCTTCCATAGCTGATGCCTCTATATTTAAATGTTTTTGTGCTTGAAAATTTTCCATCATTGTGCATTTGAATTTATCCTTTATCTTCTTATCTTCATATCCTGTCTTTTTGTACATTGTGCTTTGTGAAGAAATAATTTATGTTATAATGATCATCATCACAATAATAATTGTGTAATTCTCAATTTGTTTCCAGAATTCATAGTTTTATGTGCTAAATTGGCACATCAACAGGAACAATGTTCAAGGTTTGGAAAAGACTAATAATAATACATTATATTTATAAAGCACTTTACTTTGCTCAAGTCAAATGGAAATAAATATTTATTTCTTTTAGACTTCTGTACTGCTGTAAAAGTACTGGTGAGAAGGACATTGTTGTGTGTATTAAAAAGGAGAAACACACACATGGGCTGTTGTAGTTATGTCTGTTTTCAACAGGTAGGACATCAGTGAGGAAGTATCTCTCCCTCACTCTGTCATGATCTTTTTTGCATAATTTCCACTCAGTGTATTAGTGGCTGATAACGGTCTGTTGCCTTATATGGAGCAGCTGTTTCACATGCAGACACACACATGCACACACACCCACACATCAAAGGGCCATATTGCAGCAGGAGTCAATGTTTCACACTCTTCACATACTGCACAATGACTAGTTTGTCTGAGCGTATGTGTATGTGTATGTGTATGTGTATGTGTATGTGT
>JAOWBC010000935.1:4794338-4823811 GCA_028566105.1 Hypoplectrus providencianus | reverse complement strand
GTGTGTGTGTGTGTGTGTGTGTGTGTGTGTGTGTGTGTGTGTGTGTGTGTGTGTGTGTGTGTGTGTGTGTGAGAAGATTTTACACTCCTTGTAAGTTGCTACTTTAAGAAATACTGACAGGCTGTTAAGGTGCTGCTCATGGTTGTCTCTTCTATTCTCATATAAACATGCACACATTAGGCTTTGTGTTGGCAGGATCTGCTGTGTGTTTATGACCAGCAGATCCTGTGTGTGTGTGTGTGTGTTTAAAAGAGAGAGAATAGGAAGGTTGTAGTCAGTTACACACACGTCAGAGAACGCACAACAGTGAGCAGAGCTTGACAGATTGCTCAGTTGTATTATTTGCCTCAAGTTTTCAGTGTTAATGAATGATTAACACTATTAATGGCTTATTCATGGAGCCCAGGGAGCTGCTATGTACCTACCGTACCTGTGCAAATAATCTACCCAAACACAGAATAATGAGCTACAGCGTGTACTGTACTGTGCTCTGTAACAGGATTTAGCTGCAAAACATCTCTGTAGTTTAAACAAAACTAGTGTTGTGTTTCAACAGGTGGGGATTTCTGTTATTGGAGATTCCTTGTATGTCAAAATGATGGAAAACTATATCTTTTACAGTCTGGTAAATCAGACATAGACATTTTCTGCACTTAAACTTGTTAACATTTTTATGGGGCAATGTGTAAAACAGCTTGCTGCCCAGCCACCAGCCTGCCTGCCAGCACCAGGCAACAACACCCTGAGATCATTTGCATGTTTGCTTGCATGCAGGTCTGTTTCCATCCTTTAGTTGGATACACAGTTTATTCCCGTGTGTGTGTGTTCTTGCATGTGAGTGTCTGTCGGAAGCAAGTTTAATGCACCGTCAGCTGACCCTGCACTTGACAGTTTTCTATTTTTAAATTTAACACTCACAAATCTACATGGTCAGTGCTGGTGAAGACAGTTGAAGGTGAGAGCAGGGCATACAAAGTGTTACACATTTAGTTTCAAAGGCAAAGTCCAATTAAAAACAACTATAAATGTCACTTACAACATTATTTATAGTGGAAAGAGTTAAACAGGAGAGGCTTGTAGGCCAGCTGAAGGTTGACTAAGGGTCTAATAGATAAACTGGCAGTTTAGCTGGTGCATATTATACACTGATGGGAATTGTAAGATACAGTTTAAAATGTCATTGTCTTTAAATATTAAGAAAGTTAGCCAAATGTTGGTTTCAGACTGTGTGTTCTTGTTTTTTTCTGGGATTGTTTCTTGATTAAATGTGCTCCTTGTCAGATTAAACATGAAAGGTTTGTTTTATTTAGTCAGTCTGACTGCTTTGCATTATGAATGTTTAGTTAGTTTGCATGTCATCATTGTTTTAGTTCAAATAGAGACGCCCTCAGAGATACACAGGAAGACTGAAACAAGCAGGAGAGAAAGAACAAACATTACAAAATATCATTTAGTGTTGGCTTCTGTTAATACTTCCAACTTTGGTTGAACTGTGAGTTTGTAGCAATTTAATCATACAAATGTGTTTATTGTTTGAGTGGCTGAGTGGCTCCTAATTCTTCCTTTCTTCTGAGCTGTATTTTAAATGCTAAACTATAGTGTTATGCCTTTAAAATAAAGCCAGCTGACAGCAATAAGAAACTCAATGTTGAAAGCAGGACAGAGCGAAATGTGTGGCTCGGAAAGACAGGAATGAGGGACAGAGTGAGAGAGAGCTAATGGACTTGTCAATTATTCATTCCTACCCTTTTTATTGCATGTTATTTTAGTGGATCGCTTCAGACAAGCTTGACCTGTGGAGTGTGTGTTTGTGGTGCGCGTGTTCATGTGCTGTATGATTAGTATTTGCATATTGCTGGATCAGACGTGTGTATAGAAAGGGTTGTTTTCTTTACTTAGCAAAAATGACATAAGTCGGAAAACAAACAATAAACACAGCAGACCACACGTATACGTTGCATACGGTATTAACTGCCAAATTTAACTGTTGCTGACCACGTAAAAAGGCAGGTCATCAAATGCTATAAATGCTGAGATTGTGTAGTGTGTAGTTGTGTAGTCTTTCTAGTAAAATTCTTGCAGTTTTGTTCTGTTGAATCAGCACTGCTGCACTCGATTTTAGCCACCACTAACATTAGCAGCAGCTGCTTTATGTTTCTCCCAGACATCTTCAATGTAAATTTTCAAGTGAGTCAGTAACTGACATTTCCCCTCATCTACCTGTGAAACTGTGAAAAATGTCCTCATCACACCAGAAACACATGATTGTTCTCCTTTTCCTTTTTCTTCTTCTTGGCAAATCCCATGATCCCAGTTGTATTCATCAGCTATAATTTAATAATCAGTAACAACAATTTTAATTTTTCCCATTTTTGGCCCATGATATATTGGCCTGATGTATATCATGCATCCCTAAATTAGACACATTATCTTGCAAATTTATGTGTTCTGCTGTGTTTTTTTTCAGTGTCTTTGTGCCTTTGCTTATCTTTATGTGTGTGTGTGGGTGTGTGTGTGTGTAAGCTGATGGCTTGTCAGCAGGCCAATCCGACCATTGTGAAGCAGTCACTGCTGTTCCATTGGCCTCGCAGCTATCAAGTACTGATAAAGATGTCAAATAACATGCTCTGTGAATGTTATGAAAATAACTTGGGAGACCAGAGGAAACTATCCGCCAGGGCAAGTTTTATTTTAGACAGACTCCACTGAACACAACATATTTATACCACTGCTGTTCTTGCTCTCTAAAGGTGCAAAATATGGTTTAAATGTTGATATTTATGATGTAGAAGTTCTTCAAAAGCTGATTAACGAGTTTGAGGTGCAGTTAAAAGCCCTGACAAAGACAAAGCTTTCCTTGTTAGGTCAAACGCACACATGCAGTTCTTAGTGTCTGCCAGGAATGAGCTAAGGGTCATTAATCTTGCTTTGCTTTGAGCAACTGACCAAATTCACACACACACCATTTGTGCACATATTCAACCACGGATGTGCACACAAGCTGAGAAATAAACCTTTCTGTTTGTTTTGAAGAGCCTATAAAATCCCTTCATCTTGTTTTCCACTTGTTTTCTGGAGGATGGATCTGTGAAGCTCCTCCCTCCAGGTGTGTTCACACATACAGGTGCAACCACATGTCTGCATGCGTGTGTGTTGTAATGCATAAATAAATAGACCTAGACAGGGTGGTGCAGCTCTTGTTGGGATTCCATTGGTTTTGTTTTGCACCTTTTGAATGCCCAACAGTATTTGTTCATCTGTACAAGTTTGCGAGCTATGCAAGTGTGCTCTGCACAAACACAGAACAAACAAATGAGATCAGACAGATGATTGTTTGAGTGGTGAACAGGGATTTTATGCAGTGGAGCCACTGCAGTGAACAAGAGGATTTGAAGCCTTTTAGTGATTGTGAAGGCAGGGGGTACAGAAGATTAAAATAGTTGTTTCTCCCCTACTGCTGCTTCTGCTGAACGATAGCTGTTCTTTTGAACGTTGTTGGAGTTTCTTCATTAGAGCCTCACTGATGAGTTGGCATAGCTGATCACGGATATATTATATAAATATTACAGGTACTGTTATCACATGAAACTTGAAGACCAAAGGAATCCATCGGAACCAAATATGTCATTATGGCTTGTGATGAAAGGGATTACAACTCATTCTCAAGAAACTTAACCACCACAAACAAAAGATTCAGTGCTTAGAAGTGCAATCCGTGCAGAAATCTTTAAATTGTCAAAACATTTTTAAAACCATATCAAAGCACAGATTTGTCTATAATGTTCCTTAAAGTCTAGGGGTCTTAATTTCATAATTTGAAGGGAATATCTGCCAATTTTATAAATTTTGTGGATGTCGAATTTCGGGTTATAAATGGTAGCCAACACCAGACTTGCGACTAAAGTAGCAGCATCAGTGTTGCTGCATTCTTCATTTACATGATATTTCAGTGCCTTGGAATACTCGTAGAAATGTATCATTCAGGATGATGATGGTGCTATGAAAAGGATGAGGTGAGATGACCCCAATATTAGAAGAGAATGGATACAAGGGAGCTCCAGCAGAAAAACTTAAAAGAAAATGGGAGAAGGAATAGCCTTTTTTTCAGTGGAGTACATTAGCACATGTTCATGGATAGAGAGGGTAAAGTGAGGAAAAAGTAGGAAGTGAGAGAATGAGAGAGGCTAAGAGGACATTTTCTCATCAACAGGAGAAAATGAAAGTAGATGGGAAGAGAGGAAGAAAGACGAAGAATGGAAACAAGGGCAGGAAGTCAAGATGAGCTGTCATGTCCTGTAGACTGATGGCAGCCTGAGAGCAGGAGAGATGAAAAGAGGAGTTTTTATCCCTCTCTCTCTCTTTCTCTCTTTCTCGCTCTCCCTTGCTGTGTGACCCGCTCTATCTCTCCCTTCGGGTTTAATCAAGCAGACAGTTGGTCCGACCCGTTCCGGGGGGGATATATCATCAGCAGGCATTAATCTGTGTGACAGGGGCTTATTAGATGAGAGCGACCACCCCTGCTGGCTTACACAGTGGATGGAGCCGCTGCTGACAGAGAGAGGTGGCTGAGGGGAAAGTCACACTGTAGGGAGGGCAGAAGAAAGAGAGGTGGTGTTTTAACTTTAAGAATGTACCTTTTTCATTTGAGGGAAGAGGGAAGTGACATGAGGGGAGGAGTGTACTTTTATTTACTGTGAAGGCCCAGATCTGCTGTCTTTGTTTGGAAGGTCAGCATCAATTAGATGTGAAGTGAAAGCCCAAGCACAGTCCATGTTAATTTCATTACAGTGCATGGCTCTGACTGTGTGTTTTTGTGTGTGTCAGAGATGTGCACACATTCTTTATACGTATTGTAAAGTATTTTGTTTTTGTGTGTGTTGGTGCTCTCCACCCCGACACACACTGTCCTCACACATGAATGCCCGATCTTTAGTGCAGATTACGTAATGACACAGCAGCTCTGCAGAGTTTTTGTCCCAGCACAGTGTCTCCTCAGGCTAATGAGACTCATCCTTTCAATACTTTATAAAGTCCTGGCTGCAGCTTTTTTTTTTCTTTTACCCTGCTGCAGTTGAGTGACTTCCTCTCACTTGCAGAATTATGGCTTGTAGTTTTGCTGCACAGGGAAGCTGAAGGGAACGTAAATCACCTGTGTTGTGATGCTGCACTGTGCTGACTCATGCTTCTTTGTGCAAATGAAAGCAGTCCATGCGGGATCATCGAAGAAACACAATGATTTGTGGCGGCATAGTGACAACTTGAAAAACAGGTTCATGTGTAGGGCAACATGCAGGTGAATACCCCTGTCTCCTGCTCTATGGCATGCTTGTTGTTCTGTATTTAACCTTCTTCCAGTCTAACCCATTGTCGTCCATAGTAAATAGCAAATTAGCAACAAAAAAAAAATCACTGATCTAGATATTTGAAAGATGACAACTTGAAAAAACTACAGTGTACAATTGATGAAGTGCAGACACTCCCTCTGTTTAGCCGCTGATGAGACGATTCAAGAAGCATTCCATACATAAACTCAACTTGTGGACAATAAATCTCTGCCCTCACACTCACTGAACTTGAAGGCGCCTCAGAGTTAATGAGGGCGTTGCATATAAAAATTAGGTCAAATCCAACTGCTGAATGTTTGTTGGTCACCAGGCAGTTAGGAGGAAACACATGGAGGATGTTACCACTGCAGAAATTGCATTCCAGGAAAAGACTACAGCTAATGCAATTAGCTACCTTACACTACAGTGCGTCTGTGTCACCACAACCATAAACGGCCTGTCTCCTTCTTTTCTCCCTCTTCCTCATCTTGTTTCTTGGCACTGGAACAAGCTGGCAGGTTGTGGCTGATGATTGACCCCCTGAGCTGACCCAATTTTTGCGTTTTACAGCACACACACACACACACACACACACACACACATTCTTCAGTTGTTGAGCAGGTCCTGCAGGTGTGTGTGTGTGTGGCAACGATAGTGAGGGGGCGGATAGCACCTGGGGATACGGGTTCTCCATAACAGCCTACAGGCAGGTGTACAGCATGTATGTATGAGGGTGTATCTCCTGCAGGGAATCTCTTGGGTTTTTGCATGTATGTCATACTGTGGATTCTTTAAAAAAAAAAAAAAAAGCAGGGGTTTTAATTTGACATTTAAAATATGACTTTATATCGAGAATTTGCAATTCAACCATTTGTAATTAAATTCTTCCCTTTATTAAATACTTAGAGGGACTGCATAATCATCAGCTCATTTGTGTTCCATTTCACAACTTTTCTCTCTTATCTCTGTTAATACTTGAGCTCATCTGAGGAGGGCTTCATTTTGTCTTGTAAGCTATAGTGGAGAGCATTAGCTACAGAAAATCCAGCAGCTTTGGGTCAAACTGAAGGGTTTGAACCAAATTATAAACAAACAGTGCATTTAGTTTGGGTTTACTGAAGTGTGGTCTCTTGTGATACTTATCCTTAGTCAGTGTGTTACTACAGCAGATGTTGGTTGGCTTCAGCCCTTTTCGAAAGGTTATTGGATCCATAGTCTATGCTGTTTTCATAGCTACCAGACTTTGTTGACAAAAGAAGTACTTTATTCTTACAGAAAACAGTAGTTGCTGGTCCATCGCTGCCTTTATTTTTGTAATTGTGTGCAGATCTGAACTGTCCCTCTAAAATGCCAAAAGCATTAATTAGCACAAACAATTTAACAGATTGAGGCAGCAACAGAAAAAGAATTACTGTTTTTATCAATGGATTCTGGTGGTTCTGTGGTTAATACACTGACCATAGACAATCACTTCATGCAGCCTTACTTCAACCAGTCCAAACTGTATCTTTAATTACTTTTATTTGTGTGTTTGTGAACGTGACCTCAAACACCCTGACACTCCTGCACTATTGTAGTTTCTCAGAAGAGCTGGATCATATGAGTTACAAGAGAAACACTAAAGAGCAGCCAAACTTGTTTCTATCTCTTAACCTGAGACGCTCAGTTTACTGGAAGTCCACAGGCTGTTTTCCACAGAATTTGTTCACAATGGTTTCTTTGTCAAAATTGGCAATTTCCAAATCTGCGCCAATTGTTATGTCACGATGTTTGAAACCAAATCCCCTCATGCCAGTCAGAAAGTGTTGTCAGTTCAGTGGTAACATTTTTTTTGTCACTCTTTTGTTCAGACACCCTTTCACTGTGATGCTTTAAAAGGAAATATGGTTGATAAACTGAACTAAAACCATAAACTTCTGCTTTATAGCTGTTTCTGTAGCCACCTGTTCTTCAGAACTACATGCAGTTCCTGTTGCATGTGGAACCAATCCTTTGCGCTTTGTGTGTTTCCTTGTTTGTATTTATGACTCCCCTACAAAACATGAACAGCAGAGGGGAGTTCATAAAACACAAATTTGCATCCAAACAGGTTTTTTGCATAAACAAATGTGAGAGCTTTTTACCACAATACTCAAAACAGTGTGTGTGTGTGTGTGTGTGTGTGTGTGTGTGTGTGTCTCCGTCTCCATTGTATTGGTGATGGGGTCAGGAAGGAAAGCCCCGCCTCTTTATTTCCCCTTGTCGCCCAGAGTGACAATGACGTCACAGGGGAGCCAGGAGCTGCGGGGCATCGTGGGAAATGGCCTTAAGACCCTGGCACACAAGGATGCACGCACACACACAAACAGTATGCAAGTGAGTGCACCGTGTGCATTTGGGGGTGTGACCTCAGAGAGGTAGAAAAAAACAACACGATATATGAAATTAGGTTAGGAGGCTGGACTCGTGGGACTAGGAATCTCATCTCCAGACACAGGAAGATTCGGCCCACCTCAGCAATTTGTCACTGTGCATGTGAGTGTGTGTGTGTTTGAGAGAGAGAGAAGGGGTGAGGGGATAGATAAATGGATTGAGGCAACCCCTCTGACATGATTAACGACTGGATGCACTGTATTCAAGCTAACCTCAATCTGTACGTGTCAGGATTCTATTAACATTAAATCGAAGCTCATGAAAATAAACTGCTGCTGTGCACAGTAAGCAGCGTCTACTGTTTATATGCTGTAACTGAGCTTCTTAGTGTGTAGCCACATGTACATGATGAACACACACAGAAAAAAAACGTGCATGAAGAATAGCCTGGCTTGTCTCCAACATTTGCAGCCTCAATCGATCATGCAGTAGTTGTTTGGACTGTAACCCAGTGGTTTAGTATTAACTTAGCATTCCAGAGCCTGTGTTACAGTGGAAATGCTGGATTTCGGGGTCCATGGAATCCTATAATATTGGTATTCACATGCTTTCCTGCATGGTGATGTGATATTATATTATACATCTATTCATTGGAACCTGTATGAGTTAATGCTGCATGTTTAGACTCAATACTTAGTAGTTACAGTAATAGTTTGACTCAAATTGTGCAGCAAGTATCAAAAAATGTTTAGTACCAAAAGAGACATTTTTTAAATTCCAAGCAATTTTACTTGAGACTGTTTCTATATTTAATCAAGTCCTTGCTTGATTTAGATTTACCTTCTTATTGTAGCCTCATAGTCTTTGTAAAGCAATAAATATTGATTCCTTCGAGATGTTTAAGGGGGCATGTGATCAACATTTTTCTTTGTTTTGCACATACATTTGTGTATCTGGTGAGCCAACACAAACTGTGATTTGCAGGAAGTGCAATGTTTGACCATTTGTAGTTTGACTTTGTTTGGAAAAACAGCAAGTAGCAAGGCAGCAGTTTGTTAGTCATTAAAATCCTGTTTGAACCCTGTGAACATTTATATATTTTTTAAGAAAAACACTATGTGCTGCAGGAGCAGTCATTCCAGGGACTCAGGGGTTAGCATGCTTTAATATACAGTATTTTCAAAATGCCTCATGTCATCAAATAGCCATAAATATCCATCAGGGCGATATCAGTATATGGAGTAGCTATCAGGTTGTATACAAGGTCTGTGTGGGGGAGGGAAATAGATTATGGGTAATGCAGTCTTTAGGGATGTAGCATGCTTGCTCTCGAGGTGAAACCCTCTTACACATCCCTGTGTATGCGTAGATGTTTGCCTCGATCCTCCTCACTTCTCCACGACAACTGGTATTTTCCAAATGTCAAACCTGCGTTATCTTTTAGCTGCAGGCAAATATAGGACTTATTTAGACGATGTATGTGTGTGTGCGTGTCACATCAGTATCTCGCACAGCAGTGACGGCAAATGCATCCTAAAGGGCGCCTGAGACAAACAGCTAAGTGTCGGTGGTATTTCCCAGCTCTCACTGTCAGTTTCTTGTCTTGAACTTACAAACATTTATCCAAGACTGGAAAGAGAGCACAGAGAGTATGTGCAGTGCTTGCACGCATGCAGAGAATCGAGAAACTCTGAGTGTCTTCATCCAACATGGAATGGAGAATATTGATCTCTGGTCAGGCATTAATCATTTGAGATAGACAGTGATAATGGGCTGTGGATAACCTTTGCATTTTGAGCATGTATGACTTCGAGTTTCAGTTCTCTGCTTACTGAAATAGAGACAGGGCTTTTAGCTGCTCTCTGTGGTTTTATTCGGAATAGATTCAAATAAGTACTGCGTCTTTTCACTTCTGTTTCTTGAAATTATGAGGTTGATATATTAATAGAAAATCAGTATGATGATGTATACAGCACCAGTAGTTAAGGGCTATAACTACAGCCTAGCTGATTTTTGAGACTGATTTTAGAGTGGAAAAAGCTTACAACTTACAGATTTGTCCGAAGATATAGTTCATTCTCGAAGTGGAGTTAAATGAGACATTTTCTATGTGTATTGCACATCGATTTTGCAAAGATATGGCTCTGCAGAGGCACACAGATAGCTGCTTTCTTCAAATCAGTAAAATTATATTAAACGTTATTACACATTATTTGTAATACATTTTTGACCAACTATAGAAATAAAGAAATAGCGAGTCAAATAAGTTGAGTGAGACAAATAGTGAGTTACATTCATTCCCCTATTGTGTTAACTTGTAATTTCTTGTTTTAGCAAAATAATGCAGCAAAACAAAACAACCAATGTGGTGACGAGGGTTGGGTTGAGCCAAGAGAGCTGGCACAGTAAGAAATGTAAAGCAGCAACATCTAACCTACACTCTCAGTACACAAACATCAGCATTGATTGTGTTTTTTGCAGTTGTATACGTCCCCTTCCACTCCAGCACCTGAAGTGGCTTTAGGGATCCCGGCTTCCTGTTCCCGGCTGCAGGCAATTTCAGGTTGACATCTAATCAAGATGAGTGACAAGTGTTTAGAGCAGGGAGCTGACATGGGAGCCGCTCACAATACACTTCTGTTTGCAGAGTCAAGTTGAAGCTCAAACTGTACCTCCATGTTTGGGGCTGTTTTCCCTGCAGGGAAATGTAAATTATGAACTAAACTCAATACTAATAGCACAAAACTGCTTATGTAACTCAACCCACCACAAGTTTTCCTGGCATCTGTGAGAGTGAGGAGCTGGTGTGACAACATATCTTAAGTCTTACTCTTGTTTTCACATGCATTTAAAAGAAAATCAACAACCACTCGTCATCTATTAGAACTCAAGCAGGCCTAAAAGAGTTACAGAGCAGTGGCGGCGAGCTGGCTGAACTTGGACTCACCCTTCGTCCTGCTTAACTCTAAATGTTTCATATAAACAATCTGCCCTGACTTCTGCCTCACCCTTTAACTCCCTCACTCCCCCTCTGCGTCCAAATGCTCTGTAACGTCCAAGGCTTGAGTTCAGGAAAACACCATGCTTCATGTTTAATGTTTCAGTTAAGTTTAATGGTGTGTGCATGCTGAATGTGTGTATGTTTTTACCCATACTTTTGAGATGTCTGTGTGTGTGTGAGTGCTCCAGCTTACTGACAGTGCTGTGAATCAGCAAATGAGCTTCAGCCATGTGGAAACAATACACATCATTTATTTAGCTTGAACTGTCCTGTGTCTTGGTGTGTGCATGTGTGCATGTGTATGTGCTTGGGATATGAGGTACTAAAGGCCCACTAGCTTTTATAGTTGCATTTAAAATGTGTATAACATGTACATGTGGTGTGTGTGTGTGTGTGATGGTATTACATAAGATTAAGTTGCTTTCACACCTGGCTAAGGTTACCTTCTTCAGAAAAAGATGGCTTAACGACGATACTCATTACCTTCCGGTACCAGCAGATCCAGCTACACAGAGAGAGATATGTCCTGGTTAGGAATCCTTAAGGTTTCATTGTTCAGAAGGTTTTTATCCACAGAGGTCTCTTTTTCTCCAAAACAGAACAGACCTGCTGATTAAAACCCAATCAAATTACAGAATAAAGTAGCTAAGTAGAAAGGATGTTTCAGAACACTTGTAAATTACCCAACTCTGCCTACATTTTCTCCAGTTATTTCTCTAATAACTTGACTTAGATGTCCATTAAAGACAAACTTGATCCAATACTGTATTGTAAAATAAAATAATTTTTTTTAGCAGAACAGAAAATTCTCGATCTTGCCTTTGAAGTCTGTTATGTTAAAGTACAGATGCCGGAGCCTTCGACCCAGGCAGACAATGAATAAATAAAGCCGAGTATATGTGATAGACACATATGAGGGCGTTCATCCCCTGTGACTGTGCAGTGATCTATTGTTTGTGACACATAATCACACACACATACACACCCTGCTCTCCTTTGACAAATGTTTTATTCATACGTGACTGACTGTGTGTGAGAGGTGTGGCTCTGAGGTCATTCAGCTCAACAACAGGCTCAAAGTTGACAATGATTTGGGGTCAGCGATTCATAACTTAAGCAAACACTGACACAAATACACGCTATTCTCACAGAATGTTTGATTTCCTTCGCGACATCAAAGTGTGTTTGATTTGCTTGTCACTCGTTCTCGCTTGGATATCTAAATCTCCAAAATGCCTCCTGGCTGATGAGGTTTTTAATTATATGTTTTAATTAGCTGAGTGATTATATGACAAGGTCTAATAACCTTTGGACTCATGAAAATCCACCTAAAACTACATTTCAAAAGAGCATAAATGTCCAACCAAATTAAAAGCTGCATTTCATTAACTTTCTTGAAAGCTGACATTTTAAAAATGCCATGTTTTCATTCACGATGCATTTTTCATCCAGACTTTATTTGTTCTTCCACAATCTGCACCCTGTCTGCCACCTGTAACATCCATCATCAGGGTGGTGCTTATTGATGATTGGTAATTGTTTCCCCGTACCTTGGATTTGAGTGTTTTAATGCAGTTTTTCCAGATAAATGAGCATGAAAAACATTGACGTCTGAAGCAGAGATGCACGACGCTCCGTCTGCTCTCTCAGTTTGCTCTTTTGATCCTGAGAGTTGCCTGCAGGACAGATAAAGCTATCAGCTCTGCAGACACACAGAGGACCTCAGCAGCCATTTCACAAGAACAGAGCACTTAACCCATCGACCTTTACTGCTATATATCACCTAAGACACACACACACACACACACACACACACGCACACACACACATATGCTGAACCACCGCAGCCATTCGTTTAAAAGTGGGCTCCTCAGAAAATGGCCCCAGTTTCGCTGCAATGCTATATCTGTCTACGTTGCACTTTCCATCCCTCCCTCTCTCTCTGTCTCGTTCTTTGTCTTAGGGCTCCATTCGAAGGGAGAAAGAAGGGATGCTATCAGTGGAACACCCATTTGTTGTTCATTTTATGTACCAAGTACATTAAAACTACATAGACTGCCTTTTTAAAGAAGTAAATTTTGATATTATGAGCTGTAATTTGTAATGACAGTCTTTAGAGGGAAAGTGATCTTTGCACTCCTGTACACAGTTAGAGGGTTCTAATATGGGGATAGTTATACAATTTTAATAAAAATTATATTTAAAAAGAGGATTTCTGCAAACTGTAGACCTTAACATGTTAGGAACATCATACATTAGCTGTAATATCAAAAGAGCTGAGGAAGAACAATATAAGACCAGCCCCACCTGCATGCTGTCATGTTATGCATCTTTAAAAATAGAGATTGCTGCACACAATATGGACTGACAGTACCAGATGGTATGTCAGTACTAATTAAACAGAAAACAGAGAGACATTTTAGTTTCAGCTTAAACTTTCCAGAACAACCGTTCATCTGTTCCTGCTGTTTGTATTTCTTAACATCAGCCTGGCAGCTGGCTAGTCCGTGTTAGCTACAGTGCCTGGCTGCAGGTTTGGGACAGAAAAAACAAATTTAATTGTAGAAGTGCAGCCACAAATGAGTTTAGTTCAGTGAAAGTATGAAACAGTTGGCAACAGCAACTTGTGCACATTTTACTGGTGGTTATTTTTTAAGTTATTAGCGAATTGCTAATGTTTTGCTAGATGTGGCTATTGATACTAGAATTTCAAACACTGGAATTATTATAGGAAAACTCTACTTTAAACTCTTCAACATACAGCGTACAAAGGTGCACAAAACCCCAGAAAAACTCAAAATAATGTGGTTGAACAGTAATGGCCTTTTAATACTCTTCATCGCATTCCTGGTGTTGGATGACTGTATGTTCCTCTTATTGGTACCAAATACAGGCATTTGGCACAGTCACAAGACTTTTCCAGTTGGAGGTGCAGATGGCTTTTTCGTGTTCGCTCTCCACTACCTGGACTCTCACTCCATCTCCCCTACTTCCTGCCTGTCTCTCCCTCTCATTGCTCCGTCCCTTCCTTCACGCTCGATAGTACCTTTTATTTATTCACATTCCCTTGTGCCTCTTCCTGTCTCTTCCTCTGCCTCTCTCTTTCTCCCCCCTGTGGAGCTCCTCTTGTGTGATTCCTCGCTATGCTAAAGAGCTTCTAAATCTGCACACCCAGTCAGAGAGACCGAGGTAGTGAACTGCTAACAAATGCAATTTGAAAGAGCACCAACACAAACTATGATCCAGCTGACCTTGATAATGCAGCCAAGTATGGAGGGAGAGAAGGATAGGGGCCAAGAAGAGGAGAGGAAGTGCTGGATTTTGTATTTCCACCAGGAAGCATCTCTCTCATTTTGCCTCTGCTTTGGAAACACTCCATGTTTTCATCATGTTATTTGGCGAGACTGGTTTCTGTGCAGCTGGAAGGTCATCATCCTCCCTCTACGACCAAGCACACACACAAAATGATACTGATTCCAGTGTTATCAGTTGCTGTGGTGCTAAAAGCGTGTGAAAGGCTCGGACTGCATGGAGAGAGGGGTCACAGGTCAGAGATGGTGCCATGTTTGTTTCAGTGTCTGGTGAGAACTCCTCAAGTGGAACCTCTAATATAAATACACTGACAGCCACATGGTGAGGTGTGTGTTTGTAAGATTTTAGCCCTGACATGCACTGGTGCGTCGGGACTCTATAGCTCAGGAAGAGGCAGTCATTTTGGTAATATGAGACATGAGAAGACAGACAGACACAGAAAGCATTTAGAGGCACTTGTTTGTCGGGGACAATGCATGCTTTGTTCTCATCATCGAACTAAGCTGAAAAAAAAACAAAGAGCTGTGTTGACATCTATGAAGATGATCTATGAAGAGCACAACTAATGTACCTGGAGCAAGTCCAGGGAGTGAGGACCAGAGAGGAGATGATTTACATTTATTACCTTTATGGTAAAGTGTTAATAGATCTTCAAGGGTTATTTAATCTACATTAACTAAAACACTGACCTGGCATTTGTTTCAGATGGCAGAAATTAAGTCTTTAAGTGTTTTGGCATTCACATAGCTCCTCTCTCAAACACACATACATCCCCTCTGGGTTGGCCAGTGGTCAGTGGTTAAATGTTTAGGGCTTTGATGTCTGGTCTCTGTCACTGGCCCATCTCAGTCCAACACACTGGCTACTTTGTTCTCTTGTCGAGAATAGACCCAGCCCCAGACATCATGAACACAATGGGTGTTTTTGAGGAAGTATGGAGATGTGTCGTTTTCACACATCCCTCAGGTTTTTAAGACGGGTGCACTGTGATTTTTACTGCTCTGTCCCTCTCAATTTACGGCCAGTGATAACTTTCAGCACCAATGCAGGAAGTAGAATGTGATTTACAGCGACAATTATTTTCCTCTTTAGCTACTAAACTGGTGCACAACGAAGTTGCATAGGCTAAACATAGTTACATTCCAAATGGTAATGAATGGCAGCCAGTATGTGCTACAGTCATATTTGTTATATTGATGTGTTTTTATTGAAGTTAAGGAACAGTTATGGGTGGTAATAGGTGTCTAAGATGACTTTTAATAGAGATGATGGAAACAAATGTGGTCCATGGAAGCAGACATTGAGGAGAGGGTTTAACAGTGTGTTTGCATGATTAGGGGGTTAGGGTGCGGTATTTAGGATGTGGGGTCACCTGGTATGTGAGTGTGTGTTTCTGTGGCTGTCTTGGTGGCCTCTACAGCTGCCTGTGTGGATGGAATATTTTTTCACCAGATGGGGGGTAGACCTCTATGGTTTCTCCTAATTTTAATGAGACATGTGCAGGACTGGTGTGTGGCCCTGGATATTTTTATTAATTTAAATCCTTCCGGGAAGCTTTTCCACTCTTCCCCCTGCATGTTAGAGTACAACACTCAGCTGTCATACACTTATTCATCATCAGCTTTTATCATGAATCATGAACACTGGTGCCATAACGGTGCCATTTAACTCCTGGCACCTCCACACCCCGCTCCTTCCCTCTGACCGCCACTTCTTTGCTTCTGTCTCAGACACAATGAAAGAACTATTAATGACGTGACCTTTAACCTCCCATTCTTGCCTCAGGGCAGAAGCGATGACATTGTGAAGAGGTCAGACATAGAAAAGGGAGGGTGGATGAGGCACAGAGTTGAACGAAATGGTCAGAAAAGGGAGATAATGCAAATACTTGTTGTGTTGCAAGAAAACCGAAAGCTGTTATACAAATGCATTGTCAACAAAATCAGCGTCCCAGATCCCCTCTTCTCTTCACTCAGCCCTTTAGGCCAGCAAGCTGTTAATTGAGGTATCTATTATTGATTAGCCCAGTCTCCCTACCCTATTAGCCTCTATTACTATCTGCTCCACAAATGGACAAACTTCTAGCTTGGTGCTTAAACCCGTTCACACTGACTCTTTTTTATGTCCTTACGGATCTGTGTGTATTTAAAATTTATGAAAGCACACTCATTCGCCTAAGACAGCAGGGAGTGAAAATGTGAGAATCATCTGTTTGTGTGTGTGGGTGGGTGATGGGAAGCGAATAAAACACTCAGTAAGCCTTGTGGTGGACAGCTGTGTAGGTGTATCAACATTGTCATTATCAGCAACAGACAGGAAATTGGCTTCGTTAAATATTAAACCATTGTGGCCCACATGTCAGGCCAGTCATGGGATTTCTTTCCTGTGACACACAAAAGCACTCAATGCCATTCTCAGTCATTATTTGACTTTTCTTGTGTCAGAAAAAGTCCAAGATTTCAACATGAGACTACCTTATCACCTATTTAATCTTTGTGGGGTTTATTTTTCTCTGTGGTGACATTTTGTGATGTAGTTTCAGCTAAAGAGCTCTCATCAGAAAGTTTTTCCGTATTAAAACCACTATGACTGACGGTGTGACTTTCCATAGAAAGAGGGTCAGAGGTTCTGTGGTTCAAGTATTGACCAGCCTCTAAGAATGACATCAAGGCTCAAAATGTGTGAATTTTTCAGCACTGAAGTCAGCCACCAGGCACATTAAATGTAAAAATACTCTGCTGTGATTAATATTTCATTTTACATGGTTTTTCCCCACATAAAAAGCATAAAAAAAAGACTTTTAGAAAGAACAGGAAGCACATTTACTCTTCCTCATTGAATCCAGAGAAATTCTGGATCTGGCCTGAAAGAGCAGTGTGAGTTGGCTACATAACCCCATGGCTTGTGGTTTTTAGACTGTGATGGTCGTTTTGGCATCTAGTCTTTTTTTTACTGTTAAAAGAAACATTAGTGAGCCTCCATTGGTGTTCACCATGTTAGCTTTTAGCGTCTTTTAGCTTGTCTGTATTATTTGTTCACTTGTAACTGGCAGTGGTTGAAAGTATTAGTGGTTGTGAAACACACATTGATGTCAGCTATTGTTTGTGTCTGCACTGCTCTGGAGGTTTTAGGTTTCTTTTGATTGGTTTTCGAAGTTTTGACAAACCTCTTCTGGCTTGCAGAGACTAGACTTGAATATCAGATATCAGATTCTAATGAAGTTCACAGTCATCTTCTTCAGTAGAGGAATGTAAAAACGCATCTCGATTAAGAAACTTTGCAGTATTGTCAAGTTCAGACATTTAAGGGGACATTGAAGAAGGAAAGACATATTTTTGAGTGGAGGGGGACTTTAAAGTGATCAAATTAAATGTGTTAAATTTCAACAAAGTAAACGCTCTCTGTTGCCACAATAACTCTGCAAATTGTTTTTGTAAGTAAAGCTGTCGTGTGTGTTGCATGTTTGCATATGGGTTTAGATCCTATTGATCTTTCAGCTTGAACAGCATGTAAACTCTGAACTTTGGTTCGTGACCCCAGGGCTCATCAGAGACACGCATGTGACACTGACCAGCTGTTGCTCCAGCACTTGCATGTGGTATCAGTCTTTTATATATGTATGTGTGTGTGTGTGTGTGTGTGTGTGTGTGTGTGTGTGTGTGTGCCACCACAGGCAGATGTTAGCTGGAACTGTGTGGTTTTTACTGCTATAATGAGAAATGTGTGGGGTCTCTGTGTGACTGTGTGCGCAGCGGATAAAGACATGCAGTTAAGGCAAAAAAGAAGTGCTGAAGAAATGAAAGCTGTTGCATGGGATTTCTAATTATGAAGGGGAAGTAGTGCAGCGTATGTTGCATGGGAGCATATGCAGACACATGTGCATGCTACACATGTATGTGCATTTGTGTCTCTGTGGGCAACAGGGTGTACCAGCTTGAATCTAATAGTGAGCACAAACTGAAACCCACAATTTTAGCTGCCACCCGCCAAACACATCAGGTGAAAAACATCTGTGTGTGTTCATGGATGCATGTCTGTTTGTGAGTTCGTGTGTGTGTGTTCGCGCCCAAAGGTCCCTGTGGTGTTGGTACTAGTGGGTTCATCTCACGCCATTTGGTTTTTGCCCAGATACCTCTCTCTCATGCTGTTTCTGCCGTTTAACTCTCTCTTTCCTTTCCTTTTTCACTCCGTCTCCTGTCGTTCACACAGCACCCAGGAGAAAACATCTGTAGCAACGAAATAACACACAAAACCCAAGCTGTGTGGTCATTCAATCAGAAAGGATAAAATCTCCCTCCCAAATTCGCTGGAGGAGAGAGTGGGATGTTGTGCACATCTCTTTAAGCTTTCAGCACTGTGAACATCACCTGCGTGATTGATCCCTGTAGAGAAATTCTCTTTTCTATTTATCCCTCCACGGGGGGGTCAAAGGTCAGGCTCAGCCACAGAGTAGCAGCCATAGAGATGATAGTGTCTTGCACTTCAGCACTGTAGATGTGACTGCCAAAAGCCTCAGCCAGTTGAATTACAGTATTACAAACCACTTGGATGTACTTTCATCACTAGAGCACAGGATGTGGCAGCTGATACAAAGCTGTAGGTGGGAGAGAAAATCTTGCGCTTTCCCATCAGCCAAAATTCTTAGATGGGCTTAAATCAGAGTTACAACTCGGGTATCACCAATTTGTTTCATAATTGAAAATGAATCAAAATGAGCTCTCAGTTTTAACTTTCAAAATCTTAAAGGATATATATCTCCTTAGGGAAATTGTTATGGGCCGCTGCATTGCATCAGCTTGGAAAGGACAAGGGCTTCATGGTGCGTTCAGGTGCAACCCATCACATGTAGTTGCTCCTCTTTCTTTTTTTTGTTTTATATAAATCCTGAAATGACCCTGCAATCCCTAGTTTCCTCTAAAATCTTACCAGTTACATTGTTGTATATCATACCATTCAGTCAGTCATTTTAAAGGAAAAATGTAGTTAGATGACAGCTATCAAATCCTAAGATAGTATAGGCCATAACTGCAATGGCCTACCTTAAGTGGTGAAACTAGTCTGGAAAATAAACTGCTGAATTTCATGTATGGTTAAGGCTTCATAAGACAAAAAGGTACAGAGGGACTATTGTAGTGTAACAGATGTTATGGCTGCTCCTGCACTGTTTGGCTTTAAACAGACACAGATTGTCTCACTGTTTAGTCTGAGTCCACTGGCCAGAAGTTAAACACAGCCAGGCAGGTGGACCGTCATATTAAAGATGTTGTTATACAGGCATAAAGGTTTCCATCCAGATTTGCTGGCAGGTCACCATCAATAGTTCTACCAGATAATTTCCCACATATTGATAATTTTCAGCCAACCCTATCCTTACTGAAGATATACTAAAAATATATTGATATATTTTATGCATTTATTTTCTCCTTTGAGAAAAGTAAATATATATATACTCAAAGACTCCAGATTAGTTAGGATTTTTTACTGAGATATTTTTATCATGCAGCGAGATGGCTTTATTATATTCTGCAGTACAGTTGCACTTACAGTAAGATAAAAATAACAGGATTGTGTTGATTCAATGACTCATTCATACAGAAACTCCCTCACATACACACTGGGCTTTATGTACACACACTTCATGTGTGAGGGCTGCAGAATGCTGCAGGCACCAGCTTCTAAACCAACACACACACACACGCACACTCGCACATGCACATGCTAATCCTGCAGGGCATGGGCGAATTTAGGGCAAGCCTGATTAGTAGTGCTACTGCTTATCACCCAGAGCCAGAGAGAGAGAGAGAGAGGGAGAAAGAGAGAGAGAGATTGGTGGTGAGAGAGAAATTAGGAAAGAGGTAGTGGGAGGCTGGTAACTGGGAGAACGGGGTGAGAGAATTGGAGATATAGCAATGTGGGTCCACACAAAGGAATTTGTTTTTCAAAGTCAATATCTTCTTTTTATTTATTCATCTAAAATCATCCAAATACAAACAGACATCCCGGGAGGCAATGAAAAAAGAAACGGGACACAGTGGGAAAGGGAAGCAGAGCATTTAGTGATGAAGTGGCAGTCAGTGACTGCAACCTTGGACCTCCTCCTCCTTCAAACCTGCTCCTTCATGTACTGCTGACTCTCCCTGTGCCCTTGTATCTTTTACTTTCTGATGCCTTATTTCCTTCCTTCAGTCTTCCTTACTTGGTAATCCAGCATTTCCCTTAGGCTTTTACTGTGTGCGTGCGTGTGTGTGTGTGTGTGTGCTGCTTCTCCCAGTGAAGCAGAACCAGAGGGGCCAACATTGTGTGTCAGGGTCATTTGGTGTTTTTGATGTCTTCACCTTTGAGTGAAGCAGAGGAAGGCCACAGTGTGGGTGCTAGTGCTAATAAGTCCCTTTTCAAGTAACTTAAAGGGTTCTTTTGAGTTCTAGCTCAAGGTTTTATAAATGCTTAGTAAACTATGTATTTATTAGGGTTGGGGTTTTTTTTTACATGAAATAAAACCTTTCCACTAGCCTACCTTCATCCTTAACAGTCCTGAGATGTTGTCATTTAAATAGACTTTCACAACAAAAGTTTCAGTGCTGTTAAATAAATCTTACTTCACTTTAAAGGTCTTTTTTTTCTCCTCAACTTATTGTTTTTCCAGTGAGAAATCAGCTCAGTCATGCACACTGACTCTGAC
The DNA here is from genome assembly GCA_028566105.1 of Hypoplectrus providencianus. NCBI lineage: Eukaryota > Metazoa > Chordata > Actinopteri > Perciformes > Serranidae > Hypoplectrus > Hypoplectrus providencianus. The sequence continues at coordinate 4,803,143 of JAOWBC010000935.1, read as the reverse complement.
ACAAACTGGTTGTTCATTTAAACATTCATTTCAGGGACAAATTTGGTTTATATTTTATTAAAGTGACCATAAAAGGTTTTACAAACCATTACGTTGGACTTGATGAAATTTGCAGACATGGCGGCACACAGGCACTCCCAGGCTGTGGCTCTAATAAATCTAACTTGGAGGATAAATAAGATGTTAGAAGGACCTTACAGCAAGACTATAATTTGTTTGTGTACTCGACAGTGACATTGTTGAAAGTCCGTTCTATATGCAATATATTATATTATATAGCAGTATATAATTTAGCTGTGGAACCGGTGCATACTTATTAAGACATAATTGCTCCTACTGACGATTAAATTTTGATTTCAAAATACTGAACAAAATATTTTTAGAAAGGTTGTCTACTGCATATTTAGACAGTAGTATGTCTCTTTGGATTTTGCTCTCTCATGCATGATAAATGAGTAAATAAACCAAACCACAGCTGCAAACACTTCAGATTAACTTTTCAACTTCAAGTAGAACATAATGACACAGATGCTATGCAGCTCTTTGTAGCATTCAGCTGCATTAGTATGTAGCGACGGATGCTAACATGAGCGAAATGATGACCAGTTCCTCTGTAGATCTAATGAGCTTTGATGCTTTGAGGCCTTTGTAAGGTCTGTTTATTGACTGCATAAAGGCTGAAATTGACCGTGACCACTACAAGAGGACGCTTGTCTTTCCCTCTTCAAATACTCTCTCTTGATCTCTGTCACACAAATGAGACTATGTGATCTCTCCTACAGCTAAGGTTAAAAGAACATCTAGAGGCAGATATTTTGTCTACACAGCAGACCGATCTATGTATCTCTGTTTTTGTGTGTTCAATTCACATTTTCAACACTGCCTCCATCTCTCTCTTACTTCAACACACTCTAGAAACGACTCTGGAGACAGGATATGCCTGAATAGCCGACTTCTATCATCAATCAGAGCAAAGACAATGAACCACTTAGGAACAATAAGAAGGGGTTAACCAAACATCTCTCTCTCACACACGCACACAAACACACACACGCACACACACACATTCAAGCACAATCTCACTAACCATTTCCATTGTCTGGACGCTGAATCAAATACTGTGTTTTTCTTGTTGTAAATTACATTTAAATGAAGCTACTGTTTGTAATAAACTCCACCACGTCGACAGAAAACAACTAATTTAATTTTGTAAATCATGCAGGATTCAACTGTAATGCTTCACTATAACTATGCATACACACACCCAAGATGCAATTAACCCACAAACAGTGAGGGGAGTATGTCAGGATGTAAATAAAACTTGGCAGCAGAGTTTAAGCAAATGACAAATACAAGGCACAAAACAAGATCTTTTATCTTTAAAGTTGAGGTATGCAGTTTTTTTCTTCTTTTTTATTTAGCATTAATTGCATCACAATGTGTACTTAGAAATTCTAGGGGATTTATTTTGATTAGTTTACCCTAGTTTTAAAAGGAGAAAAAAAATAATAAGGTGATATTGAGCTGTGCAGGAATCCTGTTATAATCTATATGAAATATGATACTCGTTGTGTGAATGTTTGTTCCCTTAAAATAAAAAAAAAGAAATGGGTAATATCAGCCAAGACTAAACCTATTATGGTCATTTATGTTCTATTTTAAAAAGCACAGTTAAGCTTTACAGCATCATATTACTGTCAGGAGGCTTGTCTCACTTTGGATGATGCTAGTTGTCTGCCATCACTCATCATAATGCATGCTGAAGTGTGAGCATGGAGCAGGGGAGCCCGCTAATGGGTATGCAGTCTAATGGGACAATCTGCCAAAAGCTGCTGTATTCTTTTTAACCTGTGGAGTTCGTCTGTCTGACTGCTGCGAACAATTGAGAGGAAACAGCAGCTGGAAAATGGCATTGAGCTGAGTGGATGATAGCACTATAACTATGTGTTTCTGTGTTGATCATGCAGCTGTGTCCTGTCTCACTGTAGGGGCTCGGAGTGTGTGTGTGGCAGAAGACTGTGGGGGCAGGAGCATGTGTGTGTGTTTGTGTGTGCCTCTTTCTGTGCATCTGTTCTCTCCATCCCGTCAGTTTTGATTGACGTACAGAGGAGGGAGGTGTATAATTTATCACTTCCTGGTTGGTCCCATCCCACAATGCCCTGCAGCCAGGGGCCAGGGTTGGTCCCCCAGAGCAAAAGTCAGTTTATTAAACCTTTAATGGACATGCAACACACACACACACACACACACACACACACACACACACACACACACACAGGCTGTGGTCTCTCTCCCTGGCTGCTTCTCTGTCATGTTTAATGTATAATGAATGAATGATTCATGGCAGGGGAGAGGATTTTGTATTTTAGGACTACTTATTCATTTATACTCACACCAGTCGCTTTTTAAAATCATACCCTGGGTGTGATTTTTTTTCCTAGCATGTGAAAGGTCGCTGGGTTTGCCAGACACATCATACAGATCATTTTCAATGTAGGATTCCAATTTTTTCTGCAAAACCCGACATTTTTTGTCTTTTGTCTCAGTTATATCCATGTTATATCACAGCATTTAAAAAGCATTTTAATATCAACTGCAATATTTTTATTATTTATTCACCAAGGGATTACAGTGGAGGTCAGTGGGATGCCTGTTCTTTGACATGGCTACTCCCAGCTTCAATTCATTCTACACTAATCAATATTCTTGCATTAAAAATAGATGAATTGAATCGGAGACTAAATTATCACCCAAACCTGTCAGTGACCTCTACTTTACAAAGGTTTTTTGCATCTTACCGGTCATTGTTTTGGCTTTCTGGCCTACAATGTGGTCAGTAGGTGGTGAAGGATATATTAATAATTAATCCGTCATAATTTTTGTATACATTTTGGCATTTAGCCTTTCCAAAACAACATTTTCAGTGCGATCAAAAAAGTGTTTGCTCTCCTGCTTACTGGATAATTGAATTTAATGAAAATAAAGACCAACTCTTTTTATTCTGATGCATCTGATTTCCTATAATGTAGCCTGGTTTGGTCTCAAAAATGATGGTCATAATTATTACAACTGCTCTCGACAACCTGATAGCCTTAAATATTCATTAAGCTCTTTTTTAGTCACAGCATTTAACTGTTAAAATAGCTCTTATAAACTCTGATAGAACTGTTTGACACCACTTCCTTCTGTCATCTCAGTGTCTTACTACCAAAGACAAGGATCATACTGATTTTTATTGTGACGCAGTTCTCATAAGGTGTTCATTCTGTGTCCAGAGGAACCATTATCTTTATTCCATTGCATAGATTTACCTGCTGTTCTTTGTTGCAACATGTGTCCTTTTGATAATGTGCTTCTCCACCCACAAACCACACACATGAATGGATTCTGGACACACGCAGGTGGTAATATATGATAGGTGATGAGCTGCGGGCCCCTGCCGTCAAAGTGGTGCAGTTTACCCCGCCTGCAGAGCATCCTCTCTTCCCTTGTGACACACATCAGATCAGATTTATCCATAAAGTGCTTCAAACAAACCCCTACGTATGTCCTGGTGATGCTGATGAAAAATACAAGTTGAATGATGCATTTCCTTCTGAGGGCTTTTTGTAGCATGTGTCTGGATGTTAGAGGTTTGTGTGTGTGCCGCTGTGTGTGAAAAGGGCAGATGGTGTAGCTCTAGGAATCATCTTCCTACATTAGGGTGCACAGCAGGTGGTGCACATGTTTGTGCGCATGTATATGTGTGTGTCGTCATGTCCTAGACAGCCGGCGAGGACCAGTTCACAAGGACATCTCTCCAGACCTTGCCTTTGGCCTGTGTCACTAACACTCATGTCTACTTTGCTGCGTGTGTATGTGTGTGTGGTGTGTGGGAGCAGAAAGGCTCTAAAAGTGCGTTTGAGGAAATCTTTTGGGCAATGTGAAGCTGCAGGGTAATGAAAGGATGGATGCATGACAGCAGATGAAGAGAGGTGACAAAAGGGACAAAAGTATGAAAAGAAGACAGAGTGGTTGTGACTGAGAGGTCTCTAATGATCTTCTCGTCTCTTTCAGCTCCCATTTGAAGTCGACTCTGACTGACAGATTGAGGAGGGAAGTGTTTATTTTATTAGCTCTGGGTGCTAAAGTGGAAGAATGACACTACAAAAACTTTTAATTTAGGCCAGCACGTTAGATCAGCAGCTTTGTTGTATTTTAGGACCAGTTGTATGTGTGTGTGTATACAGCATGTGTGTGTGTGTGTGTGTGTCTGTCGTGTTCGTCTGCTGCAACAGACTGCGACCTCCCTCCTCACATTGGCTGATTTTCAGGAAGTGCGGGCGTTCAGTGAGCAAATCAGATTGTGGTTTGTGCTATTTGACTGCCTGTAGGCTTTCAGCTGAACAGATGGCTCCTTAGTGAATGAGAAATGACATTCATGTGAAATGTTACGGGAAGCAGATGCAGACGGACTGCGCTGAGGCAGGGGGAGAGAAACTGTCTGTGATTCAGTTACGTGCAGATGTCAGTCTGTTGGGGTCTTCTTTCACTTCACAGAACAGCTCAGACAGGCTCTAAGTGGAAAACCATGTCAAGGGCCAGCACAGTTCATCACAATATCCTGACCCTGTACTTTGACTTGCATCCTCTATGAAAACAACAGAGGATGATTAAACTAGTTTTTATCTTTTTGTCAAAGCTGCCAAATTGCAGGTTATGCTACATAAATGATGTTCTTTAAACTGTAGTCTCTTTTGTGTCATTTTGGCAACGTATCTAGTTTTAATTTAAGCTGTTGTTGTCTTTCTTTTAGCAGTTTCAAAGGTGAATAAATAAATTCTCTCATCTTGTTTGTACAGACATCAAACTCCTGCTCCTCTCTGTTTGCCTGTTGAAACCCTCCTTTATTAATCTGTTACACTCACCTCAACCTGCACATCATACATGCTGTGTGTGCACAAGTGCTTTTGTTTTTTTCTTTCTTCTCCTTCAGGTGAGGTAGAAAAGCCCATAATAGAGAGGAATGCTGTTTGTTCTTCTGTCTGCTGTTTATTGGCTCATTGTTTTGTTTCATGCCTAGAGTAGAGAAGGTGTTTTTTATAGAGGTTGAAATCGCTACTGAAGAAATAAGAAAAGGTTCAAAATGTCTAAAGCAAAACTCTGGGCACCATGAAAGAAAAAAAGATGTCACCCTCTTACTGCAGTTTTTGTTTTTTCAAAGTTATATTGTTTAAGTTAAGAAGTTTTGTGTTATTTGCTAAGATTGTTAAGTTATTTTACTTTATTAAATAAATAAAATCATGTTAGCATTAAGCTATTCATATTGGTGGAACCCTTGTATTTATATATATTTATACTATAAACAACTTGAAAATCTTTTCATTTTATTTATTATTATTCAACTATTACAAGTACAGAGCAGGACGCTTCACAATAAAAAAATTAACTTGGCAGTTATGCTTATGGAGAATCTACTGTTCACACTGAAGACAATGTAAATTTCTTCACACATAGTGTATATTTCACATATCTTTTGACTCTTTAGTTCAGTCGTGCATTGATAGACATATCTGTATGCATCTTTATCAAATGCGTCTCATGCATTGTTAGATTAACATGAAATGGATGTTTTATTAAGTTGTGAGTCTGCATGTGTTTGTACAAACGGGGCTATAGGCTATTGTTAATGACATTGGTCATGTTCCATTAAGTATTTGATTATGCAAATAGACTGAGTAATGGCTATAATGACTCTTATGTAATATATTCTTTTGCTCTTGTTGGTTTGTTTGAGGTTACATTAACATCACAGGCTTAATTCATTAGCATTAGTCTTTAATCTGTCCCCTGATGACTTAATCTGTCTGCCCAGTGACTTCCTCTCTTTGTTGTGCGTGCTCAGGTGGTGTGTGTGTTTGATTGGGATGTAGTACGACTCAGAAAGCAATCGCTGGTTCTTGGAAACGCGAGTGTAGCTGTGATCTTTCAGTTCTCTCTCTGAACATTACTGACCTTTTTCCATAAAGGTCAACAAAGGTGAGCGTTGTAGGACTTCTAAAAACTGCTAAATCCTTCACACACTCACACACACAGGTAGTCTGTGTACACACAAACACACACTCCAAAGAAGTTCAGCTGTGCTCTTTCCTCTCAGCAGCTGGGACATAACCGCACACACACACACACATACACACACACTGATATGCTTTGTTGTGTTGCAGGACACAAACAAGAGCTGAGACACAATTCAGGAGCTTTTTGGACTGGATTCATGCCATAGTTTTGAGATTAAGAAGACAAATATAGCTGAGTTTACACATCATGTATTATGTAAAAGATGAATGCATTATTTATCATATATCATGATGATACATTATTCAGTTTATTGTATTCTCCTCAGTGGTGGATTTGAATCAGAGCATGTACAGTACCAAATATTAAAATAGAAATCCAGGGGAATTAAAAAAAGAGGAGAAACAGACACGATTTGAGAGACGCGAAGGGGAAAAAAAAGACACAAAACCGAGAAAAAAATAAATATAAAGTCTTAGAAAGACAGGGATTAAAGGACTTAATCTGTAGCTGTGGTTGTGTGAGAGGACAGGGTGAAACAAGGGTTACTCTTTATCTCTTTAAATCTCTTGCTGGGAATATGGTGTTTGATTCATTTCACCCCGGCAACCATTTATTCTTACATTGACCAACTACAGGAGGCACTAATCAGATTTATTTCAGTTTCCTTGAATCATCACATGCGTCCAGCTCTCTGCAACTTCACACAACTCCTCTGGAATATTGGAAATTATACCTGTCTCTCTCTCTTTTATTCCACAGACACTGTTCTTGGTCCAGATCGGTTTGATGGTGTGGCCAACTTTAGCACATTCCTGTTGGACCGTTCATCTGGCATACTGTTCCTGGGTGCCAGGGACGCCATACTGGCTGTGGATACCAACAAACTTAACAAACCACGGAAGGTAAGAAGAGAGTGTGTGTGCGTGTCCAGTGTGTGAGTATAACTGTCACATCATGATGATTTTCCAATGTATTGCTGTATTGTATGTATTGAGAGGTGTAAATTCTCTTATCCCCTACAAAAAAGTCAATATTGTGCATATTTCCCAAAATATCCAACTATTCCTTTCCTTTCTCAATGATGATGATTAAATGTGGGAAGATAAACAAAGGTGTAACATTCAGGGCGTTTTGATGTCATTCATTTTGCTTGTTTCTGAGATTTCCTCCTTGTTTTTCCTCTGCCACAAGAATAATAGTAATCATGTGCACATTTCTAATTAAAAAGAATTGGTCCAGGGCCAAAAAGCCATTGATTAGATTGTGATTTTTCTGGATTTCTTCCAATTCGTATATATATCAGAGAATTGAGAATGTGTTTAGTGTTTGCCTAGGTAAAGAATCTTTTGGAGATTAAATGCATTTTTCTATTTATCTGATTGACTAATACATTAGGAAATAAAGAATCATGATGAGTCCTAACACTGACTGCTAATCAGGTACAGATGAACAAGTGACAATGCCTTATGCAAATCTCTGTCTTTTCTCTTGTTCCAGATTGTTTGGGACGTGCCGGAGGAGAAGAGGAGGTCTTGTGTGGCGAAGGGAAAGACGGAGGTGAGGGCTGTGTGTGTGTTTTCCCCATTCACACACTAAGTTGTTTCGAAATCATGTTGAAACTACACTGAGCCTCTCTGAACCTGAACCGTTGGGATGTACTCACTGATCATATTATTTATACATGTTTTTGTTAAGCATGTTGAAAGCTAATATATGATAAGGGTCACAAAGACAATAAAAAGCTGTATAGCTATTTTATTTTAACAATACATAATGAGATTCAGATGGCCTCAGAGATTAGAAATGTGGGATTTGACAGGTCTATTTTTTGTGCCCTCAGCATGGACGTGTATTTGTGTGTGTGTGTGTCACAACCCCCGTGCTGTTAGGCATCTGATTGGAAGTTCTGGGATTCTTGCCAAAAATTCATCAGGGATGTGCGTGTGTGTGTGTCTGCAGAAACAGAAAGAAAGTAGGAGCGGTGTATACAGTATGAAGTCACAGATGCAGAGTAACTGTCTGTGGAAACTGATTAAATAGAGCGTACTGTACACTCAAGCTGTACAAATCATTATGTTTGGACTACAATAGGACATCAGCCAAACTGCTTACGGTAAAGTTACTTTTCACTGGGATTATATTTATTCAGTAATCTCTTCCTGATTTGTCAGTTTCCCAGACAGTACCAGGCTCAGCATCATAATCTAGTCCTCTCTTCATCCAATAATGAATAAAAAATGCCGGAAATTGACTTCTAGTCCCGCAAAATTAGGTCAAATCAAAAGATAAACAACGCTAACAGAAGCACAGATTATTAACCAGAGGGGAAGTGCAATTAGTTTTGACCCATTTTACACAATTATCATCGTTTCTGCATTCCAGTTACTGGAGATAAAAAGGTGAATGACTGATAAAAGCAGGGAAGAGAAGAGCTGTGTGTTTTTCTGAGAAAACATTGATTAAAAGATTATGTGTGAGTCAGAGGGATTAAGAATAAGAGGAGAGGAAACAGGAAGGGGAAGAATGATAGATGGGACTGAGCGTGGAAAGATGGAGGAGAATTGTTAGGAGACAGAGAAAGACAGATAAATGTAGTGCAGGAGACAAGACATTAGATTAGAGAGACAGGACAATAGACACAACATGAAACTGCCTTGAAGTTGAACCAGAGAGACTTGTGTGTGTGTGTGTGTGTGTGTGTGTGTGTGTGTGTGTGTGTGTGTGTGTGTGTGTGTGTGTGTGTGTGTG